>CM034701.1:75017053-75035813 GCA_020142125.1 Phrynosoma platyrhinos | reverse complement strand
TAAGTATTTGAAGGGATGTCATATTGAGGATGGAGCAAATTTGTTTTCCGCTGCTCCAGAGAATAGACTCAGAGCAATGGATTCAACTACAGGAAAAGAGATTCCACTTCAACATAGGAGCTGTTCTACAGTGGAATACTCTGCTTCAGGGTGTGGTAGACTATCCTTCTTTGGAGATCTTTAAACAGAGGCTTTGATTATGTGTTTCTGAATGGCAGGGGGTTGGACTGCATGGCCCTTGTGGTCTCTTCCAACTCTATGATTCTAACCAACAAGTGTAGTAGGAACCCTACTGCAAATTGCTGGAGCCCAGAGATTCAGGAGGGACCCAGGGCCCAACTTATTTGTCTTTGTGTTTTTGTTTTTTGGTACTATCATTATTTGTCAGTTATTTTGACAACTATGGTAAAAATAGGTGAATTTCAAAGAAAATGATATACTACAGAATAGTATATTACAAAATGCTAGAGATTTTAGCTGGTCTTCCCTTGCTGCAGGAGGGAGCAGTCTGGGACCTAGTGAGGGAAAGGGAGCCATGCATAAGCAAAGGGGTGCAGTAGCATCTGTGAGGAAGGAAATAAGACCAGAAGTTCTTGTGAGAGTATTGTTAGAAGAAGGCACAGGTAAAATGTAAGACATGTAAAATGCTGTCTCACACGAGGGGATTTGGAAGCAGAGCCCTGGATGCGATCAGCCCACTGTGGGCTCATTTGCCCAGAAGAGGAGAATTGCATGCATCAATATCTTCACTTCCACAGGTTGGGAAATAAGCTCTCCCAATTCTTTGCCAACACTTCTAGCTCTGAGAACAGCTCACAAGCATTCCCTGGATAGTGTGGCTTGGTCACTGAGAAGCACCTCATGTCATTGGGGTCAGACTCTAGATGCAGATCAAATAATGGTCTGGCAAGTAACTGCAGGAGGGACAGTGATGGCAGCAGTTATAGGTTGCAATGACTATGTGTTCCTCTGTCCCACAAATACTTGAAAAACTTTGAGGGAATAAGCAAATGTTGGGCCTGAAAATGATTTTCACCAGGGCCTGAATCCACTATCAGAATCCCAGCTGTGTTTCACTTGTCTAACACCAATAATGAACATTCAGAATTGGTTTTCTACTGACCAAGAGTGCTTGAGAGAGAAATGGAATAGACCATAACAAACCCTACCATACACCTGCTTCAAATCTCTGTTGATGCTGCACTGCCACCCAGATCTCAGAACATCAGAGCTGAAAAAGATTAACACTCTCTAGCTCATCTACCCAGATCTCAGTAATGCATACCAGATCATCTACAATCTAATTGTAGATATTAGCTGTCATATTAAAGACTGAGCTGGCATTAAGCAACAGCATCAAAAGGTTCCAGGGCAAGTTGACATGGCAAATCATCACTAAAACTAAGAGGAAGACTGGAACTAATGATAGATATCAGATGTGTGTCCAGCCTCCCATGTCATATCTTCCTCTGCCTGGGGCTGAGAAGTAAAACAGAGGTGTGTCTCCCCTCCACAAAAATATTAATCACATTGCCCAAGCTGGGGGGGGGGGGAAACAGAAATTAAATGGAAACAGAAACTAAACAGGCCCCAACTTAAGCTGCAACCAGGTTCTCAATGATACTTACACACATTTTGTAATTCATCTAGCTTCCTTCGTTATATCTATTCCTATATGCTATACTCTATAAGTTACAATAGGATTATTCATAGGCCACAAAGTTGGTAGCCAAATAAGAGTGGCCTTTAGCTACATTCTAGCCCATGTGCAGAAAACTAAAAAAACATCAGCCATAATGATTAGTTTCATGATACTTAGCAAATAAATATCTTGATCCATTCTAACTTAGGGGGGAAGCAGAAGGCGCAAAGGGCCGTTTTGGGGGCAAGGAAGGGGAGGAGCAGCCGCACGGTGGGTGCCCCAACCCCTTCCTGAAGACATTGTCAGAGCACCGGCCCCTCCGCACGGCCGACACTCTGACGATGCCTTCCTGCTGCAGCGTCCGCACACGCTGCAGCAGAAGAGTCGCCAAAGGTGCACCGCCAGCCTTTTGTGGCGCACCTTCGGCAACTTGTGGAAGGAGCATTATTTTAACGCTCCTTCCAGGGGTGGCGAAGCTGCGCCGCGGGGCCGAGGTGTGGGGATACTTCGGACCCGCGGCGCAGCTTCCCAGGGCAGCCCAGGGCCGCCCGTCTGCTTCCCCCCTTAGATGCCATAGATGATAGAAATCCAGTGGATATTATTCTGGCCTCCTTTTGCCCAGTTATAACGAGTACATTTCAATTTGTACAATCTAATGGTGTAGACAAAATCCTTGAAAAAATGAAACCATATGTGTTCTTAATTCTTGCACTTTTTGACTTACAATAATGAGGATGGAATAGAGAGACTGGATAAGTGGGTAATTTGTTGTGTTAAATACCTTTTTGCAAGAAAGCAAGAATTCATCATGGTAGTGAAACATCTTTTCTTTAAAACCAGCAAACCTTTAAAAACTAGCAAGCTTCTAATATTCCATATTGGGAAAGTGGTGGTGTCTCAGATGGAACCTTGCTAGTGGTTTACTTTAGCTGGGATTTCTAGATGAGAAGGATTATTGTCTATACACTCCTCCCTCCACATTTGCAGATTTGATTATTCACAGATTTTATTAATATGTTCTCTCCAGGAATATCTAGGTCCTCCAGCTTAACTTTATGATCAATTTTAACCAAAAGTTGCACTGAAGGACCCAGAGATTCCTAGAGAGAACACTCCACTAGGTATTTGTAGCTCCTCCAGTGCAATTCTATGGTCAATGTCTGGCAGATGTTGACCACAGAGTTACACTGGAGGACCTAAAGATTCCTACAGAGGTGTTTTCTTAGGTAAAAACATAGTGGTTTTCTTTATTTTTTCCACATTCACAGGGGTCCTGTGCCCCCAACTACAACAAATGTGGGGGGACGAGTGTATAAAGCCGGATTAGACTGGAAGGAAGGAGGTCTGAAGATTGGAGGAAGGAACATCAACAATTTAAGGTATGCAGGTGACACCATACTTTGTTGTTATGTGCCTTCAAGTTGTTTCTGACTTATGCCAACCTTAAGGCAAATCCTATGAGGATTTCTTGGCAGGTTTCTTCAGAGAGAGCCGTTGCCATCCTCTGAGGCCAAGAGAATGGTCCAGTGCTCAAACCACTATGCCACACTGGCTTTCATACTACTAGCACCATACTATTAGCAGGAAAATAGCAAGGATTTGGAATGACTATTGAAGAAAGTCAAAAAAGAAAGTGCATAGACAAGGGTACAGTTGAACATTAAGAAAACAAAAATAATGACCAAAGGTGATTTGCATAACTTCAAAGTAGACAATAAAGATGTTGAAAGAGTTAAGGATTGTCCATACTTTGGCTCAGATACAAATCAGCATGGACATAGTCAAGAAATCAGCAAAATAATAGGATTGGAAGGGCAGCTATGAAGGAACCAGACAAGATCCTCAAGTGTAAAGATACATTGTTGAAACAAGATTGCCCATTGTTTTTCTGATGGCTATTGTAAAGAAGGATTTGAGCTTGGGGAATTACTAAAGTCCAAATCTTCTATGGGATCTTTTACCCTATGTTTACAGAGGTGGCTAGGGAATAGACTGATAGAGACAAAGCTTTCCAATGAACTATAATTTATTTGGGGACTCAAACATACAAAGGCACTCTACCATACACTCATACACACAAGAACTCAGGAATAAAATAAAGTCTGGAGAGGAAACACAAGGCTTTCTAATGGTGATAATTACCCAAAGGAGGCTGCTCCAGCAATGAATGAAGATGGATAGACTTAAACGTTATGAAAAGGGAAAAGAAAATGGAAAGAGCTGGGACTCAAAATTCACAGTGGCGCAGTGTCACCATGAAATCTAACCAGACCTCAATGTGCCTGAGATTTCAGGGATCATTTATACCCTTAAACCTAGCCTGAGGCGAAGAGTTGCCATTGTATATCAAAGGATTCAGATTACTACTCAGTAAACAGTTTCCAAGGAAAGGAGATGGGATGTTAATGTTATCTCATCTTCAACCAGACACATTTTTTCATATTTTTCATATCTGGAGTCAGGAATGTTTTAAGTGGTCATTATAACCTCTGGAACACTGGGAAGTTTCCCATGGGAAAGGCACATTGATCTGAAGGCATGTGAAGGATCTAGGTAATACTAAAATAAAGGTTAAATGAGTTTGCTGATCACTCTGTTGTCCCTCCAGGCTTTCCACTTATCTTGTTGCACTGGAGACAGGCAGTCCCCTTGCACTAAGGCAAGTAAGACCATATTTCATACTGGATCATTCAGAATGCAAGAAAGAACCTTCTTGGTGGACTAGTAAAATCTTCTGAAGAGAATAGAAAAGTATAATGTATATTTAAAAAGCAATTTTTTTAAAAAAAAAGTTGAAAATTAGATTACTGACAGACTCAACAAAATAAATTTAGATGACAATTAACAGCCAAACACTCCCAGAACTTGGAAATAACAAGAAAACTAACATGTTAAATTATTGACTTGTTACTCTTTTTACTGGTGATGTGGCCTAAATCACCAGATTTCTTGATCTACACAGAGGTTAATAGTATGCTTTGACAAGTTTATTGGTTTAAGGTAATTGAAAATCAATGTAGTGGGTACTGGGTTCTTCCTCTAGCAGGCTGAAGAAGACAGGGAGGCCTAAGGAGAAGAAGGGTTAGGACTGAAGGAAATGTCTCACATAGCAGAAACTAGCAGAAGAATAGCTGGCAAGACATTTAAGAACTGGGATTGGAGAAGAGTTAAAATATAAAGGAAGGGTGAAAGGGTATCACAGGTTGATGGACTGAATGGAGGGAGGGGGTTTGTTCATATTGTATGTTTTATTGTGAACTGTATGTTTTAACTGTAAGCCACCCGGATTGGATTACCAATGGGCAGGATACAAATAAACATTATTATTATTATTATTATTATTATTATTATTATTATTATTATTATTATTATTATTATTATTATTATTATTATTATTATTTAATTGTTTGGTTGTTCACAAGAGGTCATGGCCCTTACACTCTAGAAATTATTGCAGCCTATATTCTGGGAGCCTATATTTTAAGTCCAACTATTTCAGATCAAGGTTTGTAGTCTCAGAGGCAGCCTGAAAAAGCAGCACTTCTTTCCTCCAGGGTCCTCTGTAATTGGCATCCACATATCATTAGGTAACAAGGAACTTTAATCAGCTGAGTTCACAATACAATAAAGCTGCTAGAGAAATTCTGGAGCCCTGTGATATGGCCTCCTTCCAGCCCAAGTGCTTGATTCTTTACAGGAGAACAGTATGAACTTGTATGCATGGTAGACAGACGCCCCACCTCCCCAAACATATACACAATAACATCTTGGATCACAGGTATTTTCTAGGGCTAGTGGATGGTTTTGAATGGAGGGAGAAAACCCACTCTTAGCCTTTAAATGGAGTATCTGATAAGACATGAGTGTGGTTAAAAGTGCCAAACATAAACATGGATACCTGGAAATAAATTCCTTAAGTGTTGTCTATTTTCATCCAAGGAAAAATATCTAGAATTAAGATGTTGCTATATTTTTTTTTCTTTTTGCTTGTTGATGTACACCAAGCTATTCCTGGAGAAGTTACTACAGAATATGCTTCTTTGTACTGGGTCCCTAATAAAGGTAGATTACTTTCTTTGCTCTCCCCCACCCCCTTTCCCCACCCCCAGGCTGCATTCTCATCCCCCCCTCATTTATATTCCTTTGTCTAGATGTATTTATAGAGATGTAGACATTTTAACATCAGCAATGCTATTTACACTGCCCCCATTTGTAACCCCTCAAGTTCTCCTTCTCTTTAGCTCTTCTTCTGTGCATTTTTAAAGTAGAGGAAAATATTTGTTTATCAGGTGCCTGCAAATTTTACCCTTGATTTACCATGGGTCATAGCAAAATCCATAATTTTGACCCCCAAATCTGTCCTCAACTTAAACATGAAGTCGACTTTATATGAGAGGGTATCATAAAGTAATAATTATCACCTGGAAGTTATTGTAGTATATTGATGAAATTTTGACAGTATCATCATTGATCTCTAAGTACATGATGCTGAGCAAATCAGCTCATTATGTCCTTTATTTTTGTTACAGGTTGTGCCAGAAGTGAATAAAGTGTAAGATTGAGAAGATTGCTCACAGTATGATAAAGTTCCTGCATTTGAAGGGTAATCCATGATGAGATGATGGTAGTTTATGGAAATAACTGCCCATCTTATGACACTATTGTGAGGTGGAAAAGGAATTTCCAAACTGGTCACATGTCCCTCACAGACAAGCCAAGACCTGGAAAACCATCATTGACAGATGATGCAGTCACAGTGAAGAAAGTGGAGTGTTTAATCCTGGAAGACAGATGAGCAACCAACCAAATGATCATTAATGAAACTGGTCTCCATTATGGTAGTGTGTGGGAAATTAGTCATGATGAACTGCTCATGTCTAAGGTGTCTGCACACTGGGTTCCATGTTTGCTAACCCCTTTCTAGAAACAAACACTGTGTGACCTTTCAAGGCAAATGTTGACGCTGTTGGAACAGAATGAAGAGGATTTTTTTGGTCGGCTGGTAACCTTGCAAAGGGACAACCCATCACTGGCACATACTACAGCATCTTCTGGACAAGTTGCAAGATGCTTTGTAAAAGAAACACCATGGTAGGCTCTCCAGAGGCATTCCTAACTGACAAAGCACCAGCTCACTCAAGTTGCAGTTAACAAAGCAAGGGCATGTGGCTTTGAGATTCTGCAGCAACCACCTTATTCTCCCAACCTCACACCAAGTGACTTTTTCTTGTTCCCAAAAATGGAAAATTCATTGCTGGGTTGTCGATTTAACAACACAAATGACATCATTCATGAAATGGAAGAGTGGTTTAAGGTGCAATCTGCAGACTTTTACAATAACAGTATTTGGAGGGTCAAAAAACACTGGTGAAAGTGTGTAAATGTGGCTGGTGACTACATAGAGAAAAGTTAACAACTACAAATCAAAACAAACTTTCTGTCAAAAAAATTTAAAGGTCATAATTAAAGCTTTATGATACCCCCTCATATAATGAAACTTTCTGTTGGGGACAAAATTGCCATGAAAAATCTTCCTCCACCACCCCCATGTTGTTAAAGACCTTAAACCAGAGAGGTGATTGTGGTTTATGATAAAAGGTCAGGTGACTTTGTTTTGAAATGGAAGTGGGCAAGACAATAGTATGAGTAGATACCTCACAGTGATGATGCAAGCATTGCCCAGCTGATGCCCATTAAAATAACTGAAGGACTTTTAAAAACACTTTAAGATTCATGAATTGAGTATTATAGTAGATTAAATTCAGCAGTTTATTTAGCAACAGTGCCTGGTGGCCTCTGACTTGTTAGCCCAGGGTCACCAAACTAGCATTTGAAATAACTTTATCTAGAATGATTACCAAAACATGCACTGCATAAATTGAGCAACAAAGGACTATGATTTACATACAAACTCATCCATAAAAAGTAAGCATTATTTCCAAACTATGTGCATCACACTTGTTCTTTGTATCTTTTTACCATCGTCTAGCTGTAACCATATCAACAGAATATGTCAATATGTTTTGGAATGTGGCTGAAATTTTTTTGTATGCATTTAATTTAACTTGACATTGCTAGGAATGTACAACATTTTCTATATCTAAGCAAATTTTTTTTTCTTTAATGTGGCTCTGTCTCACTTAGGTCTTATGGCCATTTTCTGACTTTTCTCCTTTGTAGCAGAAGCAGCATTCCAAACCAAAACAACCACAATGTTTGTACTTGCCATGACAAGAAATGATGTTTCCTAGAAAAGCATTTATCAGGTAGAGAGCAAGAAACAGTGATTTGGCAGCAACATAAATGTTTGCTGAAGTGTCATAACCTGAGGAGATTAGTGACAGCTCTGCAGTTCCCCCAAGGAAAATGACAGTGTTTGGAAAGACCCTCGGTTGCTCCCCAGTGACACAGTTTCTTCACACTTTCTTTGAGTTCTTCAGCGAAATCTTTAGCTGACAGCAGTGTTCATACATCTCCCACTTGTCACAGATGCATTTTGGACTGTAGGTATCCCTGGAGAATAACCCACTTTCAAAAGCCAGAAAAGATGAAACTTACCCTTTCAAGATTGATAAACAATACAACAGTTCTTTGTTTCTTTCTCTCCCTCTCCCCCTCGGAGGTGGCCAAGATAAGTAGAAATCACCAAATATGAAATCTCTGTCTTCATTTGTACCACCCGGGGCTCCTGAGTAAAATGGAAGAGCCCTCATTTAACTCACAAATCAAAGAAAAATGGGAGGGGAGAGAAGAGAAAGATAAGAGAACAAACTGGCTTCCACTAGCTCACTTAGAGCTGAAGAGGGTGATCAAAAGAGGCTGCCTGTCAAAGAGACTGCTGCTGATACACAAAAGCAAAGGCAGAGAATGCAGACAATAGCACAAAAGACAAGGCACACAAGCTGTGGAGATGTTGGTAGTGCTGGAAGATAGAGGAACCCAGTGGGTGCCTTTTCAGAAACACATCTGAGCAGCCAAAAAAGGAAGTATGGGACTGGGCCAGCAGCACAAGGAAGGAGGATGGTAAATGTTAGAGTCAGGATGGGGCTAATGAGAATCTTTGGCTTTGTCTGGTCACTGAGGAGATCAAGGAGGATTTTGTGGCCTTTCAGCCAACGTAAATGGTCTGACACACAGAAGTGTTATTTTTGTCCTTCTCCATTGTCAATTAAACATACCTCAGTAGAGGGCTAGTAGAGTCAGGTAAACCACAGCCAGGGCCAATTCTGGGCAGATACATTGCAGGGGCATACAGCTCAATCCCCAGCAGGAAGCACATTTCCAGATCCAGTGACCCATCATCACCAGGCAACAGCCTTCATAATCAAAGCAAATTATTCTTGGCCCTTCTAACTGTTGCAATCCTGTTGTACTTGTAAATAGCGTTGTCATTTCACTTCTAATGGGCCACCCCCATAATTACCTGCCAAATGGGTTCCAAATATAGAAGACATAATGCAAAAAAAAAGGACTGACTGTGACATAAAAAGTTGTTTACATCTAAGGAACCCTAATTTAAATGGCAAGTTTAAAATTAATCACTTGGCTGTAGTACTTACATATACTGGAAGTTTATGTACCTCCAAAGTGTTGTGTCAGAGATTATATCATTGATTATTTTTAAGGATATAAGCATTCCCTGATAAGTAATGAATGCTAAAATAGACATTTGAAATATATACATATATATGCTAGTTCATGCCCAAGTGAGGAGATGTTTTGGGGGCAAATCACTAGGAATCTATGACATTTCTGTGACTTAACATTAATTTCCACATCTGTACAGATAGGCATACGATGAGATACCACACTCCTTTAGAGTGCTGCTTAAAGCAGCCTTTTACCAGCCCAAATAGGAGCAGATCTGGGGGTGTGCAGACAGGTGGCTCTCGGCCACCCTGGGAAGTGGTGGATCAGGGCCACAGCTACCCCATGCCGTGGCCCCAATCCTCCCTTTTGCCACCCTGAAAAAAGTGCCAAAATGCCCCTCCTTTTAGGGGCAGCAAAAGGCCACTCTAAGAGCCAGCATGTGACTCTTCCTCGCCCTTTCCAGTGCAGTGTGTCAGAACACTGTGCTGGAAGGGCGTCCTGACACTGCATACTGTGCATAATGGTGCACGGCGTCAGGATGGCATTGGTGTGGGGTTGGGGTTGGGGCACCCCAAGGTGCAGCTGCCCCACCTCCAGGCCAGCCCTTTGGCCCAGTTAGTTTAGATAATGAAAAGCTATGGATCACTCTTAAAGACAGTGGAGTGCCACTACATTTGATAGTCATGATGAGAAATCTGTACTTATGACAAGAGGCTACTGTTCAAACAGAATGTGGACAAACAGAATAGTTCCTAATTGACAAAGGGGTCAGACAAAGATACAATCTATTACCCTATCTGTTCATCTTGTGCCCAGAAAATATCACACAAAGAGCAGGTCTAGACTGAGAAGAAGAAAATCTGAAGATTGGAGAAAGGAACATCAACAATTTAAGATATACGGATGACACCATACTACTAGTAGAAAATGTAATAATTGGAACAATTACTAAGAAAGGTAAAAGAAGAAAGTGCAAAGACAGGATTACTGTTGAACATAAAGAAAACAAAAATAATTTCCACAGAAGATCTGCATAAATTTATCCTAGATAATGAGGAAATTGAAATAGTAAAGATTTCTCATACCTTGGATCAAACATTGATCAGAACAGAGATTGCAGTCACAAATCATAAGAGTAAGAATAGGAAGGGCAGCTATGTAAGACTTGGACAAGATCCTAAAGTATAAAGATATACAACTGAGCATTACAGGTAGAATTATCCAAGCCATTATATTCCCCATCATCATGTATGTATGTGACAGCAGGACAGTGAAGAAAGCCAACAGAAAGAATATCAACTCATTTGAGATGTGATGCTAGAGAAGAATGCTGAGTATACTGTAGACAGCAACAATAACAACAAACACCAAATAAATTGATTCCTGAACACATTAAGCCTGAACTCACACTGGAAGTCAAGATGACAAAACTGAGGCTTTCTTACTTTGGCCACAACATGAGAAGGCATGACTTACTAGAAAAGACAATAATGCTATGGAAGGTAGAAGGCAATAGGAAGTTAGGTGTGCTGTCTTCCAGATGGATAGACTCAATCAGGGAGGTCACAGGCCTGAATGTACAGGACCTAAACAGAGCAGTGGATGACAGAGATCTTGGAGAAGTCTTATCCACAGGATCAACATTAGTCAGTCTCGACTTGAGGGCAGTTAACAGCCTACCAACTTGTGGCAACTCCATGACTTTCATTGGGTTTTCTTAGGCAAGGAATACTCAAGAGATGGTTTTGTCAGTTCCTTCCTCTGAAATATAGCCTACAGCACCTGGTGTTCTCAGCTAATCCCCATAAGAGCAAAGAATCTGGAAGGATACATGTTGCAAACTTTTTTTTTTACTCATCCTAACGTTCTCTCTTGACAAGCACAGACTCCAAGGCTGAGAAGAGGAATTCCTGAAATGTCCATTTAGACCAGCTTCCAGCTTTCGGTGCTTTATGAAGAGGGGGCAGGAGGAAAGCAAATGATCAGTTTAGAAGTGATAATGGCAGATCATTCTTCTCCATGTTGTATTAGACATTCAGAAGCCCTTATCTTATGTTCATTTCTAAGATCTAATCTGCACTGCAGAAATAATACAGTTTCACACCACTTTAACTGTCATGGCTCAATGCTATGGAATTCTGGGATTTATAATGTGTTATGGCACCAGAGCTCTCCGACAGAGAATGAATCCCAGGATTCCATAGCATTGAGCCATGGCAGTTAAAGCAGTGTCAAAATGCATTATTTCTGTAGTGCAGATTAAACCTAAGATGAAATCCCACCTATTGGCAAACAAAAATGGAGCTATAAGTAGCTGTTAGGTCCTTAATTCTCCTGCAATAATAAGTTAATAAGCAGAACCACATACCAGTCTCTCTCTCCCTTTTGCCATAGTTGGGTGCATATTCATTTTCCTACCCATGAATATTAGCAGCTCCTACAGTAGGAAAATGTGCTACCACCTGCCTCATTGAAAGGCCTGTTGTTCTTCCGAGTGGCTAAGTGATCAATTCATTTTCACTATATTTCCAGGATATGTATTCCCTGCTGAGTAATTCCATCTTGTTCAGGCATGTAGAGCTAGCTGTGAGAAGCCATGTTGTCTTAGAAATGATTTATCACAATGAAAAGAACCTTTATTTTAACAAAACACACACATGCAAAGAAAATTTTGAGAAAGTATCTCTACAGTCCACATCACATTTATTTAGAAAACCAGATGCAGTATGTTGGGATATCTGAACCCTAACAATCTACATATGCTTGGACTTGCTCAAATGCTCCTATAACTTGCAAAGAAATAAAGAACACAATCACCTGGTCCGGATGGTTTAACCACACTTTTTTAAATGCCAATGATTTAATCCCACAATTACATAAATTATTTAATAAAATACTCTGGGAGGAAAAAATACCAGAATCCTGGAATAGAGCAAAAATAGTACCTTTGTTCAAACAAGAGGATGACACCCCCCCCCAATTATATCAATATTTTTCTTTTAAAATAGCAGCAGCTCTGTCACCCTTTTGTCCTTTGTTAAAACAATCACTTTTTTAAACAGAAAGAAAAAGATAATCAATTTAGAGAAAGGAATATATAGAATAATTGACTTATATTTGAATAGAAAACCTATTCTTCAGAACAACTCAAAAACAAATTTTAAAACAGTAGATCCATCTTGGTTGCAACTAATGCAAATAAATTCCTTTCAGGCAAAATTAAATAGAACAAACAACTCTCCAAGAGTTTTAACTTTGAAAGATATTGTAATGATAGCAGAAACAAACAATAAAAGGACAAACTTCAAAACTATAAAATAATACAAGAAACAAAATTTCATAAATCTAATGGGATGAGACTTGTTTGGAAGTCAATCTGGGAATAAAAATAACAGAAAAACAATGAGACTCAGTTTGGAAAATGCTACCCTATAAATCAACATCTGCCCAGATCAGATAAAATGTATTTAAAGTATTCATAAATAGTATTACTATCCACTCAAACTCCATTAAGTCCAATAATAAAGTGTCAAAGCTATGTTGGAGACATTTTGGCAAAAGAGGTGATTTGAATCATATGTGGTTTACTTGTCCAAAAATATGTAGATTCTGGAAGGACTTATTAAGATGGATAAGCCAAATGTTGGGCCAAAAAGTCCACTCCAAAAGGGCACTATTATTATTTCTATATTTGAAAGTGAAAATGAAAACTTGCCTAATATAGCTCTAATAATACTTATGTTAAGTGCTACATTGCTAGAAATAGCAAAAGCATAGTAAACATTAGTAACTTTCTCAGTACAAAAGTGGTTAAATAGAATATGGTCCATTGCTTTTCCAGAAAAATTAACATAAAAAGTAAGAGTAGCAAGAGGGGACATAAAAGAAGGTAACTTTGAGAGTACTTGGAAGCCATTTATTGCTTATGTTACTCAAGGCAATATTGGACTTAAACCTCCTTTGAATCAAGAAAGATTCTGGAAAAATAAACATTGAAGGTTATGATTAATATATAAACACCATGTAATTATTTAGAAGATAATTCACATTTCAGGTGATTGACTGGGATATGGTTCATAATTTCATGATTTGGGAAGGGGAGGGTGGAAAAGAGGAATAGAAGGAGAAGAAAAAATAACTTATGATATCTATATAGGAAGAAGGAATTATTGTCTATATCAGGATTAAAATTGATGTTAAAAATAAAAATTAATACTTTCTTAAAGTAAAATTTAAAACCCCACTATATATTGCCTTTCTCCCAGAGTTACCTTACTAAATGGTGGATGGAAAGTACTGCACATCATGCTATTGAATAAAACCAATCTTCAGATTTTTAAAGTTATGAAAAGCACCACAATAATTTTTGGAAACTGGAAAGCAAAGTTACACTTTAAAAATTATAATAAAAATAGAAACTGCTTTGGGCTTGGGACTATAACTGTAACCAATCCTGTTTTAAAGTAACTCTCCAAACTTTGATTTGTAGCCATAGCCACCTCTATTGACATATGTGCACACTTTTAAAATGAAGACTGCTTTGTTGATTAGAAGAGAGGTTTCTTAGAGAGTGGAAGGGAGCATTCGCTCAATGCTATTTGCAGCTGGCTTCTGCTTCAAAGTCACTTGGCTGCTTTGTCTTGTTTTTCAGAGCTCTACAGTCTATTCTGTAACAAAAAGGTACATTTGAATGCAGTGAGGGCACTTCAAAAGAGCAGTCCCATTGGCACTAAAATTTTACATATAACATGGACATAAGGTCAGCCCAAATTTTTGGACAAAATGTCCATATGGATATATAAGGGAAACTGTGGTCAAAAGATGTAAAATTTACTTTCTACGGTGATTTAAAAGAAAACCTGTATAAGATGATGAGCTGTCATTAACCAGTGGCCCTCAAACTGTTGGGTGGGACCCGGGGTGGGGGAAACAATAGTTGCTTAAAGGAGGTGCAAGAAAAGTCAGCCTAAAAGTAGAAATTGTAAATGTGAAAAAGAAAGGCAAGCCTGTGTGTGTGTGCATGCACTGTTTAGAACTAACTGGTTCTGGTAAAAGTGACACTAAGCATCTTCTCCCATTGAGCCTTCTTCCAAACCTCAGACATGACAATGATCAGCATTCCTTTTTTAATGCAGTTCCTGCTCAGCTTTTCTTAAGGTTAAGTCATTGATGCAATGGGCACATGCCCCTTCGTGGCTATAAGGTGCATAGCAACTAGCATGCCTGGCTCAGGGGAGAAAGGAGACAGAAGACGAAGCTGCTGAAAAGACTCTGAACATTCCCCTGTTATGACTTTTCCCAGTCTCAGGCATAGCTTCCATTTTTATTCCTGCTCAATGTCTTCATATGTTTTGTCCTTGGCACAGCAGGTGCATCTCCCTTAGTGACCACAAGACAGTTTCTTGGATGAAAGAGGAGGGAAGTAAAGAGAGGAGGCACAGAGCATGAGAGCTTAGTATTAAGGCAGAGAACACGTGTGGTGCAAGACACTTGTGTGTGAGAATGCCATCTATCTATATATTTATCTATCTATCTATGGCAGGGGCCAGCAACCTAGGGCTCCCGGGCCAGTTCTGGCCCGGGTCGCCGGACTTACCAGCCAGGCAGACCCCTGCCACAGCCGCCGCCATGCATTTTTGCCTGCGTGCAGCCGCACCCGGCTGCCGCAGCCGCCATTTTGATTTCCCTCCGGCAGCAGCAGCAGCACATGTGGGGGGGGGTTACGCATGGCTGCGGGGGGTGCGCGCCATTCCCCCCCTGGCCCAGTGGAGAGGAGGACTTCGGGGGACTGGCCCAGGGCTGAAAAAGGTTGCCTACCCCTGATCTATGGGGTGAATGGAAATATGCATACTATACAAATAAGATATTTTTATTCATATAATACATAGAGGGAGGTAATGATATCCACATGGAAATGGAGTCACAAGGCAAAAAGTTTAAGAACCACTGTATTAATACCATTTAAGTTGTCAAAAATGTCTCAAAGTGTTTCAGCCACCGTTGGGGATATCAGGATACAGGATATGTAATGGAATTGTAAGAAGGTAAAAAGTTACTGGTCTAAGATTTATATATCAATCCAAAAAATTTAAAGATAGATTGTAATGTTACTAGAAATATTGGTGTTGGGCACTATGGACACCCCCACCCCCAAAAAGGAGAATTACTTCTTCAGTATATGACAACAGCAGCAAGAGTATTGCTTGCTCAAGCCTAGAAATGAACCAAAGCACTGAAGATGGAAGAATGGATTGCTAAGGTTGCTGAGTTCATCCAGATAGTAAAATTAATGCAGGTTTTAAAAGATAAGCCAACTGAAGGTTTTCTGGAAAATTGTTTATGGATTTTTGAGCAATAATTAATCTAATTATTGTAGTAATGAAGTAATCTGTGGTTACCATTGGATTAATTAGCTAGATTTGTAATGGTGGAATAATAATATTTTTAATTCCTTTTTTCACTAGGAAGGGCCAGAGTCCCATGTGTATTAGTTATATGTCTTTTTCCTTTCCTTTTCTCTTTTTCCTTTCTCTCTTTTTCTGAATGTACATTACTCTGATTATAAATTAGATTGTGCAAAAATTCATTTTAAATAACATTTGCTTTTCACTGATACCAGGGAACAACTGGGGAATATGATACTGTGTATCAGGCTGAACACTAGGCCAAACAGAGTGGGCAGGGTAACTATGATGGGTGACAACTTGGCACTGCCCAAAACCTCTTTATTGTTCTTTTTAAAAACACTTTTACTCATCTCACCTTGTGTCACAGTTGCCACCAATCCATGACAAAGACCTACTTTTCCTCCAAATTACTCAAGGGACTTAATACCCAAAATGTTTTCCTCAATGTTGGTAGTGTGTAACTGTATCTTTGAAAGCACTCCAAACAGTCTTTTACTGAAAACAACGTTATAAGATTATAGAACGGCCTGTCGGATGAGTTCCATCTTATTACCATGCTTGACTGCTTTAAAAGAGCAGTAAAGACGGATCTTTTCTGACAGGCCTTCCCAGAATAACTCTCTCAACCAATTTGAGACTGATTGTTCCTTTGCTCCCATCCTCCATTGTTTGTTTGTTTAATGGTTTTAAATTACTGCTGGTTTTGTATTTTACTTCTAATATGGTTTGATTTTTATTGGGGGGGTTAGGGACAGGGGATGAGATGGAATTGTTGTAACTTTGTTCTTTTTTAATCTTGTTCGCCGCTCCGATTGCCCAGCAGAGGGGCAGGATATAAGTTATTATTATTATTATTATTATTATTATTATTATTATTATTATTATTATTATTATTAGTTTATTTGCAGATTAAATTAAATACAGTATCACTTGTGTGGGATGTTGTTCACAGTTGATACATTATAGGCATACTTTATTTGTTACACTGTGTTCCATCTTCCATTACCGATACCAGGGAACAACTGGAGAATATGATATTGTATATCAGGCTGAAGGCTATTACAAACAGAGTGGGCAGGGTAAGGTTAAAGGTGTGGCAGTGGTTCAGACTGGATCTAGAGAAGTCAAAGCAGGGAGTGAAGAACTAGAAAAAACAAAGTCGGTTTTCCAAATATGTAGGTTTGTTATGTAACTGACTACATAGCCCTCAAAAGACATTCATCTCTCAAAATGTTGTCCACAAAAGTTTGCTGCATATTACTTTTCAGAAAAAAATTAAGATTGATATGAAAATGGCACAAAACTAAAAAAAAGTACCATTCACAAAGCCTCTTAAAAAGTCTTATAATGCTTTAAAGATAACCAAAAATAATGTGAAAATGTTACTCATCACACACAAATAGAGGGATGTAAATCTTATGCCTAAGAAGAACTTCAAAAACATCCACAATTTTCAATGATTTAATGTATTTTGAGACTTTTATCAAAAGTTTTGTTTGTGTAGCTTTTTCCAAAGAAAAAGTGTTTTTTACACAAAAAACAGCTTGCTCTGAGCAAAAATTATTCATAACACAATGATGGACAAAAACCAGGTTTTGTACAAGCAAACGTTTTGTAAAAGGTCCTGGAATATGAAAAGCTTCACAGCAGTGCCAAACACCATTTTTCATGGAGGAAGACAAAGGGATGAAACACATGGTCAAAATAAACAGGTCTCTGGTTTGCTTCGAGGTGGGACATTTAGATGACACATGCCTTGAAGTAAGGGACCTTGAAACTGTGGTACATGCCCTGGTAACCTCCCATTTGGATTTCTGTAATGCACTCTACATGGGGCTACCCTCGTGCTTGGTCTGGAAACTTCATTTAGTCCAGAATATGGCAGCCAGTTTGGTCCCCGGTACATCTAGAAGAGATCATATTACACTGGTCTTAAAAAGACTTCACTGGCTGTCAATCAGTTTCCAGGCCCAGTACAAGGTTTTGGTTATCACCTTTAAAGCCCTACATGACTTGGGCCCATTCTATCTTCAGGACCGTCTCCTTCCATATAATCCCACCCGCACACTATGGTCTTCTGGGAGGAATTTGCTTCAACCTGCTAAGACTAGACTGTCGACAACCTCCCAGAGGGCTTTTTTGGAAACCACTCCCAGATTGTGGAACAGCCTGCCTGATGAGATCCATCAAATTACCAACCTAGACAGCTTTTAAAAGGCTGTCAAGATGGATCTCTTCTGGCAGGCCTTTCCTGATTAAATTCCCAGCCAAGGAGTAAGTTAATTTCCCCCCATCAGTTGTCACATCCTGCCACGCTATTTATTGCTTGCGGACTGCCTATTAGATTGTTTTAACATTTACTGTTGTAAATTGTTAAAATTGTTTTATTGTTAAATTTGTTTTAATTTCATGATGTTTAATACTATTTTAAGAGGAGGGTGGGTTTCGTTTAGGAGGGTTTACTGTGAGATTTTATTATAAGCCACCCCAATTGCTTCAGTAGAGGGGCAGGATAGAAATAAATTTTATTATTATTATATTATTATTATTGAAGCCAGCCAGAAAGCATACCAAGCCGTGCTATGGGGAGAAAAGCTGGACTAAAAAGGAACTGGATTTTTCTGCTTCTTCCCAGAAAGTGTGCACCTTCACATGTACGTATAATGCCACGGCAGCTCTAAAGCCTAACCCTAATTGTGCATGTAAACACCCCCATCACAGGAGCACATTTAAAAGGGACAGAGCTGCCGTACCCAAGCAGTGGGAGTGGCAATGGCCAAAAGAGAAACTGTGACACCTCTCATGGAGATGAGTACAACATATGATTATTGGGGTTTCAATGCAGCTTCAGAAAAGGCAGCTGCAAGCCACTTTTCCTGCCCATCTGTTTTGAATCAAAATTTATGTGTATTGTTTACATCCTTACATAAGAGAAATATCATTCCCATCCCATAAATTACTTTTGAAATCTAATATAGGTATCCATTGAGGTTGGGTTCTGGTACCTCCTGTGGATACCAAAATCCATGGATAGTCAAGTCCCATTATATACAGTGGCATAGTAAAATTGCATCCCTTATATAAAACAAGATTTGCTTTTTGGGGTGTGTGTGTGTGTGTG
>CM034701.1:75006833-75016953 GCA_020142125.1 Phrynosoma platyrhinos | reverse complement strand
GTTTAGAAGCTGCCACTTTCAGACTGGCAAAACATATATAGATTTGGATGCTAGGTTGATTGTTTTATTTGATAAATGGATGAATAGAACAAAAGCCAAAACCTAAGAGGTCATAAGGAATTTAATGATATTACATAAATGGTGAAAGTCATTACAAAATCTGGGGGAGGATAGTAGTGTAACCTGGATTAAGGCTTTCCCAGCCAGGTATACTGTTAAGGAGCAGGTTAGGGAAAGTGAGCAAGAGGGGGGAATTGCCCTGGTCCATAAGAGTACTGTCACTTTGATCAGGAGACCTATCTGGAAAATGAATTATATTGAGTGTATTTACTTGTCCCTGAAGGCTAGGGAGTCTGAGGATTCTGTTGGTTTACTGTCCACCCCATTGCTTAACAGACTCCCTGGCCAAGCTAACACAGCTGGTCTCAGAGCTGGTGTTGGAGTCTCCCAGGCTTCTTGTCCTGGGGGACCTCAACATCCCCTTCAAGTCTGGTTCATTAGATCTAAAAGATGCAGCTCGGGAGTTCATGACTACCATGACAGCCATGAGCCTGTCCCAATTAGTCTCAGATCCAGCACATTGTGCTGGTAATACATTCAATGTGGTCTTTAGTATGGATCAGGAATATCCATGGGCAGAGGTAATTCAGACTTCTGCCCTGTCTTGGACAGATCATTTTCTGGTCAAAGTGGGATTAAAGGCTACTACCCATATCCCCCTCAGGGGTGGAGGGCCCATTGAAATGGTCTGCTCTCAAAGGCTGATGGAACCCAAAAGGTTCCAGGAAGCCTTGGGGAGTTTTGTGGTTGGGAACGACGGCAATTCTGTCGAAGCCTTGGTTGATACCTGGAATAACAATCTTACCAGGGCTATAGACATTATCGCTCCCGAGTGTTCTTTCCAACCCACTTCAAATATAAAACCATGGTATATGGGTAATCTTCATCAAATGAAGTGGCCTGTGCAATGTCTAGAGCGCCACTGGTGGAAACATTGACATTTATCTGACAAGACACACCATAGAAACATGTTGGATTCTTACGGAGTGTCAATAGATGCAGCAAAGAATTCCTTCTATGCTGCACGTATTGCACTTGAAAATTCTCATCCTGCAGAGTTGTTCAGAGTGGTTAAAGAATTAACTCAATTGCCTCCCACGCTGAACCCACTACTGGAACCAACTAAAGTCTGCTGTTATGTTTTTAATTACTTTTTTGTAGATAAAATCTCTCAGATAAGGGTCGATCTGGATGCGGGCATTATAACAGAATCAGTAAGAGAGATGTCCAGGGACTCTGTGGACTGTGTCAAACTGGATCATTTTGAATTTGTTAATACCGATGAAGTGGACAAGCTTTGAGGTGGGACATTTAGATGCCTGTGTGCTTTAGTTTGGAAGTATAAGGAGGACAACATGCCCTCTTGATCCTTGCCCATGATGGCTGACCACCCAGGGAGGCAATGCAGTAAAAACATTATTACAACTAATAATTAATGCATCCTTTAGTGAGGGAAATTTTCCATCTAATTTAAAACTAGCGGGGGTAAAAACTGTTCTTGAAAAAAACCTCCCTAGACCCCCTGATGGAAAATAACTATAGGCAGGTCTCCCTTTTACCATTTTTGGGCAAAGTGATTGAGAGAGCAGTTGCCTTCCAGCTTCAGGCTGTCTTGGAAGAAGCGGATTATCTGGACCCATTTCAAACCGGCTTCAGGGTGGGATACAGAGTTGAGACTGCCATGGTCGCCTTAGTTGATGATCTCCATCTGGGCATCGACAGGGGAAGTGTGACCCTATTGGTGCTCTTGGACATCTCAGCAGCATTCAATACCATGGATCATGGTATCCTTCTGGAACTCCTGAGGGAGTTAGGTATTGGGGGCTCTGCACTCCAGTGGCTCCGGTCCTACCTCTCGAGCAGATTCCAGATGGTGATGCTGGGGGATAGTTGCTCTTCTAAAAGAGAGCTGACATCTGGTGTCCCACAAGGTGCTATTCTATCCCCCATGCTGTTTAACATTTACATGAAGCCAATGGATGAGATCATCCAGAGACATGGGGCATGGTGCTATCAGTATGCTGATGACACCCAAATCTATTTCTCTATGTCTCTGACTGCTGCAATGACTAAGGATGGCATTGCTCTTCTGGATGCCTGCCTTGGGTCGGTAATGGGCTGGATGAGGGAAAACAAACTCAAGCTGAATCCAGAGAAAATGGAGGTGCTCGTGACAGGTACCCCTAGCCTGGACAGGGAGCTTTGTCAACCGGTGCTGGACGGGGTCATATTTCCCCTAAAGGACAAAGCTCGCAGTTTGGGAGTACTCCTGGACTCATCTCTACAGTTGTCATCACAAGTGGATGCAATGGCCAGGAGTGCTTGGTATCAACTTCAATTGTTTCACCAACTGCATCCCTACCTGGACCAGAAGGACCTCGAAGCATTAGTACTTGCCTTGGTAATCTCTTGTTTAGATTTCTGCAATGCGCTCTACAGGGAGCTACCTCTGTACCAAGTTCAGAAGCTTCAACTGGTTCAAAATGTGGCAGCCATATTGGTCACCGGAACACCTAGGTCTGACCATATAACACCTGCATTAAAATCATTCCACTGGCTGCCAATTAGCTTCCGGGTGTAGTACAAAGTTGCTGCATGCCGTTACACATGGTGCGGGGCATCAGGACGCCCTCCTGATGCAGCGTTCTGACACACTGCACCAAAAAGGGAGAGGAAGAGCCATAAGATTCAAATTCTTTTTGGCCACAGAAACCCAGTGGGTGACCTTAGACAAGTTACACATTCTCAGACTCTGAAGAAGGCAATGTCAAACCCTCTGAACAAATCTTGCCAAATAAAACCTGTGATAGGTTCACCTTAGGACTGTCATAAATTAGAAATTATTTCAGGGGAAACAACGAAGACTAAAAAATAACAGTAGTCTTTTTAACTTTCTATTTCTTTATCATTTTCTCATCTATTTGTTTTAAGAACTAAACTTGTTCTTGCTTCAAGATATACTGATAACTGCATAAGAAACCCTATCTCCTGCTACACATTTTACTTTCCTACTGTACAAAATGTGTCTAGTTTAACACTGGGGTAATGTCTGGAATTTTCAAAGGCAAAGATGATCACGCTGCAGATGACTGAAACCACATCATCCTTCACTTATTCACCTTTACAAAAAAAAATAGATGAATCACTATCGTTATACATTTCCCATCTAATTTTGAATAATAGCTCATAGTGCAAGGCTGGACATGTTTACTTTATTTAGAAGCAAGTAGGACTGAATTCCATGAAACGTATTGCCAGAGAAATACATAGACAGTTGAAATCCCAGACTGGAATCTGTGGCTAATCC
Source organism: Phrynosoma platyrhinos (assembly GCA_020142125.1). Lineage (NCBI taxonomy): Eukaryota > Metazoa > Chordata > Lepidosauria > Squamata > Phrynosomatidae > Phrynosoma > Phrynosoma platyrhinos. The sequence goes on along the minus strand of CM034701.1, from coordinate 75,013,586 downwards.
CAATTAGAGTAGCCACACTGAATCAATTGTTAAATGGTGAATAAATATGTACACACATAGATCTACTCTCATCAGGACTAAAATAAGATTTAGGCCTCAGTCTCTGTCATTAATGTGTCATAGAGGTATTTACCTTGACCCATCGAAACACTTGAAGAACACCATAGTTAGGGGGGAAATCACACCCATTCATCTATTAAAATTGTGTGGGTGCCTGTTTTGCAATGATTGTGCAAATATGAGGGTCAATACTGTGTGAGCCAATATTCCTTTGGGCAATGTAATTTTCTCTCCCTCCTCCTCTCTGTAGGCACCACGTGACATCTGCCTTAGAAATCATCCAGCCTTCTGAGGCAGCTTTGAAGGCTGTAGAGAACCACAAGGGGAACTAGAAAATTCATTCCACAGATGGAAGCTGTTCCATTGGTGGATGGAGAGCACTTGCTCTTAATTATGATGCTACACTAACCTTTTTCTTTTTTTTTTTTTTTCAGGGTTTAAAGGTGCCCAGAAACATTTGAGTATCCATTTCTTGTAATTCCAGGTAAGCCATTTGCAACAGACTTTAGGCAGCAATTCTATATATATATAGAAAGGAAGTCACATAGAATGAGCTTGGCAGTCACTCCATCCAGTCACTTAGAAGACCAGGGTGCCTCCCGACTATGTTTTTTTCTACAACTTTTCTGTTTCTCTTTCTTTTCTTATAACTGTCAGAGAAGAACTTAGCAACTTACCAAGTTTTGTCGGTATTTAGAAGTAGGATGAGCCAGGCGTAAAATGAAAATAAATCGCTAATTCCTCAGCATAATGCCTGATTTCCCAATTTGATATCCCACATTAATTCTAATTACTACCCAAAGTCAGAGCATTAATCAACATGTTTAAATGTCTTCTTACTTAGCAACACTGATGTGCCAAGCAGCTGGCATGGCCATGAATTCACATACAGGGAATGTGCCCCTGTCATGCTAGCTTGCCTCAGACTGCAGCTCCCACCGTAGAGGGAAGCTCCTCATCAAGAGGCCAGATATCCTAGATTTCTCTAGCTTTTGTTTAATCAATCTCTCAGAAGACAGGCTCTTACGGTAAGTCATAGATTTGTCTAGCCTAGCCAAGTAATTATTGCCAATGTAACTTACACTTCTGGTGAGCAGCGTAAAGATTTGTTCTGTGATAGTTAGTACTCAGTGCCTTGGAAAGTTACTTTTCAAATGTGTTTGAATTTTTAAAATGTGTTTTGTCACAATCCTACAGGTACTGTTGAACTGTAAGCCTCAGCAACCAAAAACAGCAATGTCAATTGTGAGGAAGGCTGGGAATTACAGTACAATATCTAGAGGGCCTTATTATTTTTATCCTTACATTACCATGTGTAAAACAAGACTGGTGCTCATTATAATGAAGGCAGTGGGAGTTATTACATTACCTGTGCACTGCTCTTTACTTTTCCCCTAGCTTTTTATGTGGGGAGCCTTAGGATTGATGAGAGAATGATAACCTGAAAAATTATTGAGTTAATGCTATGGGGAGGTGGGAAAGAGGGAGCCTAAAGACAAATATAGAGAGGAACAGGCAGTGGCAACCAGAAACACATGTAAATCTTACTTGAGTTAGAGGGAGAATGGGTCAATCTGTAAACTGCATTTTAATAGAATGGCTATCTCACTGAGGGTTTTCCACATTGGCCTAATGCATGAGTTCTCATAATAGATTTCTCTTGGTTGTCTTGAGTTTTGCTGACTATAGTTATCACCATGTCTTGGGGTGCTGTTTGCAATGATTTATTGGATCAGCACTAGACCTCTTTGAAAGATTTTTTTAAAAAACTAGGGCAGCTGAGGTGATGCCATGGTTCAAAAGGCAAAATTACCTCTTTTTTAAAAAAAATAGAGTGGTAGAGTTATAGAACAAAAGTGCCATTTCATTGATGCACTGTTGTTAACTGCCCTCAAATTGACCCCAACTTATGGTGACCCTGTGGATGAGACTTATCTCCTCTATCCTCTACTGCTTGTTTAGGTCCTGTAGATTCATGCCCATGGCCTCCTTGATTGAATCTAACTATCCTCCTTTTCTACTACTTTCTATCTTCCTTAGAATTATTATCTTTTCTAATGAGTCATGCCTTCTCATGATGTGGCCAAAGTATGACAGATTCAGATTTGATCATTCCGACTTCCAGGGAAAGTTCAGACTCGATCTATTTGAAGACCCATTTGTTTCTCTTTTTGGCTGTCCATGGTATTCTCTTCTTCAGCACTATAGCTCAAACAAGTTGATTTTCTTCTTATCAGCTTTCTTCACTGTTCAGAATTCACTATACATGGTGATGGGGCATACCATAGCTTGAACAATTCTAACTTTAGTGTTCAGTTATATATCTTTACTTTTCAAGATCTTGTCTAGTTCTTTCATTGTTCCCCTTTCCATTCCTAGTCTTCTTCTTATTTATTGACTGCAGTCTCTGTTCTGATCAATATTTTATCCAAGGTATGGGAAATCGTCAACTATTTTGATTTCTTCATTGTCTAGGTTGAATTTGTGTAGATCCTCCAGGGCTATTTTGGTTTTCTTTATGTTCAGCAGCATGCCTGCCTTAGCACTTTCTTCCTTGACCTTCCTTAGTCATTGACCTTCTTTTGATCATGGTCTGAAGCACACAGGCAAAATGCGGGCATAGCATTTAGATGACACACACCCCAAATGCAGTCTGAAACCACACCAATGCTGCACCATTGCAGAGGAACCAGGCCAAGAAAAAGCAGGTAGAATCCACTCCTTCCTGTGGCCAGGTTCAGGACCATGGCAGTGGCCCAGATTGGGACTGGGCACGTGTGGTTCCCACGGTCCCAGCTCAAATGGCGCTGGAGTGGCATGAGGCTGCTCCATCCAGGCTGTTTGTTTCAGGCCTATGTCACCTGCTAGTTGTATGGTGACATCCAGTTATCTTGTTAGCCCTAGACATACCTAAACCCTACCCCTCCTCTTTTGATGTCAGAGTTACTATAAATTCAACCTCTATGATCTTAATGTAGATGCCGCTTGGATTGTCTTTGTCAATAAGCAGGATATAAATAAATTTATTATTATTATTATTATTATTATTATTATTATTATTATTATTATGCCATTATTTGCAAGTGAGCAGGTCATGTCAGCTAGCTTAGGAGTCACCAAGAGGATTTATGTTCCGGACATGTCAGAGGAGGTGAGGAAGAGCCTGACTGTGAAACAATGGGATGGCTCCGGTCAGAGTAAACAACTCCATCTACCTGACACTTAAGCCATCCTGCTGCAGGAATACATCCATTCACACCCCCATGTCACACATTTGGAAGACCCAGCTTCAAAGTGTCACTTATGCATATCAAAGATTTGGACTATTTGGCCACATCTACTCTCTGGACTTTGCCCCAGGGCACAAACTTCCTATAAATTAGGGGACCTTTCCTTTGTTAGTTGGATTAGCTTGGTTTGCAGGCAGAAGTGCTGCTGGTTTGTACTTTGCTAGACACCTTTTTCACTTGCCAAACTCTGGTGGCCTGGGAACAATTTTTCCCATCCCAGAACATCATCAAGAGGAGCAGCACCCAAACAGGTGTCGTATCTCCATTAGAAGGCCTTGCTCTGTTCCAACCTAACACCTTTATTTCTCAGTTCTTGTATGCCTATGTGAGTGATTGTTAAGCATGTGTGTTGGTTTTCCCCTTTAAAATAAAATACAATACAATAAAATACAAGTGAGCTATATCTAAGGCAAAGTGCCTGTTCTGGTTGCATTCTCCCATTTACTTTCTTCTATGTATTTTTGTTGATGTGATGTATATTGAACATTTCTACTTTGTTAGCCACCATTTCACTTTCCGTATTTGTTGGCCTACTTTAGTTATTACTAGATTTTATTCTGTCTGTGTGGATTGTAGCAGTTCAATTGGAATATCACCTGTTCCTAGTGACTTATTCTTCCCAGTTTCTTTTATTGCAGCTTCCATCTCACTGTCTAGAATTTGGAATTCATATTTGTATGATTCTTCCTTCCATGTGCCATTCATTTTTATCTCTTTTATATAGCTCTTCTGTGTATTTCTTTCTTCTTGATCTTTTAATATGTAGCACCACAGCACTGTAAATCTAAAAAAAGAAAAGAAAGAAAGACAGGAGGAGAAACTACTATCATCCTGCGGTAATTCTACTTTAGCAGCCTCATGTGATAAAGTCCACAAAATGGTGGAATCAAAAATATCAGCAAAGTGTCAAACTCTTAATTGCCAATAAGTAAAACGTAGGAGAGGAATCTCATATACATCTAGGAAACCACTAAACATGGGGAAGGGGATATGGAACCCAGAGAGCCATATTTGGATTTTAGGAAATCAAATTCAGCCCCAAAGCCTGACTGTTCCCACCCATATCCTAGGGCAGGGGTAGGCAACCTTTCCCCTTTAAGGGCCGAGGGACTTCAGCTCCCAGAATCCCAGGAGCTATTGGCCAACATGGGACTATTGGCCAACATGGCTGAGGCTTCTGGGAGCTGAAGTCCCTCGGCCCTTAAAGGGGAAAGATTGCCTACCCCTGTCCTAGGGTAATGCTTCAGTCAAAATTTTAGTGTGGGATTTAAAAAGTCAAGAAGGCTGAGTTCCTAGGTATCACTCCATCCCTGAGACTACAGTACATCTTAGTCCTCTGGACAGTCTTTAATCCACAACTCCCAGAGGCATTGTAATCACAAGCTATAGTATCTACTGTCTTTACAGTGGATTTTGGATAGATTGACTTGTTGAACTAGATCAGGGATGGGAATCATACAGCCACCCCCCACCCCCCGCCAATGTTGTTGGGCTGCAAATCCCAGCAGCCATAGAAACTAAACCAATGGTGAGGTATTCTGGGAATTCCAATTCAACAACACCTGAATGGCCACACACAAACCTCAACCTGCACTGGATGAAGGCCCACCTGACCAGCAAATGAGACACTGTTCCCTGAATGCGCTTGCTTCAGTATATTCTCGCTCAGTCAAGAAATGTGATACTATGTGGTCAACTATGCTGTTCATTTATATTTGATATTTCCATATATTTGAAGCAAGCAGAGATACCAACCTGTGAAGTAAGAAGAGAGACCAATTTGTGGATCATCAGAAAGTTCTTGGAATGACTGTTGCATTACTATGGAGTCATGCAGTGTCCTTAGGCAACCCACATTTCTCAGCTTCACTAACCACCTCATTATCTCCAATAATAATGCCAATTTAATGTAATACCAATATGCATTTAAAATTGCATATACCCTCTAACATTTCACAGATGAAAACTGGGACACATGGGACCCAGCAACATCACAGTGCAGTCAAAATGGCAAACATTATTAATGATGCTATGCAGGAAAGGCAGCAGCATTTTGCTTTTCCCTGAGCCTATTGGGAAGGGCAGTTTTTCACCTGCTCTTCTCCTCTCTTCTCTCGCCTCTGCTGAGGTACACTGCTTTTGCATTTCAACTCAGTTTCCAGCAATTGAAATAAGCTGAGGACAAAGGATACAGTGGGAGGAAGAGAGAGAAACAGACATTTCAGAAGCAGCTGAAAATTGGAATGACAGGATTAATTAAGACTTTCCCTGCCAAATTGGACCAGTCAGAGGGTGTAATAAAAGATACACATGTTGTTGTTTTAATCAGTCTTTTCCATACCTTGGAAGAGTTTTGCCTTCAAAGAAAAATAAAACCTGTGTTGTGTGCACCCCCAAGGAGTGAGATGGATTTTCAAGGGGTGCAACAAAGAGTGGCTTGTGTCCCTGAATCACTCTTTTTTTCTTAATAAATTAGAATCATATTACTCAATTTAGATTTGCATTTTATGCACTGAATTAAAAGCTTTTTTTTAAAAAAAAAAGTTAATTTGTTCACCCACAATATTGTATGTGCTTCAATTTGTGGTTCAAAACTTAGAAATTAGACTTCTTCATCTTCAAATGTGATATTATTTTTGTAGAGGGTGTGAACATTGATCAAACATTTTCTAGGGGTGGGGAGCATAGAAAAGGTTGGGAACCACTGCCTTAAATAAACAAAGAGCCAGAACAGATGGGCAAAAAAGCCCACTTCCGGGCATCATTGATCTGTGGTGTTTAGATGCCACATGTCTCAATGATGGCTGGAAGCCACCCAACTGCCCAGACATGGGCAGCTTCATGACACACTGGCACTGTGGTGTTTATATGCCACATGCCACTGAAGCATCTTAAAACTGGCTTCAAACTGCAGTGGGTGTTGAGACATCTACTTCTTTTTCGGCTGACTTCAAGGCAGATTGGAGTCACAGCATCTGTTTGCCACAGCCCCAATCCATCTCCAGAAAGAGTGACTTCAAGTCTCCCCTTCCTGCCAGTCTGCCCCCCCCCACAAAGAAGCATTAGTTAACACTTCAAAATATGAAGCACATGTTGGATTTCAGGAAAAGAATCACTATGTGGCTTAATTCTCTTTCATGCTACATAATTGTAGCACTTTGATACTACTCTAAATGCCATGGCTACATCCTACAGACTCTTGGGACTTGCCGTTTAGAGAGGGGTATTTTGTGTGCTCAGCCAGAGAGCTCTAAGGTCTCACCAAACTACAAATCTCAGGATTCCACAGGATGCAGCTTTAGCAATGGCATATGAAGTGGCATATAGTGCTATAATTGTATAGTGGTATGTCTGGTAGGATGCAGTGGCTCAAGTGGTTAAGACGCTGACTCTGTTGATTGCA
>CM034701.1:74984474-74995316 GCA_020142125.1 Phrynosoma platyrhinos | reverse complement strand
GAGAGAACCTGCTTAACGGGATTCAGTGTGGTGCATGTGAATGATGGACACACATTGCAAGGATTAGTTCGCCCCATTCCAGTCAGGCCACCGAAGTAGAGGCACTTCTCGCAATGCTGGATTTCTACGATATAAACACTCCTTTGGCTATTTTTATGGACTCACAGGGGACTGTGAATGCAGCCATAGATTGACTTCCCATATAGATGTCGAGGGAGTGGAAACCAAATGAGGATAAGCTCATAACCCATATAGACAGGTGGCAGGTAGTGGTTCAATTGATCCAAGAGAGGACGGCCCCTACTTGGGTCTTGTTTGTAAAAGGACACCAAAAGGGAATAGGAGAAGAGGCAATATGGAATAATAAGGCAGATGCCTTGGCCAAGGAAGCTGCCACAGTCCCAATGGTATCTATTAATGTGAGGCCGAAGGAAAGAACTGAGTCTTTCCTGCTTTATAATAGCAAAGAAGATGCAATATACTAAGGAAGATGCAATATGCAAATCCTCAGATTTCTAGGAATTTTGAATGAATCTGTTTTCAGGATGTTGGTCTGTTGAGTCCAGTATTGCCTGTTCTCACTGACAGCAGCATTCTAGCATATCCTCCAACTTTCCTGATTTGGCAGAAACAGTCCAAATTAATTCTTTGTCATTAAGTTTTTGGCTTCTTTTAAAATGTCCTGGCTTCTCTCCCCTCCTTTCATTTTCTCCCTTTACCTTCAGTTCAGTTGCTCCAAACCAAGTTCAGCATGCAAAAGCAGGAACGGGAGGACATGTGGAGGCAGAATCTTGCCCTTCCCTGTAGACTCAGACAAAAGCAACTGCTCCAGCCTAACCTAGCTTGTGTGTTGTTTCTCATTAATAACTTTTGCCATGTTGACCATCCTCTTGTTTGGTCATCTGTGTCCTGGTTTTCTTCTGTGAAATAATCTCTCCTCACCCTGTTGCCTGAAATCCTTGAAGGAGATATCTTAGGGCATGCATGCACAATATTTGTTCTGCTATTGTTGGGGATACTGCAACTTAATCATGCTGAGTCTTTCTAGGAACATAGATGCATATGATAGTTTATTGTTTTATGACCCCTCATTTCCTGCTTCTCTAAGAGCACACTTTTCTTTGTCCCTGGAGGGGTCACCATTAACTTATTCCTTTTGTCCTTTGATCAGAAAGCATGGACTCTTCCTAGCATGCTGATAGAAAACTTTCTTAAGAAGTATGTAGACTGTTTTTCTACCTCATTTTCTTTACAATATGAAGCTTTACCTGTGTGTGAATATGCACATGATTTTGTAAGTAAATTTACCTTTTTATATTATTCTAACGACTTTGTCTTAGTTCTTTATTGGGAGACACGTGGGGGCTAGGAGAATAAAAGTGGACTAGTTTGCTTTCCTGCTCACGCACTTTTTGCTGTGTTTACTTTGCTGGTCAGATTAAATCAATCTCCTATTTTCCTGAGCTTGCTAACAAATCTCAAGAAAAAATTCCATCAGCTAAGGTGACCTAAAAGGCTGCCTTACATCATCAGATCACTAAACCTTGGCCCATGTAGTTCTGAATTTTCTATACCAGCCATCCACCAAACTGGCACCAGTTCCAGATGTGTCAGGCTACGGCTCTCACCACCCGTGCCCAGCATGGCTAGGTTAGAGAAGATTGATCTACCCCAGTGGTTTGCAACCTTGACCCTTTTGATGTTTTGAACCTTAGCTCTCAGAAGTCTGAACCAACCCTGCTAATGGCAAGGAGTTCTGAGAGTTAAAGTAAAAAAAATGTGGAGGACCAAACATTATTCTACATCATCTGGCAGCAACTTATCCTAAGGATTTAGAGTTTGTGGCCTCTTGTATCTGGATATTCCAGAGATTGTAACTGGGGTCTTTGGCATGCAAAGGATGTGGTAGTCATTCACTAAGGCACAGTGCTCTCCCTTCTTTCACACATATGCACAACCATACATAATTGCAGATGTGCAGAACCTACTCCCTCTGTCAGAAAAACTACAGGATTTCTCTGTGACAGGTGTTGCTTCAATTTGGCCACAACTCTGCTAGATATGTAGTCAGCAGACAATGATATATTTGGAATACAAAGCTAAAATCAGACGGTGGAGAAAGTTTTTCTTTTTTACCACACTTCCCAGAATCCCCCAAGAAGCATGGATTCTGGGAATTGTAATCCCAAAAAGTAAATTGTCCAAGTTCTCGTTAAAATAAGCATGTGAACTTGAAGGAAAGAGTTGTCAGGGCTGCCCATTTTCTGTTTCCTTGCTATGGAACCCCATTGTTGATGCTTTGCTAGCTTTCTGGGATGTTGGGCCTCATAAACAGAGACTGGGATGATGAATTCAGCTAGGACATATTTTGCTATCAGTTCAATCTCCTCTCCACTCTGAAAACATCAGCTCCTGACATTTTTCTATCTGTTGTGAGTGTGACCCTATGGAGATGGGAAGTACAATCCCAATCAGTTGGGGAAGCTAATATAAGTGTGAGTGGGGCAGAAGCACCCCAAGCCTCCTGTGGGATCTTTCTTTCACCTGAGAGGAAAAGAAAAATGATGGCACCACAGGCAATGCAATGATAGCATGGTGTCAGGTCTATAGCAGGCTTACTTAAGCATGAAATCCAAGTAGAATATTTATGAGCTGATTTAAATACTAATGAGCCCCTAGCTAGTATGAGTGCTGAGAAGTAGCTATTTCACTCCCAGCTAAATGCCATGGAAACCTCAGAAAAAGAAAACAACAGAAGCTTTGTAAATGACAAATATCTCCTCCTTCTATGTGGATGCAACAAAATAATAATAATCCTTCACTGAGGTCTCTTGGAGGCTTCTTGTTGTTTGGGCGGATGACCAGATACAAAGGAGGACAAGGCTCAGAAAATGCTAGCTGTTGTGTTCTATAGAATACGGATGGTATTCTGCATTTCCAGATGCAGCTACTAAAATTCTCTCTTCTATACAGCTCTTCAAGATATGGAAGCCTTGCAGCCCAAGAGCCTAAATAGGTGGATTAAGTGCCTGAGATAAACAAAACATTCCTCCCCTGTAGAATATCAAAAGATCACCTGGCTAATTAAGTACATTCATTTCTATTCCAGGCCACCAATCTTCCACTTCAGGGGCCTATGCACATAGACCTAAACCTAGTTTGTTAGTCCTAACCAAAGTAAATCCATTGAATCAACAGCAATTTGGTAAGTCAATGATGTGGTATTGTTGTTTTTGTTAGATGCCTTCAAGCTGACTGTCTCTGATTTACCACTGTCAGTCTATCCTAAAGGTTTTCTTGGCAAGATTTATTCAGAGGAAGTTTACCATTCCCTGTTGTTGAAAGAGTATGACTTGCCCAAGGGTTTCTATGCCCAAGCAGGAATTCAGGCCTTAGTCTCCTAGAGTTCTAGAACCAGGTTTGTGGACACAAACCACTCCACCAAACTAACTCTAAGTTAACACTTCTGTAAGTTCTACTAATTCAATAGATCTACTCTACTTAGGGATGAACAATTAGATTTAGACCAAGTTTTCCAAGCACCTCTTTCAGGTCAGAAGTGGCTACATGTTGTAGCTTCACACCATGGCTTGGAAAAGTCACTCTGTATATAGAAAGTTCCAGACTCCTTCAGACAACATGGCCAGCCAGTAGGGATGACTGGAGGATTCTGGAGTCATAGGTTCTCAATATGAAGTCCTGGTTCTCAATATGGCTTGGTAAACTGAATCCTTCTAACTGCCCTTGGTTTGGATTAATCCAAATTAATCTTCACCAGGCAAGTTAAACAGAGAACTGATTGATCCGGGAAAGAGTGCATTACGCTGTGTGTCCATACACATATTTACTCAGAAGTCATTTCTACTACTCAACAGCACTGTGTTGTACCTTTGTGGCTCCCATTTTACAGAAGGTTTGCACAGGCTCTCATAGTTGTTTTAGAGTGATTTCAAAGGAGGCCTGTACCCCTCCATCGCCCTGCTTCATCCACTTCATTTCACAGGGGCACCAGACACTGCCATTCTCCATTAATCCTGTTTTGTTTTTTTCATCACTTCTTTCACCTGTTTTCTTACAATGGAAAACCCATTAAGCAGAACAAGAAGGAATAACTCTGCAGTGCCTTATAATAGCTAGTATAGGGAATAGTCCTGTCTCTGGAAAGTGCCCCCAGTGAAACATTTTCCTCTTCTCTTAAAACAATTGCATTTCTCTTAGTTAGCATTGCCAGATATTCAAAAACAACAACAATCACCCTTCCTTTGCTTATTGAGTTTATTCAAATGTTAGTTAGCTCATTCTCATATCTCTTGTCTTTAAACAATTGCTTAGGTAAACATGTTCTCCTCATTCCATGACTCCAGGGCTCTCCCCCTGGTTTTTAATTCTCCCTAGGCAATCTAACTAGATTCACAAAGGTCAGGAATACATTTAGTTATATAGGCCAATGTATCCCTGGAGTGCTTTATCATAATATGCACCTCATGTAAACATACACCTGCATCCACCCTGAGAGCAGCAGCAATTGTTATCACTTACATAATGACCTTAACTTTAATGCCTTTTTGTTTTTCTCTAGGTTCCAATGGTTGACTTCTAAAGAAAAAGAAATAGAAAGGTTTTAGGGCTCAAGCTAATCTGGTGGAATACACACTGACTAAAATATCCTGAAGGCACCACATTCTGTCTGATCTTTGAAACTAAATAGTGCCAGCCCTGGTTAGTACTTGGGTGGGAGACTACCAAGGGACCAGCTGGTGTAGGCTATATCTGAGAAAGAAAATAGCAAATCACCTCTGAGTGTTCCTTGCCTAAGACAACCCTATGACATTCATGGGGTAACTGTATGTAGACAGGTGACTTGAAGGTTGTATACGCGTAAAGAGAGCCTGGTTCTATTCAATGACAATCTGGACTTGCTCAGACTCAGCTTTTGATGGTTTTGGTAAAGTTTCCAGAGCTGACAAAAAAGATTGGATCACAACTCCCTGAACCCCTGGAGTTCCTGGCAAATTCTGGGCGTTGTGGTCCAAAAAGTATATTTTTCCAAGCTCCACTCAGATTTACCTTCAAAGATATGGGTTCAGCTCTGCAGTAACATACAAAGCACAGTCCAGAGCTGAACCTAAGTGCTGAAATTAATCTGAGCTCAGGGATCTATAATAAGAAAGGAGAGTGGTTCTATATCTGTGGCAACAGGATATCAAAGTAGACACTTCAAAATTTGGCAGAGAGCTTTTGGATATCATCCAATTTCCAGTGGCCACTTTTAGTTCAAAATTCTTAATACCATATTCTCCAGCTGTTCCAGTTTAGCAGGGATAGCCCCAGTTAATTCTCTCCAGTCCCACTTTAAAATGTCCTAGTTTATCTCTCCTCCTCCCAGTTTCTCTCTTCATACCCAGTTTACTTCAGCTGCTGCAAACTGAGTTCAAATTGCAAAAGTAGTTTACAATTAATAAACCCAGCAAGAGGGACAGGATATAGTGGGGCAGAGTCTTACCCTTCCTAGTAGGCTCAGGCAAAAGCAAACTGCTGCAGCCTTTCCTAGCTTTGGAATGGAACATATAGTGTTGTGTGACTCCAAACTGCTTCTTGAGGTAAGCAAAAGAAATAAATGTACCTTATAAAAAGCAGGGGAAGGGAGGACACCCTCCTATTTAAAAGGCTTTCTTTGAGGGAAATCCTTTTTTGAAGCAACCCAAGAACTGTCATATATGTCACAGTTTTCATCTGTGAAATGTCAGAGGGTGTGAAATCCTGAATTCACTATAAGCAAAAAAAGTTAACAGCCTTAACTCTTGGGGAAATCATTTTAAAAGGGTTGGAAAGCAAAGGGGAACACTCTTGAGGTCCTGCTGCTACAATTCCAATAGAAAGACAAAGGGGATAAAACATGGAAAGATTAAGGCACTGCTACTAATTTTCCTGACATTTAAAAATGGGCAGCAAAACAGGAGGCTTCAGTGGCATACTTCTAGTATCTTGAAATAAAAAGCTGAGGTATTAATCACATACTTAGGCAGTGGTGAGGGGTGTTATGATTCTCTTTCTCCATGCTGTTAGTGTTTGTGCTGTTCATATTTGTATTGTCAACATGTGTCCTGCACATTTCTTCCACTGAGCTTAAGAAGGGATTTCATAGAAAAAGATCCAAATTCAGTTCTTGATGTCTCTAGGAAAAACAGAGAAAAACTCTTTTCTGAAAACCTTGAAAATGTCTGCCAGTCCATGTAACCACACATGGGGAGTGTGCAACCTTCCCATGATTCTAGGCCTGCAACACCCATCATCTCTCACCACTGTCTGTTGGCCAAGAGTGATAGGAATGGCAGGCCACCATTTGGAGGTCCACATATTTCTGATGGCTGTGGTAAGCAATAGTGAGCAAGACAGACAATAGATAGACTCAATGTAAGGCCATTTTCTATGCCCCTACATGTATAATGTGCAGATTTCATCACTTTTGTGGTCTAGATATTATTATAGCATTCATGAAAGGGTATTTCACCAATGACATGCTATTACCATCTTGGCTGCAGTTGTTGGTTTTTTTTAAATAATGTGTACTCATTCTTTGTGTTTACTTGGAATCAAGTCATTAAATAATCCTCAAAGAAGAAGCAATGAATTTTCTTCAGTGCTTCTATTAACAAGCGCTGCCCAATTCTATTCACACTCTTTTAAAGCAAAAGCTACCTCATATTTACACAGCATAAAATGCAGATAGTAATAGAACAATGTTTGCTGTGCCATAAAATCTCTGATTTTGCCTGCAAATAGGTTGTGCAAGTGATTATTATTACAGATTTTTGTTGACAAGGAGTAGAAGGATAATGAGCATAAGTGGTAAACTGGATGACAGACATTTTCACCCACAGAAGTAATGGGATGGATTATGAGAGATGGGCACAAAGGAGAGTATATTTCACACACTAATGCAAAGACATAGCCCTGAATTTCTACTGCATCTCAATGGTATTTTGCACACACACAAACAGGGAGAGAGAGAGACTGAAGCAGAGCGGGATATCAACATTATTTGTTTCTTGGCAGAAAAATAGTTTATCTAGAAAATAACTGTATTTTCTACATACATATTTAGAAAACCCAGTTGGGAAGAACCATCAAGAATTTTGTGCAGTTTTCACCCAATATTTTCACATTCCAAAAACTTTTGGGAAATTATCTTGTGGAGAAATGTATAGTAATTTTTGCATGAGAATTATGGTGTTTTGCACACACAAAGAAGCTTGTTTCCAGACAATCACACATGTTTTGTATACAAGATTGCTGTATTTAATCATTCTTTCATAACACAAATATTACACAAAACGTTTTGCACAAAACTCAGCACTCACAAAAAAAATCTTGCGCGAAAATTAGCAATTTTGCAGAAAAAATCTTATATACAAAAAATTGTTCAAAACTCCATAGTCTTCCACAAAAAAATAAGTACAGAGATTTATTTTATTTTATTTTTGCAATATTGTTGTATGTCATGTGAGTGAGGTTCACTGCCTACCAAACAGTCCAATTAGCAAAGCAATACGAGCAAGGAAAAAACTTTATTTCTGCAGCAGAAATAAAGTACACATTTGAAAGTGAGATCCAAAGTATAAGGACCAGATGATTTCAGAGCCCAGCTTATATATCTTTTGCATTTTCTCAATAAGCAATTAAAGAAATTTTAGCACTTTAGATCAAAGCACATCCTCTTAGTTCAAAACACACACACACCCTGCAAACCATATATCAACATTTTTCAATTGTCCCAGGAAATGTCTTTAATTTGCTCAGATTCATTTATTATGTCAGATGGGTAAGGTCAAAAAGTAGGAAATTCAATCAACAGGAAATTTTGGTTTGTCTACACCAGAATATGTCCCTTTGAGCAAGGGACACTTATAGATCAGAGAGTAACATTTATAGATATAAACCAAAGAGGAAGCTTCTCTTTCTCATCTGTATGTTAAAACACACAGGATGAAGACAGAAGTGTGAGAATCAAAGGTCCTGTGCAGGAAAAGCCATTTAGGTTTTATATGACACCTTTATCTCAAAATAATAGAGATCTGAGGCTAAGGCAAGGGGCTTCATTTATTATTTTCATCATAATTCCCCCCTGTGGTCATAGATAAGAGCATTATGCAAGACCATTAATATAACTCCTTCAATAAGTTTATAGGGAACTTGGCCTCTTGGTTTAAATTATCTGGATGTTACATTGTGAACCAAGCCACAGAGACAACATGCAAAACAGTAAAAATATGAACAACAATAGATAGAATGCCAGTAATTAAGTTTCTAATTCAACCTACTCCTGGGAGCCAAGATGGGGGAATCAAAATCTTTGAATTTACTGTCAGTCTTGAGGTTGTGAACAGTAAATAGGGTTGTTATGCTTTTACTTATCAGATTTGCCTGGTATATAGTGTAAATATAGCATTCTTCTTTCAAGAGAGCACACGTTCCTTTCTATGCTGATGTCATCATGTCTATGGCTATTCAGTGTTGGAGGACTACCTTCCTCATGGAAGACACCTCCAGATTCAAGCTCCCATGGCCAATGGTGTGCCATTTATCATAATTTCTATTACCTGACCCATGGTATTTATTATCTGTATTATGACAGGAATTCCCACCACAGGCAAGCATTCTCATGCCATCTCATTCTCTGAGAAAACAGCATTCTCTGCTATTTTGATCTCCATCAATTGTTCCACTCCCAATACTTTGAAATATGAGAACTATTCAAGTGATCTTCTGCAGTACATTACAATTGGAATTGCAAGTGGCTTTCTATGATATTGGGCAATACTGTGCATTTTCCACAATATAGTACAACCCCGTATCTGTGGGACTGGTACCTGCAATTTCACTTACCTGTGTCTTAAAGATATATAATATGCATATATTCTCTAGACATTTTTAGGTCTTTTAGTGTGATTCTATGATATGCTTTGACCAGAAGACTAAAATCATGCTGGAGGATGTAGAGATTCCTAGAAAGGTGTTTTCTCTAGACATTTCTAATTCCTCCAAGACAATTCTATGGTATGCTTCCACTAGAAGTTGTTCATTTCAATAGGATTCACTACTATCTGCAGTTTCACATTTCCATGAACATATCCAGGAGCATATTCCCACAGATATGGGGGTCATACTTATATTCCACTATGCTCCAGCCATCTAGTAACTTAAATGCTATCCTTTCATCTTTTTTAAGGGATATGATTTTATGCATATAAGAAATTTGATTTTATGTACTGTGTAGCTGGGTTAAGTACCACACAGTACTAAGATCTTCATACTTCATGTGGCCATTATATTTGCTGTGGTTAGTTTCCTGTAATAAACAGGTACAGGAAAAAAGAGCAGATGAAACAAGACATGAGAGACCCAATCAGACCTTCTCTCAAATGACCGTATGATTTTTGTCCTTCTGGACTTAATAGTTTACTTTGACTGGCAGTAGCTCTCCATCAGGCATTTTTCTCATCACTTGCTGATTTGTCCTTTTGAGCTGGAGGTGCCAGAGGGTGAACCTGGAAACCTTTGCATAAAAAGCATGTGCTCTTCCACTAAGTTACTGTATTTCCTCTTCAAGTGTTAAGGAATACATGAATCTGCCATTCACATGGCCCTGATATGTTTATCATAGAAAATGCCAATCTATAGATTAAACTAGATGTGACATGGAAAAACAAATACATTTTTTTCTTTCCTTGAGAGCAGCTGGGGGACTTTTTGAGGAGGAAGCCCACAGTCCTGTTTCAGTGTTTCCTTAGGATTTTTCAATATGGACACTGAGGGAGATGCTGCAGTCACCTGCAATACTTGTGAGATGTTTATCTTCTTGCCAAGCAATGTGGGGAACTTCTTCTGCACTAAGTGCAAGTTGGTAGCCTTTTGGAAGAGAAAGTACAGCAGCTGGAGGCCCAGGTAGCTACACTTCAGCATATTAGAGAGCAAAGATTTTCCTGGAAAGAACCAAACAAACGGTCTTGGACGGGGACCACACAGAGGAAGTTGCTGGGGAGGAGGTCACTTCACACACAGAGAAGGTAAACAGCTGGAGGAACATCACAGAGAGAAGTAGGGAAACCAGGTATCATTCTGGGAGCTTGCAGCTACAGAATCAATTTGAAGCACTCTCCCTTATCAGGGATGACAAGAAAGCACAGCAGGGACAGTGCAGGGAACCCTGAGAGTACCACCACAGGGAACAGCCACTGCTAAGCCTTGGAGGAGGCATGTGGTGGTAGTGGGGGATTCCTTGCTGAGAGGTACAGAAGCAGTGGTTTGTGAGCCTGACAAGATGCCTCGAGAGGTGTGTTGTCTCCCTGGGGCAAAAATCCATGATGTGACAATGAAGCTGACAAGACTTGTCAAGCCTACTGACCATTACCCTTTCCTTTTGGTCCCTGTGGGAACCAATGATACTGCAAGGCACAGCATTCAGAATACCAGAAGAGATTACAAGGCTTTGAGTAGGAAGCTGAAAGAGCTGGATGCACAGGTTATCTAAATTGTTCTCCCAGTTGAAAGGCATGGTCCAGGAAGGGAGAGGAAAATAGCAGATGTGAATTATCTGGCTCCACAGATGGTGCCACCAAGAAAATTTTGAATTCTTGGATCATGGGCTGTGTTTCCATGAGGGTGGACTTCTGGCAAGAGATGGGTTGCATCTCAAACCAGTTGGCAGAAACATTTTTGCCAATGGTCTCAAAAATTTGATCCAGAGGGCTTTAAAATGAGACATGTGGGGGAGAGAGACAGTATCTTGGAAGTTAGGAGTACATCATGGGCTGGAGATAATAGTCAAAGTGTTATTGAGGG
>CM034701.1:74949135-74966951 GCA_020142125.1 Phrynosoma platyrhinos | reverse complement strand
GTAAATATTTGCAACAAAGATTAAAGCCCTCTCTGAGAGAAGCTTCACAGTGAAGCTATTCTTTTCTCCAAGCTGAAAGCAGCAGCTGCATCTAGGAGTTTTTTCCCTGTGCCATCTAGAGCAGACTCTTCACAGAAAAACCAGCTTCTGGGCATTCCTGCCTATGTGCTTCAACTCTGCATGTGTGTATGCAAGATCTCTCTGAATGCATATCCCAACAGATCTTTACTAGACCTTCTGAAGCAGATACTGGTAATTCTAAATATTTTATCAACCTACTAATCCCAATATTCTTCAGGATGGAGCCACGGCAACAGTTAGAGTGGTATCTAATTGTTGATAACAATGTAGTGGAGAAACAATATATATATCAATTGCTGTGAAGCATGAGTGAGAGGGCTGAAATATTGCTTGTGGACAATGGGATGCTGCTTTGAACACATTACTGGGTTAAGAAGACCTTTGGTCTGATCAGCACAGCTCTTCTTATGCTTATCTGCATGGAGAATGCTGTGGATTCTTGACTCTCTCTTTCCTAGAGTTATATTTGTTGCTACTCCTTGGGAAGTTTACCAATCTTCCTATTCATTGTGGATGTGAAAATTAACTATGGTTCTTCTCAATAGCATAATATTTTTAGGATCCAAAAAAAATAATCATGAAGCATGACTAACCATTTCAGAACAGATAGATGGGGAAAGTGGGTCAAAACAGAGTCAATGGTAAAAGCCTCTCCTCTCAAATTCCCAAATGTGTTTGCTTGTGGCACCATACAGAATGGAAGAGACACCTTTCTTTCATTTGAGAAAGAAAACTCTAACCTAGCTCAGTTTGTGAGTCAGGTACAAAGGCATCCTGTGGTCAGACAAAAATCATCCCAGATATTTTTGATCATAGCTCTTCTTCCTTCTGCCATCACAGAGACAGGCAAACAAGACATCTCTTGTTGGTAGTGCCATGTGCTCAGCAGTTTCAAAGACATAAAATTCTGCTAGAAGTTGTCCTGAAAACTGAGAGGTGAGACTTCTTCCCTGAGGAGATGACAGATGTAGCAGTCCAAAGTGATGCTGTACAGCACAAGGCTGTGTTAACAGACATGTAAGCAGTGCAGTTTAGTACTGAACAAGAGGGTGCTTATAGACCTCACTTAAATACAGTCACCTTTTGTTACTGTGTTATGAAATTCATGGGGTCACCACAAGTTGATAGACAATTTCAAGACATGTACACAAAAGAGAAGCTAATCTTCTAGGCTCTCCTATGTCATTTGTAGCCAAGGACACCTGTAAACCATGCAGAGCTCCTTGGTGTCCATAATAAATGGGTTCATTATAATGAAGTGCATAGTTTTGGCAGCACCTGCCAATGTATAACATCTTTGCTAGTTGAAGATGGATAGTGACAAGAAAAACCCTAGATTACAAGTCATAGAATCATAGAATCACAAAGTTGGAAGAGACCACAAGGGTCATCCAATCCAACTCCCTGCCATGCAGGAACTCAGAATCAAAGCATCCCCAACAGATGGCCATCCAGCCTCTGTTTAAAGACCTCCAAAGAAGAAGACTCCACCAAAATCTCTGAGGGAATGTCTTCCACTGTCGAACAGCTCTCAGCTCCTAATGTTGAAGTTCCCTTTTTGGGTCATATCACAATCAGAGAAATGTTGCTGTGGATGATGTGTGTGGTGGCAGGTGATTTACCTCATTGCAGAGTATACAGGATAAGGCTGGTTGCAGTCCTTCACAGCCCCAGGCTTCTACTCACCAAAACCTTGGTGCAGCTTCCTTCTTCAGCCATTCAGCTGTTCAGTAGCCATGAACACTCGTGTGTGTAAATCCAATAAGTAAATATTTATTGTTACAACTAATAGAACAGAAAATAACTATGTACAGTCTATTTTGCTCATCACTGTTTCTGATCAGGCAAGAGAAAAGTTTACATCCCAAAAGCTTAAGCAGAACTCACAAAGTCAGACAAAAGATTCTTGTGCCAACCCAAGTTTCCATCTACTTGGGTGCAACCTTCCCCATTCATTGGATGTTCAGTGTTTCCCAGACTCTTAGTCCAGCCCCTGTTGTCTATGTCATTCCCCCTTGTGACCTGTTACTTGGCAACACAATGATGTAATCTGTTTATGTTCAACTCTTCTCCTTTCTCTCACAACATTAACTGGTGTTTACACTTTCTCAATGGGAATGATTTTGTCTACAAGACATCTGGTGCTAGACTGAGGCCTGATTTTCTCTTGTCCTTTCTCACAGGAAGTTTTCCACTCACACACATCTGAACATATCCATACCATGACTACATATCCCATGCAAAATCCTTACAAGAAAAGGGAAGTGCTGGTGGCTGATGACTCCCATGTCAGGGAGGTGGTAAATGCAGTCAGCCCCCACATTTTCATCTTAATTTTTGTAGATTAGATTATTTGCAGTTTTGACTAATATGTTCTCTCTAGGAATCTATAGGTCATACCAGGGGTAGGCAACCTTTCCCCTTTAAGGGCTGAGGGACTTCAGCTCCCAGAAGCCTCAGCCACATTGGCCAATAGTCCCATGTTGGCCAATAGCTCCTGGGATTCTGGGAGCTGAAGTCCCTCAGCCCTTATAGGGGGACAGGTTGCCTACCCCTGGGTCATACAGTCCAACTCTGCCGGAAGCTGACCATAGTGTTGCAATGGGGGACCTAGAAACTACTAGAGAAAACACTTCTCTAGGCATTTGTAGGACCTCCAACATGATTCTGTGGCCAACTTCTGGCAGATGTTGACCACGGAATTGTATTAGAGAAACTAGAGATTCTTAGAAAGGTGTTTTCTCAGGAAAAAGAATAGTGTTTATTTCCACTTTCACAGGGATCCTGTACCCCTAATCCCAGTGAATGCGGAGGGCTCACTGTATATTCCATGTTTTGGATATCTTTAAAGCTAATGATGAAGTCTCCTTCTTTGGTGGTTTTTAAACAGAGGTTGGACGGCCATCTGTCAGGGGTGTTTTGATTGTGAGTTCCGGCACAGCAGGGGGTTGGGCTTTGTGGTCTCTTCCAACTCTATGAGTCTATATCCAAGGTGCTGAATGTATTTGGGGGATAGGGTTCAGCACCATGTTGAATAAAGTGGACTCTCCACATTCTCTAGGATTAGAGCAGGGGTAGGCAACCTTTCCCCTTTAAAGGCCGAGGGACTTCAGCTCCCAGAATCCCAGGAGCTATTGGCCAACATGGGACTGTTGGCCAACATGGCTGAGGCTTCTGGAAGCTGAAGTCCCTCGGCCCTTAAAGGGAAAAGGTTGCCTACCCCTGGATTAGAAGCACAGAACTCCTTAAAAATGGAAAATCCAAAAAAAACTTTTTTAAACCTGAAAGAACACCTCTCTAGGAATCTCTAGGTCCTCAAGCACAACTCTGTGGTAAACATTCATTAGAAATTGACCAAGCATGCTAGAGGCCTTATAAAGCTAAGATTCTCTAGGTCCTCCAGCATAACTCTTATGGTCAGCTTCTGGTAGAGTTGCACTGGAGAACCTAGAAAGAACCTAGAGATAACATATTAATCAAATCCATGAATGATCAAATCCACAAAAGTCAAAGCTGCAATGTGGAGGGACAACTGTAGTTCCTTTAATGTGTGATCTAAAACCTGGAGTTGAGTCACTGATCCATTGGCATGGGAGCCATCAGTTGCCTCTGAAAGAAGAAATTGGATAAATCCTTAGCAGCTGCTGTAAGATGCTGAAAGAACACATTTTGACATGTATTTCATAACCTGGTAGCTATATATCCCAATTTCCTTCTCTTTACCCATTCCCCATTTGTCATACCAACAAGCCTCTGAGAGGTGGATTAGGCTGAGAAATACTGATTGATCCAAGGTCACCAGGTGAGCTTGACTGCCCTGTTCACATGTTAATCAGCATGAGTGGTGTAGCATGTTGAACAGGGAAAGCATATGGAAAGGGATTGTGTGCTGAGCTTCACACCTTGAGTTGTTTTGCCCTGTCTAATGTAAAATATGACTTTGAGCATGGATTGAATGCAACATCTCATGGCCCATTCCAAAAGGTTTACCTCATTCATGTAAGTAATACTTGAATAAGGCTCTAGCTGAGGAAGGAATTGAGCCTGAGTCTTGCCAGTCCTAATCAAATAATACACTAACTATTGTACTACTTCAAGCAGGAGGAGGCACTCATGGAAGCCCCTTTTGCTACTGTTTTAATAGGGCTTACCCAAACTTACCTTTTTCCCATCACATGTACTGTTAAGTGGCTGTTAAGCAAACCCAGAAACATTACTGAAAATGGGTACTTTTAAAATTATCAAAAGACATCAGTGCTATGAGGGTGTTTTATTGTACTGTTATTAATGGTGTTTTATTATTATTAAGGTCATGTTTTAATTTGTTTTAATATTTTAATAGATTCATTCTTTTTCAATGTTGAGTTGTTTTTGGATGTTTTAACTATATTGTAATAATTTTAATTTACAAGCATCACAAGTCCCAATGAGAGAGAAAGTTAGTGCCAATCAAAGCTGTTGGCGCCCAAGTCAATAGGCTGTGAATCTACTCCATGTTTTAGGACTTGTCTAAGGTACTATTTCTAAAATCGGTTCAATGCCTTTAAATTTCAGACTAAAACCTGAAGTGGATTTACTGTCTCACTGAGAGTAAACCCATCAGTCTTTACTGCTCAATGTATTTTTGGGCTATAACTCCTATCATCATCAACCAGCATGACCAGAGGAAGGACATGCTGGTCCAACCCAGCTGTTTAGAATAGCTGAATCACATGTTAGTTTCCTGTTTCCTTTACCTCTCTTTTTTCAAGGAAAGGGGATTTGACTGCAGCAAAGGACTAGGAGGAGTAGAGGGGATATTTAACCATCACTTTCCCAAACGTTTGTCTGATATAAATCATTCTTCTGTGTGGCTGCTATTGATTGATTGATTTCTTACTGGTTATTTTTAACTATTAGGATGAATATCTTTCATCACTCAGAGGAAAAAAGTACTGCTTTGGGGAAAATGAGTTTGATCAAACAAATTATTGGGAAATAAAGTGGTCAAAGTAACTTCCTTACTCCTTCCCCAGATAAATCACTGCTCAGCCTGCTTGGCTGTTATCTCTGATAAAAGAAATACTACAGGGAAGAACCACTGAACTTTGTGGGGGAAGTAGTTAGAGGAAGGAACATGCAAAACCACCTCTGAGTATTTCTTGTCTAAGAAAACTAATTCATGGAGTCTTGGAGGCACATACACAAACAGAATAACTGAGAATTATACAACATAAAGTTTCCTCTTGTGGGTAACCAGCTCTTGTTAACAGGGTATCATCACATGTGTGTATGTATATGTGCTTTTGAGTCACCTGTTGACTTATTTCATAGGATTTTCTTAGGCAAGGAATAAGAGATGGTTTGCCAGTTCCTTCCTCTGAAATACAACCAGATACCCTCCAAGAATCAACACTATCATTCAGTGTTAATACTTAGTGTGAAGACACACCCAACTAAAGGTGGTGGCAAATATGGGTGTGCAATGCCAGTACCCTGGTGAGATCAAACTCTTTTACCCAAAAAGGCTCCAATGCTTAATGTAAAGTCCAAAAGGGGGACATTTATTTTGAAGAACAAAAGAAAAAGGTTTCTCCTCCCCAGCTCTAACGGGCTTAAAATAAAAGGTGCTTTACAGTTTAGGTTTCAGCAATCTTCAGTGTTGTCATCTCTCTGGGTTTAATCTTCTACTCAATGAAGCTGGTGCAGGGTCTTCCAGCTTCTGGTATTCTTGACTTCTTTGTTGTTGATATTTACTATAATTAACTGCTTTTGGTAACTAATCTAGCTAAATGGTAGCTAAATTGGCTAATGGTAAGCAAATTGGCTAAATGGTGTCTAAATTGGCTACATGTGGTAACTAAATTGGCTAACTGGTGTAAGAAATGCCCTTTCCCTCTGTCTGTGACTGTTTGCCACCAAACAGATAAAGCCAAGCCTGCCTAAGAAAAAACTAAAAATCCCAAGCTGAAGCAGAACTTGCTGGGAAGGGGCAAACCAAAAACTAGAAAAATGCAGATGATTCCTACAGCTCCTCCCACAAACTAATACAATGGAACATTCCTATGATCAAACATACTAAACTGAAATGAAGGAAAATGCAGGGGAGAATTTAAACACTCCAGGCTGGACATCACACTTAGCATTCCTTTTTCTTTCTTTTTTTAGGATAACAATTATTCAGATAGAACCTTCACTCACAGGTCTGCAGGTCATTTAAAGCCAACACTGCTGGCATGCAAAGGGAATATTTTTCCTTCTGGACCATGATTTTCTTTCAGGGACAGAAGCTGTTATCATCTGTTGTTTAATTACACTAATATTTGGATTGTTCTATCATCTCTCTATGACCTTTTCAATGAACATCTAGGGCTCTTGAATCAACATTGTTATTTCCAGTCAGAGCACATCATTGAAAAGTTGATATGACTGCAGAACAAACATGTTTTCACACCCTTCTATATACACCTTTATAGTCCATTTCTTAATCTAGACCTGGTGCCAGGCACAGCAGTTTTTCTTGTGTAAGGCATGCTTATTTAGAACACCTGGCATTCATGCACCCAAGGAGATTTATGCTAGACCAAAAGACATACAAGCTATTCACAGGATTAGTTTAGGTAACTGGGCTGACCCTACCATTAGGAAGACTGAGATAGCCACTCTTGGTATTTTCACAGTCAGCAAAAAGCAATAAAATATTTTTCCTTTTATCTTTTTGTTCTGTCAGGAATGAGATTCATGTGGGATTTTCTGCCTTGTGCCCAAATAACATGGCTGGCTTTGGGTATGATGCATTTTGAATTGCATTTGCTGCTGCCTCTTAGTGAGCAAAATATACTGGGGCAGCCATGTTAGGCTGAAAAGACAGTGACAATTGGTAGCTCCCATTTGAGTGGAATATTAAATCCATTCTGGATTTTAATCTAAGCTTTATAGGAGATATCCAAGCTGCTGAACATATTTTGAGGATAGGGTTCAGTACGCTTTTGAAGTTTAAACTAAAACCCAGTAGATTCCCCACCCTTTTGCAGTGGAAACCACCAGACATTATTGATTATAGTTCAAAAGCTTTTCCACACAGTAACATCTTGACACTTGCAGTACCCATGCAGTATTTCATGTGGAGAAAACATAAATGAAGGCATCTTAAGCTATTTGGTGGAGGGGACCAGCAGTTTCTTCTTCCAACATGCCAAGGACTGGTACCATATTTGTGCCACATCTCCAGCAGGGTTTCTCATGCTGCTTCTCTCTAGAAATATATTTTTCTACATTGAGTAAAAACCATCTTTGTGGAACAATTTTCATGCAGAAAAGATGACAAACTTTCCCCTCCCAAAGGGGGCTTCTGCTTTAGATTTTATACTCATAGCTTCATTTTGTAAAAGCAAAAAGGAACAATAAATGCCCTTTGACAAACAACTCAATCAATCAGTCAATCTTTTATTGATTAGCCCATTGGCCATTTCAAAAGAATGTAGCAAGATAAAATTCAAGGCGAGTTACACAAAATTAAAATTAAGAATGAAGAAAAATACATATAAAATACATATAAATAAAAATAAAATATCATATGATTACAGTAATGTAAAAACAATGTAAAAACAATGGATACCAATTTTCCTAGCAAGTAAAACAAAAAATAACATCAAACATCAGATTTCTTCATCGCCCCTACAATACACCAATCAACCCCACATATCTGGATCTTAACTGTACCCCTTTGTATAAGAACTGAGCTGTGCTATTAGTTATTTTTGAATCTTGACCGCCCATAAAATATGAGATTCTAACATGGGTATCCCAAAACAAAGTTCGTCTAATGTGAAAACCAGGATATTGCTCTCTAACAAACAACTCAGTTTCCTGTGCAGTTTGGCCCTCAATGGAAATCTCTGCCTGTTAGATGGAATTCTGCATTGCTTTCCTTTATGTTTCCATTTACACCCAAAAGCAGCCTCAGCTAGAACCTCCTCTGCTTAAGCTTTTTCCCTCCTGTCATTTTGCAACACAAACAGTTGGTGGCTTTTGTGGAGTGGCTAATCCATTCTGGGTTTCAGTTTAAACTTTCAAGCAGCAATCCTAGATGATAGGGCTGGGGGGGCTGATGGCTAGCTCCATTCAGGTTAAAAGACAGGGCTCTCTGTCCTAATGGCCACCAGTGACTCCTAAGCCTATTAGAGTTAATTTTGTGTTTTTTACATTGTCAATCAGAAACATAGAACTCCATCTTATGTGCAGTTTAAGAAGCTTCAGTAGAAATATGGGTCATATTAAAGTATATTTATAGTATGCTGGAGAATATCTGCTTCTTTTAATATGAAAATATGGAGTGTGCTGTCATCATTTTTAGGATCTGCTTGTCCTCTTTAGTTGCCTGAGGCGGGCATATTCTGGAAGAGTTTGGTGCAGATCAGTGCTGTGCCACAGACAGTTGCCCAAGAGAATTGGTTGTTAGTCAAACTCCTTGGCTTGCCTGCTTAAAACCTTGCCAGCTGATCTCCATCTGGATGCAGGCGTTGAGCCACCGGCAGGTAATTGCTAAAGCAAGCAGGGATGTGTTAATTGGAACAGTTGCAGCCAGGGATGTGATCTCAGTTAGTCTTGGCTCCACAGCACTGACTCTGGGAGAAGTGAATCCATAGGGGTTCAGATTTCAATTTTCCACAACAGTGCTGCTTCCAGAAATAAAGCTAAATAGGAACCAATGGGATATGGGGAAGAGGAAAAAAATCTATGGGGATATTCCAGCAGGGCAGATGCTCAGGTTTCTTGTGTGCTATCCCTGCAGACGTCAATGGCAGTAAAAACCAAAACCACACAGCCAGATACCATTCAATTGTCTCTTTCCAACCATGCAGTAACAGCCATGGTTTAAATGAAACTGGAAATTATGTGGCCCTCCAGTTATCGATGATGTAAAGCTCCCAACGTTCTTAACTGTTAGCTTTGCTGGTTAGGGCTGCTGGGAGTTGCAATCCAGCAAAATCTACAGGTCTAACCTTGGTTTAACCTGATCCTCTCTGTGGAGACCCCATCTCTTCTTACTAACTACTAACTAGCTGTTTATTCTGTTTCTGTTCCCACTTTTAACATTTACCTAACTCTCTGCAGCTGATTTACATCCCTTTCACCATTACTGGTGTTTCTTCCTGTTTGACTCTTTGCTTGTACAGATCTCAGCATAGGCATACTGGCTCTGAATTTCTGACCAGATCTGCCACCAGTTTTTACCTGGTATTAATTTTGGTCAATGAGTTTCATTCTGAGAGACAATGAACAAAGGCTCCCAGTATGAAGGCTGGTGATAAGACAGGAATCCCGGAATGAACAGTGTGTGTGAACCTTCACATTTACATTTTAGAAATAATGCAGTTTCACACCACTTTAAGTGATGTAGCTCTATTCTATAGTATCCTGGAATTTGTAGTTTTACAAGGTCTTTAGCCTTCTCTGTTAAAAGAGTATTGTTCATCACAAAACTACAAATCCTAGGATTTGGTATGATAGAGGCTTGGCAGTTAAAATGGTGTCAAATTGCATTATTTCTACAGTGTAGATGCATCCTCAGATGCATGTGACACAGTGGTAAGGCCCAACACTGATGTGGAGTTGACATGAACTTCATGTACAGGCTCCTAGAAACCTCTGCAAATAGTGACTTTCTGTACTTCATGGTGATTTCTGTCAGAAATTAGCCTCTCCAGTAAGAGTCAGGTAAGAAATGAGCAGTTCTGACACAGCAGAAGTGCAAAGGTTGCCAGTGCCAGACTTCAATTAGTATATGAGAACAGTATTTTTCTTCCCTCACTTGGATACCTGTGTTTTGTTTTGTTTTTTTATTCAGTGTAACACAATGAATGATGCCAACATGATTACAATAATTAAATGAGCAATTAGCAGGGTTTTTTTCACTTGTAGAATCAGTAGCAACATAGCTGGACTGAGAGAATGTTGCCAGACAGAATGAGAATCCATTGATCAATTGGGCATGGGGCAGGAGAACTAGAGGCCCAAATGGCACTATAATGTTAAGCTAATTTGAAACACATCCCACTTTGGAGGATATTTTGGAGAGGGGTACTTGACCCATCTCTGTGTGCCTTACTGAAATTATTCCTTGCCTTACAGAATTGTCAAATTACCACTAAAGATTAATGCTGTTGTTTTAACTACCAACTGAGCAAAAGAAGCAGACCTTCTTCCATCTGTTCCTTTCTGATGCATCTATTCACTGCACCAGAGCCTGGAAAAGTTGCTTTTCTGGACAATAACATCCTGAATCCTGCAAGCACTATCGTTGTCATGCTAATTGGGGGATTCTAGGAGCCATTTCAAGCACTGCTGCCATCACTGCTGCCATCCAGCCTTAGGACTAATAGTGAGTAGTGTGAAGACACACCCAACTAGCCATGTTAATTTTCTTCATTATAAAAAGGAAATGGGGGAAAGAAGGAATCAAAATAGACCTTTAAGACTAGTTGATTTTTTTTTTTTTTTTTTTATTTTTTTTTTGGTACAAGAGCTTTCTTGGGCAGCCTTTAATCTTCTTTGTTGTGGCAGTGTCTTAATCTAGGATTCCAGGAGTCCAAGATTCTAATCCCTACTCAGCCATGGAAACTCATTGGAAGATCTTGGATAAGGAGCTTATTGCTTGGGGTTTTAAACCGAATCACTGGCCACCATCAGCCTGAGTCCTAGCCAGGCTCAGCCAGTGCTTTTTAGAAATTGGAATGCTTGATTCGGTTTAAAACCCCAAGCAATAAGCTCCTAAATTACTTCTCAGTCTCAGAGGAAAGCAATAACAAACTTCCCCAGAAAAAAATCTTTTCAAACAAACCCCTAAGATAAGGTCATAATAAATTGGGAGTTGATTTCAGGGCATACAAGAACAAATGTCTTTACCCTCTGATCTCACACCCACAAATATATAATCATGATTAAATACCTATGGCTTTAATGCTGTATTCCATCAGAGCACTGGAAGAAGAGGGCTGAAATCCATGAAGCACATACTAAAATAAATCTGATGAAGCGGACTGAGTATACGAAAGCTTATTCTACAAACATCTTTCTTTTAGTTACTCTCAAAGGTGCTACAAGATCCTTCTGTAAAATAAATCAGTCTTAAACGTGCTGTCAGATTCCCTTTCTCTCTTTTTCTTTTTACATCACGTGCGTGTGTTTCCTTGCACAGGGGATGCTGCAGTTCAGTCAGGTCTCACTCTACAATGTGAGCATGCCGTGTTCAAGCAGCACTGGATGAGGCATTCAATGTTCTGGCCAGGGAGATTTCAAAGAGCATCAGAAGTCTCTCCTATCATCATGAATTCTTGTCATTGTCTTTGAAGCAGAGCAAAAAGCTGCCAGAGAACTTGGAGTAATTAGGGCTTTTCAAATGACTCCTTGGAGAAGAATAATCAGCACATCCTAAAGGATAATTCTGGCTTTCTCTTTCTGTAGGCCTTCCCCATGAAGAAAGAGATAACTGGCTCATTCTGACCCCTCTACTGCCAAGAAGGCCCCCACTTCAAGTCACAGAGTGAAGGAGAAAGAGGTGGCTGGGCAGACCACAACAGCATTGCAGTGAGGTGGAGGGATGCTTTTGGCACATCAGGACGAAAATAAATACATCCTTTTGCCTGCCATGGTGCTCTTAAAGGTACAAGAGCTCCATCTGGTGAAAAGAAATCTGCTAAACCCATAGTAGGAGTTATTCACACAGTAAAAATAATCCAGGCGGAAAAAATCCTTAATCATGTGTATTTTTCTGAACTTTTCTAATAGATTTGCATCATCAGTGATCTGAATAACCAATGCAGCCCAGGATAAAACTCTGCATGCCTTGAATGCACTTAGGATATATCTGCATCATTAACTCCATCTTTGTTCAAGTGCTGGCACGTGTGAGCAACAGAACTTTCAGATATGCACATAGATCCAGTTCCATAGTGTGAGCAGCAAAACCAGAATGTGTAAGTGAGATTATTCACATCATCATGCTAAAAAAAAGTCTGAATAACCCTATAGGCAATAAGGTACTTCACTGTTTCAGAGAGGAGTGGTTTTCTCTTGCTCCTTCTGTTCCCAGGCTTACTTCCTTAGTGGTCAAAGCCCACCATGCAAGAATTCAAAGCACAACCAAAGCCACTCCAGCTGCTGGGGAGGAACCCTTTCCAGAGTTATGACTGCAGCAGCTTGTTGGCCAAAAATCAAATAAGAAGAAACATACAGGTTTTGTTGCAGCTTGTCTGGACAGAAACAAGATTAGGTATTTTCAGAAACACAAGAATTCTTACATGGGTACCACAAGGACACACAGAAAAGGTAAATCTTTGGGTGATTTCTGCCATGGTGGGGGCTTGTGCTAACAGCAGAGCTTGGAAACTTACTTTTAAAAAAACTTATGACTATAGTGACATACTGAAGAAATCCACTGGTAGGATGGCACTCTGGGCATACACATCACCTGGTTGCCATCTTCCCCACTAAGAGGCATTTCTATTTAAATTATAGTAATTATTTGGAAATGCACATCTCTATGGACATTAGCATAAGTAAATATTATTCAAACTGATGTCTGCTCTTTGCTTTGGGGTGCCATCCTATGGAGAAACAGAAGGAAGAAATGAACAAAGAGTACATTGGAGAGAGGTCAGAAGAACAAAAGAGGTGGAAGCTGAGCTGAGAGTTTCAGTTATGCTGTTCCTGGGCATTTATTTTTTTAGGTGAAGCGTCTCATAATGCTATTCTGAGAGAAAGAGCAGGGATGTGGGAGGAGGTTAAGGGTGAAATTGTTCTTTCCTCTGCCTTCTACAAGAGTTCTAATTAAACCAAAGAATTCTTAGGCACAGAAAGAAAATCTGCAAATTGGCAACCTGGTAATACTGATTAAAATTAGCAGGGCTTCTGTGAGACCAGAAGACATTATAAGGATATAAATTGCCTGCCCTGAATTCCACCCCATCCCACCCACCACCCACCCTTGAAGCTCTGAACCACAGAACACTACACAGAGCTTTATATCCAAAGAAGGTGCTCTATATGCCCTGTCATTGCCCAGGACATTCCAATCTCAAACTTTCTAGTGAAAGGAAATGTGATTTTAACCATCTGTGGCATCTTGCAGAAGAATGAGCAGAGAAGAGTCATGGCTGGCTGAGGGAGACCAAAGATATTAAGGAAATGTTAAATACAGATACTCTTTTTTGCTTTCCTAGATGCTTCTTAATGATCTGTAGGGAAATTATTTAATTAAGTCATTCACAATAAGTCTTGCAGAAAAATGCCTACTGTTACTATAATGGGTTTGAAGACAAAGAGATGAATTTGGGCCCAGGTTACAATGGGGCATGAGATCTCTGGGGTTCTGGCACATATTCTACTTTTACAATATTGTACTTATGGCCAGTTCTCACCTGGATTTGCTAATTTTCTTCAGTGATGACAATGGGACTAACACAAAACTATTCAAATGGTTTAAATACTCTAAAAGCACCAGATCCTGTTTGATCTTGAAAGGTAAGCAGGATCAGCCCTGGTTAGCAGTTGTACTTGAGCTTGCCAACAAATACCAAATTCTTTAGGCTATATTTTAAAGGAAGGAACTGGCAACACCACCTATGATTATTCCTTGTCTATGTTAAGCACCCTTGCATATCCAGCACTGTATTTTGGGGTCCTCATGTTTTTATCTCTCGTATCTGGAGATAGCATGTTTTTGAAAGATCAAAATGACCTTTCAGGAACACTAGGTCAGGTTCCCAGGGAAAACTATAGGTTTCCCTGGGACATGTTTAGATCCACATAAACAAAACCATAATCTAAAGTGCTCCTTCCTTCCCCAAGTAATCTGCATTTCCTCTTGAGACAAATGATCTCTTTGCACCTTAAGTCATTTTTTCTCTGCTTACCCTGTTGTGTCCCCAACCCCAACCAAACTTCTCCATTCACCCATCTCAGGGATATCCAGATCCAATCACTATCTTTGTTACACTGAAGATAAAACCATCAACCAGTCCAGAATCCCACTGTCAAACCCTGAGACAAGTTATTCAGCCTTTGTTACCTGGCTAAATAGAACATAGCCTAGATCTAGTTTTAAGGTATAACTGTGGCTTCAAAACCTAACCTCTCAACACACAGCCCAGCCCAGCCCAGCCCACATGCACACCTTCACTCTACGTATGTTCTGCATTGCCCTTGCATCTCCTAGTCTGAGCCTTTCTAGCTTCCCATGGTCTTCTCATCAGACAGGTAATTATAACCCTACTGCAACCCCTAAAAACTCTGTTATCCCCCTTCCATATTACCATTTCAATTAGCTCTGTATGATACATCCATGTGAATTGTTATCTTGTGTGTATGATTGTACCCTGCACGCTTTCTAAATAAATAAAACTTCCTTAACTCATCCCAAACCTGGAGTCTTCCCAGTTAACACTGGTATATATTGGCTTACACAGTCCAAAGATTACCCAAGTCTCCTACAAAGCTAATTTGCCCAATATTTGAAGTATCACTGACAGTTGGTGGAGACCTCCTAGCCCAGTCCCAACACCTGTTCTTTGGGTAACACCAAAGAAAACCCTAT
This sequence comes from Phrynosoma platyrhinos, assembly GCA_020142125.1. NCBI lineage: Eukaryota > Metazoa > Chordata > Lepidosauria > Squamata > Phrynosomatidae > Phrynosoma > Phrynosoma platyrhinos. Next base: position 74,952,295 of record CM034701.1, on the reverse strand, counting down.
GAAATAAATAAGGTCACCATAATTCAATAGATGGCATGAAGACACACACACACACACACACACCTGCTTTAAAAGTCTGCTTCTTTGATTTTAACACGTTTACCATGTTTCTTTAAAAGCTTAGGAATAAGGTCCACATTGGAAAGTACAGGCATTTTGCTTTTGCCCTTTTTTTCAACTGCATTGTTTTTTTAAATTCAGGATTTCTCTATTCCTATGGGCAGGTCTAAGAGCTACCGATGGGACTGCAAACAACAACAATTTGTATGAAATGAAAAATAGACCTGTTAGTAAAAATTGTATGTCTGCACCTAGGATTCTGCACCTCCGCATGTTGCTGAGACACAACCCCATCACCCCCCCACCATTGGCTAGCTCAAGGCTGTATCTGCACTGCAGAAAAAATAATTTGGCACTTTAATTGCCATGGCATATTGCTATGGAATCCTAGGATTTGTAGTTTGTTGTGTCACCAGAGCACTTTGACAGAGAAGGTTTAATATCCCACAAAACTACAAGTCTCAGAATTCCACAGCATTGAGCCATGGCAGTTAAAACACTGTCAAATTTGGTTATTTATGCAGCGTGGATGCAGCCTAAGACTCACAAGAGCTGCAGAACAACATCTAGAAAGTCATAAGTTGCCTACCCCTAACAACAGTTTCCATTCATTGTTAGTTCTTTTGTTGTGTATCGAGAATATCTTAGTAGGAACCAAAGAACTCTGGGATTCAGCATTCTTGAAGACTTATCACAGAAAACAGGCACACATCTCCCTTATTCTAAGATTACAAGGAGGGCGACCTGAATCACCCAACACCCATACCAGCTGGCTGGGAAGGAACTACCAACTGATAATGCAGGCAGAGGCAGTGAGTTACAAACAGCTTGAAAGTGTCCTTGCCTGTGAGAGTCCGTCAAGAGAAATGCATTGGTCAAGCAGTCCAAGTCAAGGGAGGCAACAGGAATCAAGGTCAACATTGTCCAAAGGTCAAAGAAACCAGAATATCTGAAGTAGGAATGCAGGAGTTTAGAAACAGGGACAGAAATGCTGGTCAGGAAACAAATGAGTTGCTTCCAGCAACTCTTTATGCAAACTCAGCTATTAAATAACCTGGCACCAGCTGGTCCTAATCAGAGTTTGCTTGCTTGCTGCTTAACCTGCAACCTGGCTGAGCACCTTACCTCTATCATTTGTTGGATCCTTTTGTTCCTCCTCCTTGATTGAGGACTTAATATCCCAGCTGTGTCTTCTGTCTCATCAGCAGGTGAGTCTTGCTGCGATTCCACAGGATGAGCTGGCTGAAGCTCTTCAGCAGGGAGAGCTGCAGGCTATTGCCTGTCTGGAAAACCTGCCTGAGTCTCTTCCTCAGCCTCCTCATTGAACTCTTCCTCCAGGTCCCAGTCCTGCAGTTTTAACGTGCTGTATTTTTAATCTGTTGTTCGCCGCCCTGATTATTGAGCAGAGGGGCAGGTTATAAATAAAAAATTATTATTATTATTATTATTATTAGCAGCAGCAGCAGCAGCAGCAGCAGCAGCAGCAGCAGCAGCAGCAGCTCCTGGCCCATCACAGAGGGTGGCTTGATGAAAAAGAGCAATGATCTTGTACCTTTGCTAGTGAAGAGGGAATTTCAGCAGGCACTGAACTGTGGAGACCAGGATTCAAACACCCGCTCAACCACAGAAACCCACTAGGCCAACTCACACCTTGGGCAGCTCACGCTTTCTCAGCCTCAGAGAGAGGCAATAAGAAACTCCCTCTGAACAAATCTTGCCAAGAAAACCCCAAGATGTTCACCTTAGAGAGTCACCATAAGTCAGAAATGATTTGGAGGCATACAACAACAAACAGCAATGGTTGTTTCTACTCCAGTATCCAGTTGTGCCCTAAATATACTGGAATTTTTGCTCTGGGGTGTTGCTGGTTTTAGCAGAGAATTACTCCAATATACATATTTCAGCTATTTCTTTTTCCCATTTGCAGTGTGGTGTGTACTGGTCTTCCCTCCATCCTCCATCTTCTCCTCCTTGAACTCAATGCCTTCCCCACATCCTCCTCCTCCAGTATCCACATTCCCTGTTTGGAATGGTTTTGAAAAATACTGTTATCGTCATTGTGCTATAAGTCCTATACCACTTTAGCACTATAATTGTAGAAGAAAGAAATAACAAAGAAATGTTCAATCTGAAATGTAATTTTGTCTGAAAACCTCTTAACATTTGCAGTGTTAAGCTGTGGTGTGAGTGTTCCCCTCTATCTCTGCCATCCCCTCTGTGAATTACTCTGCCTTGCATAATAAAATACCAGTGTTTCAAGAAAGGCAGGTATTAATAAAGTGATTGATTGACAGTTGAACTCAACACTTCCCCCATTGCTTCTTCCCCAGTATCTACCTTCCCTGTCTTGCACATTTTATTTTTTAACCTTTTTCTTATGGTCATACAGTTAAAGTGCTGTACCATTTTAGCCCTCATAGGAAGAAAAAAAAACCCAAAGAAATATCCAATCTGGTAACCAGGAATGTAATGAAGAATGAAGGTTAGCAGAAAACCTCAGTGGCAAAGGTCACACTCCAATTTCAAATGTCAGCATCAGTTGGATTGCCCAAAAGTGCAGAAGGAACCAAGACAATGTAGATGTGTGACATTTGCCCCTGTCTTGGAAACTGCCAGGATGGGGTTGAGGGGACCCACACTCTGGGTTTATAAAGTTGTGGCTAGTTTCAAGAAATATACCAGGATGGGAAGAACATAATATGGATATCGGAGGGGAGGACCCTGATAACTAGTTATATCTCCCATTAAATCTTGGAGGAGCTATCAATAAAGGAAGCCAGAGTCTTGAGTTTGCAAGACCTGAGGAGGTCACCTTGGAGGTCTCTCATTCAAAGAATTGCCATAAGCCAAAGCAGATTTTATGGCAAATAACAAGAACTTCCCCAAGCATGAGCTATGATTTGGCTTCAGTTTCCTGCTGTGTAATAAGGCTTGCTAAGTCCATTTCTCTCCCTATTCTTAGATCTTGCTTCCTTTCCCAAGATAAGAAATCTTTGAGAAGAGGCAGCGGTAGCCAGCAATGCACAAGACTTGGTATCATTAACACATGCCTTTCTCTTGTTGTTGTGCCTTCACGCTGTTTCTGACTTATGGCAACCAC
>CM034701.1:74857808-74877809 GCA_020142125.1 Phrynosoma platyrhinos | reverse complement strand
GGGGGGGGGGACTACAACTCCTAGAACTCCCCAGCCACCATAACCACTCACCATGCTGCCAGGGGGGTTCTGGGAATTGTAGACTAACAGTAACCTTTCCAAGCTCTGAGAGGACGGCATGTTTGTTTTGTCACTCAGTACCAAAAGCAGTGGCATCACTGGGGAGAGGTGCAGGGAGTGCGAATCACACACCGGGTGACAACCCAGAGGAGAATACACCGGGAGGGACTGGAACGGCTACTGGGCAAGCGATAAAGCAGGGGTAGGCAACCTTTCCCCTTTAAGGGCCGAGGGACTTCAGCTCCCAGAATCCCAGGAGCTATTGGCCAACATGGGACTATTAGCCAACATGGCTGAGGCTTCTGGGAGCTCAAGTCCCTCGGCCCTTAAAGGGGAAAGGTTGCCTACCTCTGTGATAAAGGGTACTTTCCCACTTGCCCAGCAACTGCACTGGTCCCTAAAAGGGTCCTCCAGAGGCCACAGCACCACCACCCTCAATAATGGCAGCTGCCTTCAGGGTCAGGTGCTCCAGCAGCCATGTCTGACCCTGAAGGCTTTTGAGGGAAGAGAGTGCCTTGAGAGTCCAGTGGGGCAGCAGCCATGCTGGATTTTAAAATCCTTTGAAGGGAGGCAGTGGATTGAGGGTCAGAGGAGAACAGCAGCCACGGTGGATCCTGAAGGCCTTTAAGGGGAGACTATGGCTTGAGAGCCGGCTGGGGCAGCAGCCATGTCTGACCCTGAAGGCCTTTGAGGGGAGGCTGCAGTGGTCAGAGAGCCACCATGGTGTCCTGGTTTGAGCGTTGGACTAGGAAACTGGGAGAATTCAATGATATAGCCCTGTTAGTCTGCAGAATCAGCATGTAGAGAGATCTTGTAGCACTTATGAGACTAACTGAAAGAAAGAGAGATCTTGTAGCATGTAGAGAGATCTTGTACCACCTTTGAGACTAACTAAAGTCTACGAAAGCTCATGCTGCCAACTTCTTTCTTTCAGTTAGTCTCAGAGGTGCTACAAGATCTCTCTAGGACACTGGGTTCGAATCCCGGCTCAGCCATAGAAACCTTGGTGACACTCTCTCAGCCTCAGAGGATGGCGATGGCAAACCCTCTCTGCAGAAACTTGTCCAGAGAAAACCCCATCGCCGTTAAGTCAGAAACGACTTGGGAAAAGGCACCCCACAAGCAACGGCCTGGCTTGACGCGGGGAGGCAAAGCGAGGGCAAGGGCAAGGGCAAGGGCAAGGGCAAGGCCGTTGACCAGTCTTAAGGAACGCCACTGCGGCTGAGGAGGAGGAGGCGGCGGAGGTAGGGCTCCTTCTGCCGAAATCCCTCACACCAAAATGGCGCCAGAACTGGGCGAGAGGGGCGGCAATTCCCTTTAATCGGCGCCGGGGCCTAGGAAGCGCCCGCCTCGCGTAACTAGAGCCAGGCGCCGCCGGGAGTGGTGGGCCGGGCGCCGGCTTCCCTCTTCCCGCTTCGCCTCTGACGGAATCCGGGGCGGCTCCTCCTTTTCCTTTTCCTTTTCCTTTTCCTCCTCCTCCTCCTCCTCCATTGCAATGGCTCCCCTTCCCCCGAAACCGGGGCTGGAAATGGCCGCCTCTCCTCCTTCAGAGGGCTCTGAAATTGTTGGGGTTTGCACTGGGAGCGTGCCCTGTTAGCCACGGGCGCCATTTTATATATTCTTTCTCTTCCCCCCCCCCTTCCCTCCATTATGAACAGGGTGCAGCTGAAGCGCTCCACCATCCTGAAGATGGCCCTCGGCGGCGGCGGCGGCGGCGGCTCCTCGGAGGCCCTTCTCCCGCCGGAGGAGGAAGAGGAGGCGGAGGGCGGCCTGGCGTCGAGGCGGGAGGCGCCGTTCGTAGTACGGGCGCTGCGTATCGCGACGGTGGTCTCCTTGTACTGGTTCATCTCCATCACCATGGTCTTCCTGAACAAGTACCTGCTGGGCAGCCCCTCTCTCCGCCTGGACGCCCCGCTCTTCGTCACCTTCTTCCAGTGCCTGGTGACCGCCCTCCTCTGCAAAGGCCTCAGCCTCCTGGCCGCCTGCTCGCCCTTGGACTTCCCCTCCGTCCGCCTGGACCTCAAGGCCTCCCGCAGCGTCCTCCCGCTCTCCCTCGTCTTCATCGGCATGATCACCTTCAACAACCTCTGCCTCAAGCACGTCGGGGTGGCCTTCTACAACGTGGGCCGCTCCCTCACCACCGTCTTCAACGTCCTCCTCTCCTACCTCCTCCTCAAGCAGACCACCTCCCTCTACGCCATCCTGGCCTGCGGGACCATCATTGGTGAGTGAGTAGGGGCCAAGGAGGCCCAGGTGGCACCGCCAGGCCACTGTGGACTCTTGCCTAACTGAGCCTCCACACATTTCTCCTTCTCCTTCTCCTTCCAGAACTGACTGGGCCTCAACTCTCTTCATCTTCTCCTTCTCCTTCTTCTTCTCCTTCTCCTTCTCCTTCCTCTTCTTTTAGAGCTGATTGAGCTTCAACACATTTCTCCTCCTCCTTCCAGAACTGACTGGGCCTCAACTCTCTTCATCTTCTCCTTCTCCTTCCTCTTCTTCTAGAGCTGATTGATCCTCAACACATTTCATCTCCTCCTTCTAGAGCTGATTTGGCCTCACCTCTCTTGTTGTTGTTCTTCTTCCAGAGCTGGTTGAGCCTCAACTATCTTCATCTTCTCCTTCTCCTCCTTCTTCCTCTTCTTCTAAAGCTGATTGAGCTTCAACACATTCCTCCTCCTCCTTCTAGAGCTGATTTGGCCTTAACTCTCTTCTTTTTCTTCTTCTTCCAGAACTGATTGGGCCTCAACTCTTTTCATCTTCTCCTTCCTCTTCTTCTAGAGCTGATTGAGCCTCAACACATTTCTTCTCCTCCTTCTAGAGCTGATTTGGCCTCACCTCTCTTCTTGTTCTTCTTCCAGACCTGGTTGAGCCTCAACTATCTTCATCTTCTCCTTCTCCTTCTTCCTCTTCTTCTAGAGCTGATTGAGCCTTAACACATTTCTCCTCCTTCTAGAGCTAATTTGGCCTTACCTCTCTTCTTCTTCTTCTTCTTCTTCCAGAGCTGGTTGAGCCTCAACTATCTTCATCTTCTCCTTCTTCTTCCTCTTCTTCTAGAGCTGATTGAGCCTTAACATATTTCTCCTTCTCCTTCCAGAACTGATTGGGCCTTAACTCTCTTCATCTTCTCCTTCTCCTTCTCCTTCCTCTTCTTCTAGAGCTGACTGAGCCTTGACACATTTCCCCTTCTCCTTCCACAACTGATTGAGCCTCAACTCTCTTCATCTTCTCCTTCTCCTCCTTCCTCTTCAAGAGCTGATTGAGCATTAACACATTTCTCCTCCTCCTTCTAGAGCTGATTGGGCCTCAGCTCTCTTCTTCTTCCAGAGCTGGTTGTGCCTTAACACATTTCTTCTTCTTCTCCTCCTCCTCGAGCTGATGTGGCTTCAACTCTCTTCTTCTTCTTCTTCTTCTTCTTCTTCTTCTTCTTCTTCTTGAGCCTCAACACATTCCTCCTCCACCTCCTCCTTCTAATACATCATTTTCTTCATATCATAAAATCATAGAGTTGGAGGAGACCTCAAGGGCCATCCAGTCCAACCCCCTGCCATGCAGGAACACACAATCAAAGCACTCCTGGCAGATGGCCATCCAGCTTCTGTTTAAGACCTCCAAAGAAAGAGACTCCCACCACTCTCTGAAGGAGTGTGTTCCACTGTCACACAGCTTTTACTGTCAGGAAGTTCTTCCCAATGTTGAAATTGAATCTCTTGTCCTGTAGTTTGCATCCATTGCTCCAGGTTCTAGTCTATGAAACAACAGAAAACATCCTCAATATCACATTTCTTAAAATATTTAAACAGGGCTATCAACAAACAACAACAAATCATATCATCTCCTAGCCTTCTCTTCTCCAAGCTAAACATACCCAGCTTGCTAAGCCGCTCCTCATAAGGCATGGTTTGTTCTTGTTGTTATGTGCCTTCAAGTCATTTTCAACTTATGGCAACCCTTCTTGGCAAGACTTGTTCAGAGGAGGTTTGGCATTGCCTTACTCTGAGGCTGCAAGACTGTGATTTGGCCAAAGTCGCCCAGTGGCTTTCATGGGCAAGCTAGGAATCGAATCCTGGTCCTCAGAGGCCTAGTCTACCATTCAAACCACTATCCCACACTGACTCCTTTACTCAGAAGTAAAATCAGCACAGTGTGATGGTTTGAGTGCTGGACTGCAACTCTGGAGATCAGGATTCAAATCCCTGGTTGATCATGGAGACACACTGGGTGACCTTGGGCAAGTCCCATTCCCAGACAAAGACAAGGGCAAATGAACAAATCTTTCCAAGAAAACCCTATGATAGGTTTGCCATAAGTTAGACATGATTTTAAGGCAAGCAGCATCAACCACAAAGTCTCATTAGAGTGCCAGCATGGTCCAGTGGTTTGAACATTGGATTAGGACTCTGGAGAACAGAGTTTGAATCCCCACTTGGTCATGGAAGCCCACTGGATAACCTTGGGCAAGTCACACACTTGCAGCCTCAGGGAAAGGGAAAGGCAAACCCCCTCTGAACAAATCTTACCAAGAAACCACTGTATTAGGGCCACTCTTAAATTCATCATAAGTCAGAAACAACTTGGTACACACTAACAACAACAACCCATCCACCAGCCCCCTAATTTCCTTCTGCTTATTTATGTAGAAGCTGGTCTCAAGAATTGCAGTCTTAGAGGATGGAACAGGCAAAAGCCTCTTGTATGATTTCCTGTAGTGTACAGTTATTATTTTGGACTACAGCTCCCACAGTGCCTTACTACTGAGAGCCCAAACGTGAAAGGCACAAAATTATACTTTTTGTTTGTGGGCATGATAGAACAAACAAAAGTTATCTGTGTACATTATTAGTTATGTGCCTTCAAGTCACTCCTGAGTTATGGTGAACTGATCATAAAATATTTTTGTCTCAGAGGACATTTACAGTGGCCTTCATCTTATGCTGACAGAGTGTGACTTGCCCAGGGTCACCCAGTATAGGTTTCCTTGGCTGAGCAGGGTGTCAGACCCTAGTCTCCCAGAATTCTCGTGCAACATTCAAATTGCAGCACCATGCTGGCTTTCAAGGATAAATTTGGGAACAGACTACCCCTGTCCCCAGTTCATCTTGTTGAGGTAAATAACGCCTGGGCTGAAAATTATCTGTAAAAGCATGTGAGATTTTCTTGTTAATGTTAGACATCCATAGAAGCTTTGCTGTGGAAAACTATAGCAATGGAAGACTACAAAAAAAAATACTGGAAAATGTTCAGAATTATGATGAGGGAAATGGTGAGATCATATCAGCATGATCTAGTAAAGCTGGAGTCTTGAGCAGTTTTTATAGTTTAGTATTTCTCTACAGCTACTGTTCTCTTGCAATTCAGTTTCTATTGTATCTTCTCACTTCCAGATCATACTGATAATATAATGTTGGAGTTTTAGCATCAATGCTTGTGTGTAGTTCTGTTCTTTCCTTTGAAGAATGGGCAGTGTCTTCTACACAGAAACACTGATGTATATCTCTATGGTCATTTGGGCAGTGTGTCTGTGAAGAGGTCACTTCCCATATCCCTCCTCTTTCTGGGGGTTTCTTCCTGGGGTAATAAACTTTTGGTTGGTTGCACACTTTCCTCTCTGATTTTACCAAGCATGGATGCATAAACCAGGCTTTGCTCCTAAAGATGTTTTTCTTTTTACTTGCACAAATGGAGGTCAGCTATCTAGGGACCTCTGTACCAAAGTATAGTTTTCATTACTGATTAGTTATTTTTGTAGAACCTAGATGTAACAATAAAGTAAGTTTCTTTTCACCTACAAATGTTTCCTGTTTATTTACCAGAAGCTCAGATCTAGTTGTTTTACCAAACACCTGTGGAGGACATGTCTGTTGCTGCTGCTGCTGCTGCTGCTAAACTGATTTAACCACAAATAACCAAAACCATAATTTCTGACATATAATATTTACTTCCATAGCACCATTCCATCAATTATGTTCCTTTTACTATGTGTTATGAAGCATATTCTGCATCAGCAAAGAGCAAATGCATATATTTGTGCACATGTCACTCATGTAACAATCCTAGCCCAATCCTTTGCTGGTTTATAGTGATACTGTTTGTTATACAGTCGGCCCTCTGTTTTCATGGGGGATCCGTTCCTGACACGGACACACCCATCAAAACTGAGACTCGTTGATATTCAAGCCCCTGCGGGTGCGCATGGGCTCATGGCCCCATTGATCTTAACAAAGGTTGCCCCTCTGTGAATATTCAAAACTATGGATCTCAAGTCTGCCAGAATGGAGGGGCGACTTTAATGGTTGTTCACTGCAGGCCTCCAGGCGGCTCATTTAGGGCTAAATCCAATTCCTAGTGCTAGCTAAATCAATCACTCAGTATCATTGTTAAGTTACCATTCAACAATTGATTCAGTGGGTTTATTCTAGTTAGGACTAACAGTTGGATTTGGCCATTAAGGTTGCCAGGCAATTTCCTATCCAGGTACTAGCCTGGCTCCATTTGATTAGTTTCTCCAGTATACTGTATCTTATACCTGAACACTTCCCAATGAGTGTGCATAGAATTGAAGCTATAATTAGTAACAAAAGAAAATAGGGGTTTTTACAAAAAAAAAAATTAAAAAAATTACTCCTTTCAAAATGTGAGAGCCCATTTCTTTTCCTCTAAGATCCCCAGCAAAATCAGAAATGACCAGCCCTAATGTATATTGCATATCCACATCTTGTAAAACCAAAGCAAAACAAGTAAGGTGGCTAAAGTTACTTTTCTGGACTACAGCTACAGTCTCAAAAAGTAACTTTCCCAACCTCTGGAAACAACTCTGAGTACAATTGTAACTTTCCCCCATAGCCATCTGAGGGTAGTAGGGTTGTCAAGTCCCTCAGGTAAACCAGTGAGGAGCTAATACAGCTAACCACACACACATATCACAGCAGTTTTCATAGAATCATAAAAACACAGAAACATAGAGTTGGAAGAGGGCCAGTGGGCCATCAAGTGCAACCCCCTGCTCAATGTAGGATCTCCAGCTACAGCAGTCCCAGCAGGTCGTTGTCCAGTCTCTTTTTGAAGACATCCAGAGAAGATTCCACCACCTCTCCAGGCAACTGGTTCCATTGTCACTGCTCTTACTGTGAAGTTTCTTCTAATGTTCAGTTGAAATCTACCCTCTTGTATCTTAAAACAGCAGAGAACAAACTGCATCTTCCTCTTTGTGACAGCACTTGCTGTATTTAAATAATGTGATCATGTCACCCCTCAGTCTTCTCTTCATCAAGCTGAACACACCCAAATCCTTTAACCTCTTATATGTTTTGTTCTCCATGCCTCTTATGATCCTTGTTGCCCTTCTCTGAATCCACTCCAACTTGTCCTTCTTAAAATGAGGTGCCCAGGTCTGAATGCAGTACTCCTAATGAAGCCTGACCAGCACAGACTACATATTACGTCCATTAACTTGGAAACTATGGTTCTGTTAATGCTCGTTAAGATAGCGTTTGCCTCCTTTGCTTCAGCAACACATTGTTGGCTCACGTTCAACTTATAATTAACAATAATCCTCAGGTTCTTTTCACATGTAATACTATTGAGCCACATATCCCCTATTCTATACCTGTGTATTTGACTTTTGTAGCCTAAATGTAGAATTTTGCATTTGTCTCTGTTGAATTTTATATTATTAATTGCATCCCAGTTTTCAAGACTATCAAGGTTCTTTTGAATTCATTTCCTATCTTCCAATTTTCCCTTTTGGGAGGAGGAGGGATGAAAAGGAAGACCCAACAAGCTAAAAAGCTTGGTGTGCATGTGTCCCAAGCATTGCCCTTGATCAGTGTAGGCTGACTGGACATTAATAGTGACCACTTCCTCCCATCTCTGGCCAATAGCAGACATCCTGTTCTTGCTTGTATAAGTCGTTGAAGTCTAAAGTTGAAGAATTTGCAAGTTGTTTATTTTAAATTGCTAATCTTGTTGCTGATCCTCTGCTTTTCCTAGCTGAACCATTAAACTTTTCTGCCTTGCAGGTGGCTTCTGGCTTGGCATAGATCAGGAAGGAGCAGAAGGGACTCTGTCCTGGTCTGGCATAATTTTTGGAATCCTAGCCAGTCTCTGCGTCTCACTCAATGCTATCTACACTAAAAAGGTACTGCCTGCTGTGGATGGGAGCATTTGGCGCCTGACATTCTACAACAACGTCAATGCCTGTGTCTTGTTCTTACCACTCATATTGCTCTCTAACGACTATTACACAATCTACAACTTTGATAAATTACAGAGCTTCAACTTTTGGGGCATGATGACCCTTAGTGGAGTGTTTGGTTTTGCCATTGGCTACGTGACGGGACTCCAGATCAAATTTACCAGCCCTCTCACACACAATGTATCTGGGACAGCAAAAGCATGTGCCCAGACAGTGCTAGCTGTTTGTTATTACGAAGAAACAAAGAGCTTCTTATGGTGGACTAGTAATATGATGGTTCTAGGTGGCTCCTTTGCATACACATGGGTGAAAGGGATGGAGATGAAGCAGGTGCAGGCAGAATCTCTTCCCAAAGCAAATGAAAAAAATGATGCTGGTGTCTAAATGATCCTGTCTATGCACCTGTAGCCCACTGTGTGTGTACTTCCTCCATGAATCTCTGGCGTGGAACTCAACTAGGAAGCAAGCCAGAGCTTTGAGTCTTCAGGACAGGGAAATCCTGTGACTACAAATGTGTTGTAAGAGATGGAAGCTGGAAAGCAAGCCAAAGTCTTCCACATGTATGCATTGTTTGCTGCCATAAGTACAGCAAAGTGTGGAATGTTAAGCCATTTCCTATGAAGAGGTTGGCATGTGTTGGTGGTGGGATAGATGAGCTTGTAGAGAAAGCCCTCTTTGTCAATCAGGGTTCTCTTGAAAATGGCTGCTGCCTATGTGCTTGATTCCCCCTGCCCTGATGAAGGATGTTGTTTATAATAAGTAATAATGAATAGGAGGAATTAAACTAGACTGAATAGGAGGAATTAAACTAGACAAAGGGCCTTTACAGACTGCCAGAAATAATGTAGCTTGAGGCCACTTTCACTGTCCTGGCTCAGTGCTAAGGAATCATGGGAAATGTAGTTTATTGTGGCACCAGAGCTCTCTGACAGAGAAGGCTCAATGTCCCAGAAAAAATAAAATTCCCATGCTTCCCTAGCATTGAGCCAGGACAGTCAAAGTGGCCTCAAGCTGCATTATTTCAGGCAGTCTGTAAAGGCCCAAAATGGGTGAGTCTTGGCTCTATTTTGCCCCAGTGGAGAATGCTTTCTGTAGATACACCTCTCATCTTTGTCTTCTCTCAAAATACATTTAGCAGTCCATTGTCTTTATTGAAGGGGAGGCTTATATGGAGAAGAAATCTTTGGTCTAGCTGGAGATCCAAATATAGTGGTTATTTCTCCTGCCTCCATGGGGTAAGCCTGCACCAAAAACAATGCAGTTGCAACTCAAAACAGAAGTTGCCCATGGATCCACTCCCATGTGAGTGGCAGATGCATCCTACATTTTATTGCTGCTGGATATGTTCTAAACTGAACAAGAGCTGTGCTGGTACCAAACTAGGGTCTAGGCCCAGCAGAGTTCCTGTTTAGTTCAGAGCTGCTAAAGGAGGAGGAACAGTAAAATGTAGAATTGATTTGCAGTGTCTTGCAATGATGAGTTGAAATAATCTGACGATTCTACAGTGTATTCATTCATATTTAGAGAGGGCTATGGAGTATTCTTTTCAATACCACTTGTGGCACATGTTCAAGAGGCATATCATCCCTCTAGGCTGCCTCACTGGAAAAGGAATTCATTGAAAACAGTACAGATTCACTGTTTAAAATTTACTGGGATAAATCCAGCACTTTATATAATCTACAGTCCATTCTGGAATAATGAATGAAGAAGACAGATCTTGATCTACATGTCATGAACTCTGAAGAAGCTAAAATGGTAGCATGCCCCTGCTCTTTGGAGCAGTAGGAATTATATATATATACACTCTCCCATATTGAGTGAGACCTCATGAGCTCCAAGAGCTCAAATTCACTGGAATGTTTAACTCCACTTGCCTTGTTGCCTTTTGACTATAGCTTCATCGTTATCCTTTATCTCTGATTTTGTATTGGGAAATTTCTCTTTCACTGTTGATTTGTGATTGTGAATAAAAATTTGCTTCAGTATTTCTGGAGTGTTTTTCCTCCCTTTATAGAACTGGTAGGAAGTAAAATGGAATAGAGTTCCCTGGTGGCTGTTGTGAGAGGATGGTAAGGGGAATTGAATAAATAGAGAAGAGACCATAAGTAGTTCTAAGCAGGAGGATTTTGTAATTACCTCTGTCACCTGGAAGCAGTTTTAAAGTCTTGCTCACTTTTAGGCTGTTGCTGGCAACTACTGTAGTAATCAGTAGGTGTATACTTCAACTTGGTGACAAAATTACTAGTTGTATATTTATTTGTTTTGTTTTATTTATATGCCATCTTTCTCCCAGCATGGAACCCAAAGCAGCTTTCAAAGTGTAAAAACAAAATTAGCTGAAAACCTGATAATAAAAAAAGTTTTAACACAAGCCATCACATTGAAACACCATTAAATTTTAAAGTATAAAATTATCTTAAAACAAGTTAAAAATATCCCCCCCTCCAAAAAAAAAAAGAAAAAAAGGTCCCTGTAATCAGTTGCTTTGTAAATACCTGCTTGAATAAAAAGATCTTTTTCTGACTGGGCAGCTGAGTCTACCATAGGAGGGAATTCCACAAGCTGAGAACTGCCATCAAGAAGACTTTCTCCTGTGTAGTCACCAGACAGACCTGTGATGGTGGTGGGACTAAAAGAAACCCTCCCCCTGAGAATCTAGATTCAGGTTGATTCACCTAGGGAGATACAATCTTTCAGATAGTCTGGACCTAAGCTGTATATAGAGCCTTATAGTTCACAGCCTATACTTTGAATGTTAGGCAGTTAGGAGCACCGCGGTGTGTCCTCAGATTAGTTATATATTACTCCAGGAGAGACAATGTGTGTCCCACCAGATGATACTAGAAATGAAATTTCCATCATGCCTGCCTTGGCTGTGCTGCCTAGAGCTGATGATAGTTACAACACAAGAATATCTGAAGGGACACATGTTGCCACATCTGATTTACATAAATGAATAACATATGAGAATCAGTACTTGGGTGAAATTCTGTGAATGTATTGGCAGCATCTCAATATTTCAACAGTACAGATTTTTTGTGGGTTTTTTTTCCCTCGGGCTGTGTGGCCATGTTCTAGAAGAGTACAGATTTGCTTCATCTGTATTCAAACTACAAATTGTAGTCCTGAACAACATCAGGTAGCTAATGAAATGCACAAATGCAGCTGCTGCTGGATTTTGTTTGACCTTTAAAATTAGATCCAGAAGAATTCTGTGGAACAGAAAATAAACAGAATAGAATCATAGAGTTGGAAGAGACCAAAGCAGAATACAGTGGCACTATTACTTCCCTTGATCTAGATACTATACTTCTGTTAATGCAGCCTAAAATTCCATTGGCCTTTTTAGCTGCGGCATCACACTGTTGATTCATGTTCAACTTGTGGTCTAATAGGACTCCTAGATCCCTTTCACACACAGTCTCATTAAGCCAGGTGTCCTCCATCTTATATCTATGCATTTCATTTTTTTAACAGAAGAAGTTGACAGTTTTTACAGGAAAGTTGAATATATGGACAACCTACTAGGAGGATGACAAACAATGGAAACGAGAAAAACAAAGAGTTGACTTAGAATAAGCAAAGTGTATATAGGTTATGTTTGAGAGGAAGACATTAACAAATCACATCTGAGTATTTTTTGGTGAAGAACACCCTGTGAAATTCATGGGTCACCAGAAATCGAAAGGCAACTTGAAGGCACATAACACACACATGCAGACCACCACTTAATGTAATTGTGATTAGGGAGCAGATAAATCCTATCTGATCTTGGAAGCTAAGCAAAGTCAGCATTGGTTAAACACTAGGTGCTTTAGGCTGTATTTCAAAAGAAGGAGCTGGCAATACTCTTCTCAGTATTCCTTCCCCAAGAAAACCATATGAAATTCATGGGAGTGCCATAAGTCAACAGGCGACTTGAATGTACATACACACAAAACTTGAATTATCACCTTGGTTCTGAACCATACATGTTGAGTATGTACCACATCTAAGCAGAGGCAAGTTCACTTTTTTGTGCATTCTTAGTATCTATAGAAATTGAAAACACATGAGATAATGTGTGGCTGGATGGACAGAGTGTGGACTATCACATTGGCAGAGAAATTAGCTAGAAAACCCAAGTACTTATGTAGTACAATGGACACAGATACATTTGAGTCCATTTATTGCTTTATTAATTTTGCAAAGAGGATGAACTTTCCATATGAACCCTCAAAAACAAATCTGTTTTAGTGGCAAATATCACCATGACATAAAGTTGATCGAGGTAGATGGAATTTTATAGTTGTTTTGCTTTTTAAGTATTATTAATCGTGAATGTTACTAACAATTTTTTTTTAAATTAAAGCGCAGGTTCTTTACATGCGATTCAAACCTTATGATATTTTGGATTTTTACAGTATAAGCCTATGTGTCTACTCAGAACTAAATCACATTGATTGATAGGATTGCAACTTTTGACAAATAACTGGTAATATACTTATCTCTTGTAGGTCTTAAAAACAAATAGACAAGATTTTAATAAAGTGGCAGTCTCATAAATGGGCCAAAGCTTTTTACACAAAAGAAATAAAGGTTTATGTTAGCCGTGTCTTCATACTTTCTTCCACTTTTTCAGGGTTATCACTATGATAGTGCATATAACCCTGATTCCTACTGGTAATTTACATGCAGTTACCCATTAAATCCTTAAACTGAATGCAAAGTCCACACTTATGTAAATCACAGTTGACCCAATAGGTCTAATGTAGCTCAGACTACCAGTAGGATTCAGGCCATAGCAACTTACCATTTGCCTTTTAATAGATTACTCAATAATTTAATACTCATGTCCATATAAAGAAAGGCTATCTTTATATTGTGTTTCCTATTACAGCAACTCACCAAAATTACCAGAAAATAAAGATGTTTTTTCTACATACTGCTACATGTCTTCTCAAGCTGTCTGTATTTTATAGTCATCATGCATGGCACTTTTTAAAGGTATAGTTGATGGTGTACAGATCCTATACCAGAAAACCCAAATGCAACTATCAAGACTGTTTTAGTTGTGCACCTCTCAGTGACTGAATAGCCAAAATGGCATGTGCATAGACAGGTTCTGGCGGTGGTTTGTTGACCTGGGGAAGATTGGTCAGCAGCCTGGCTATGTAACTCAAACAGTGGAATAGGCTGGGGATGGGGTGGAGACATCCACTGAGTCACTCCTGTTGCAGAGCAGGTGCTGCCCTCTGTGTCCCTTTACTGCTCGGCATCTCACCCATTCATTGCTCAGGTCTGGATATTTCCTTTACAAGGTTGGATTCTGGCTGTACTCCAGTGATGATATGCATAGTGTTCTTCTTTTTGACAAGATTCATTCACATCTATAATATAATAAATGCCTATTCGAGTAGGTGTTTTTAACAAATGGTGAGAACTGGCACTGGCTGGATTTCCAAGAGGCAATAGAAGCAGCTACACTTTGTTATTGAGACTCAAAAAGAAGAGAGTTGCATAAGGACTCATTATTTCCAATGACCTTGCTTAAAAAAAAAAAAAAAGCTTATATGAAAAACTAGTTTGGAAAACATATTGTTTTATAGCAACTGGAAAATAGAAAAGCTTGTGCTCTTTACAAGGTCATGAACCATCTCAGAGCAGGAAGGCAAAAAAGGTTTAAAAAATGCTGGATCAAAGGAACCATCAAAAAGGGCAAGCATTGGGCTGGGATCTATGGGCCTTTATAGACTGCCAGAAATAATGCAGCTTGAGGCCACTTTAATTGTCCTGGCTCAGTGCTAAGGAAGCATGGGAACTGTAGTTTATTGTGGCACCAGAGCTCTCTGACAGAGAAGGCTCAATGTCTCAGAAAAAAATACAATCCCCATGATCCACTAGCACTGAGCCAGGACAGTTAAAGTGGCCTCAAGCTGCATTATTTCTGGCAGTCTGTAAAGGCCCTATGACTCCCTTTCCTATTTTTCTTCTATTACAACAACAACTTTTGCATTTATATATTTAAAATCCACAGAATCATAGAGTTGGAAAAGACCACAAGGGTCATCAAGTCCCTGCTGCCATGCAGGAATACCCAATCAAAGCACCCCAACAGATGGTCATCCAGCCTCTGTTTAAAGACCTCCAAAGAAGGTCCACTGTTGGACAGCTCTTACTGTCAAGAAGTTCTTCCTAATGTTTAGGTGGAATCTCTTTCTCTGTAGCTTGAATCCATTGCTTCGGGTCCTATTCTCTGGAGCTGCAGTAAACAAACTTGCTTCATCCTCAATATGATATCTCTTCAAATATTTAAACATGACTATCATATCACCTCTTAACCTTCTCTTCTCCAGGCTAAACATACTCAGCTCCCTAAGTTGCTCCTCATAGGGAATGGTTTCCAGACTTTTCACCATTTTGGCTGCCCTCCTCTAGATACACTTCAGTTTGTCAACATCCTTTCTGAACTGTTGTGCCCAGAACTGAACACAGTATTCCCATAAAAATGTCTAAAAAGCAAGAGATGAGGAACATGTGGCTCTCCAGAGGTGTTGAACTAGACTTCCCATTATCCTTCATCTGTGCCAATGCTGGCTAGTGCAGTCCATCATCCTTTGGATTTTGGCACAATTTGGGAACGTGAATTGGCAGCAGATGCTGAGGGTCTTATGAAAGCCAAGCTGTTCTTATCCTTCTGAACCAACACTCTAGCCTGGCTATGCTTGCTTGTTACTGTCTGGCTCATTACTCTCCTGTTTGTTTATTGTATTTTTAGACTATCCAATAACTGGAGTTCTTTGGGTTATGCAAAGGTAAATCAGCAATATATAATAAGCAATAAATGGTGATAAAAGGAGTGCAGAAAATGAAAGCAGCAGAGGGTCAAAACAAAACATTACAGTATATGTACATAAAATGAAAGAAAGACCAGCAGCAAAATAAAACAGTTGTGAAGAACTAAATAATCTTAAAACAGCCTCTGAGCAAGCAGACGGGCAGATGGAGTTTGCATGTTTGGACTGCAGCTGCCAAATACTGGCTGGGGGATTCTGGGAGCTGTAGTTGCAAAAAGTAACTTTTCCATACTTTGGGCAGCAGGAATGTTACAGGCTCTATCAGATGCTGTGTGTCTGTGCATGGACTGCCATGCTCACACAAGGCATTCTGGTGCCATTGCCACTGCAGCTGCACTGCAGTATTTTGGGGAGCAACAAGTGGGTGCCCAATGTCATGGTGAGCAAGTGGCAATATGGCAATAAAAGACAAATGCTTGTTTGCAGACTCTGTCCTGCTTCCCTGAATTGGGGGGGGGGGGTTTGCAGACTGCCAGAAATAGTGCAAATTGAGTCCACTTTTAGGGTTAGAGTTAGGGTTAGGGTTAGGGAATCATGGGAACTGTATTTTATTGTGGCACCAGAGCTCTCTGACAGAGAAGGCTCAATGTCTCAGGGGAAAAAACAATTCCCATGATTCCCTAGCACTAACCCTAACCCTAAAAGTGGACTCAATTTGCACTATTTCTGGCAGTCTGCAACCCCCATTGTCTGCTGCCCTCAGGTGTAGTGGAAGACATAATCCTGTTGCTCAGGGGGAGGCAACCTTTCCCCTTTAAGGGCCGAGAGACTTCAGCTCCCAGAAGCCTCAGCCATGTTGGCCAATAGTCCCATGTTGGCCAATAGCTCCTGGGATTCTGGGAGCTGAAGTCCCTCGGCCCTTAAAGGGGAAAGGTTGCCTACCCCTGCAGTGTTGCTGATACTGAATAACTTTCAACAACCACCTCTGCTTACACATGTCACCACATTCCTTCAGGTTAAAATAAAATTATATAGTTGCCAGTCCTGCCCCTCCCTTGGGGTTTCCTGTGGCTCTAACAAACACATGGCAAGCAGGAATTCAAACTGGTGAAGCTTTAGTTTGGCACAGTGGTGGGTTTCTGCTTCCAGGGAAGCAGTTAAAAGATGCGAGAAGCCTTGCCAGAATGGGAAAGGGCAACCCTCACTTAAGAAGGGGATCTGTTTCATCACAGAGCTTTCCTCTGATCCAGCACTGAAGGCTGCAGTCTTTAAATAACCCTCCTTCACTTCCCCTACCTGTTGTTGCTGAGAAGAAAAGCTGATAGTTCTTGTTTTAGCCAGTATTACCATAGGAACAGATTTCAGATTATCAAACAAAAGGCTTAGGTAACCTGTAATTCTGCTAGCAAAGGAAAGAGCTGGAAGAGTCTAGTAGTCCACTGTTGGGGTACTCATAACCTGATTAGTTGGTTTATAATGTATCTAATGTGTTTTGTTTAATAATATTTTAAGATTTTAATTTTGTAATTTGCTCTGATTTTTAGACTGTATGCTGAAGTCAGGTTTTATTTGTATTTGTATTGTATTTCTATTTGATTGTTCCTTATGTAAAGTGCTGTGTAAATTAACAGTGCTATATAATTAAACTTTAATAATAGTAATGAAGGGCTCACTCTGAAGTTTGGTTTCCCCTACTTGGACTATACCTTGCCATTAGGTACAGTGTCTGTCCTGAGCACAACCTTCTATCTATCTGTCTATATCTTATCTCTCTATCTTGTCTGTCTGTCTGTCTATCTAAAGTACTTCTTGCACAGGCTAGCCCATGAAACTCAGAAAGCATACGTGCCATAAGCAGAAGGAAATTGGGGTGGTGGCTATTGCCATCGTTATTGTTGTGTGCCTTCAAGTCATTTCTGATTTATGGTGACCCTAAGGTGAAGCTACCATGTAGTTTTCTTGGCAAGGTTTGTGCAGAGGGAGGTTTGCCCTTGCATGAGGCTGAGAGAATGCAACTTGCCCAAGGTTATCCAGTGGGTTTCCATGGCGGAGTGGAGATTCAAACTCTGGTGTCCAGAGTCATAGTCCAACACTCAAACCATTACACCACACTGGATCTCAAACTGGGGTGAGGGCCTAATGAACATGTTTATAAACTGGGATTGCCAGCTTTTTAGCTAGCTCCTGCTGCCATGCCCTTAACAGCCACCGAATATGTAGCCATTATGTGCCATCAAGGGCTGTGCCCAGAGTATTCCAGCCCTGAATTCCCTCTGTTACCTGTGCTCTTTCTGCAGCAGTGACAGGAGCTGCCTTCCTACATGATTCCCATTCATTGCCCACACTGCCACTAAAGTCACAATGAGTTGCCCAGCCATGTTATCAACATTGGACACCTCGATCTGACCTCAGAGCAAGTTGTGCCCATAGTGGCAGCACCAGGAGGCTCACAGGGACCACATGGGAAGGTAGCTGCCCGTCATCTCTGCAGAGAGAGCCAAAAACTCAGAGCAAAAGGTAAGGTTTTTACATGTGGGTTAAGGCGAAGAAAGGCCAAATCGGGTGCAGACATCATGAAGACAGTAGTTGGATTCAGGATTTTGGCCCAGCACCATGTAAAAGGACACCGTGAGGCTGGGATGGAATCTGAAGTAAATAACCCATATAGACAAGCCCCAAGTGACCTGTCGACCCCTGGTGACCCCATGAATTTAATAGGGTTTTCTTAGGCAACGAACACGTAGGAGTGGTTTTGCCATTGCTTTCCTTTGAATATAGCCTAGAGCACTTGGTTCAACAGCAATGTGGAGGGCTACATATTCTCTGCCCTAACTGCAATCAAACACACATCACAAAAATGGAACCACAGGAGGGACCCAGTTGATCTTAATAGCTGCTGCAAAGGTGGGAACCAGACAGACCGCAACATATTCCTCATCATTATTATCATGATAATGATAATGATAATAATAATAATAATAATAATAATAATAACTTTTTATTCTTATATCCTGCCTTTCTGCCAAGACAATTAAGGTGGCTCACATAGAATAAAATTAAATTGAAATAAAATATACCCTGCATTAAAACAATAATAATAATGGTTCATTTCCATACACAAAAGATTTGTAACTTGAAATGACATCCCCACATACACATGTCCGTGCCCGGCCTCTACCCCACCAAATGCATATGGCTTAGGTCCAGACTATCTGAAAGACCATATCTGCATACAAACCTGCAAGAATTCTAGGATAATTGGGGGAGGCTTCTCTCTGTCCCACTATCATCAAAGCCTCATTTGACAAGGACATGAGAGAAAGGGCCTCTACAGACCAACTCAAAGAGCCAGCCTGGAGGCAGGGATGGCGAGGGGCAGCCGCACACCGGATGCCCCAAGCTAATTGGACTTGCAGTGCAACAACTGGGGGCCTATATGATTTTCTCCCTTGGTTTACTGAGTTCACTTGAATTTACTCCTAATAATGCATAGGCTGCATCTGCACTGCAGAAATAATCCAATTTGATACCACTTTAACTGCTATGGCTCAGTGCTACGGAATTCTGAGAACTGTAATTTTGTGAGAAATTTAAACTTCTCTGTCAGAGAGCTCTTTTGCCACAACAAACTACAGTTCCCTGAATTTCACAGCATTAAGCCATGGCAGTTAAAGTGGTGTCAAACTGGATTATTTCTGCACTGCGGATGCCACCCTAGTGTTGTGTGAAAAAACACTCTCCCTTCCCATTTTACCATGTTTATCTAGAAAGTAAAAAATTCAGTTGATTTCAGTGAGTTAACTTTCATATAGGCTTGGTGTGAACTCAGCACAGATGAGCTTTTATTTATTTGTTTCCTTATCCTTCCAAGTCATTGTTTGTAGACAGTGCTTCTTCCTTTGACTGCATAAGGCACTGATCATAGGGCTACTACAGGATGTTATACTATGACAACCATAACTAACGTTTAAAAAGAGATTACATAAATGCATGATGGGCAGACCTGCTGTTGGCTCCCTGCTAGAGTAATATCTGGAAGCATAAGCAATATACTTCTGACTACTAGATGTCAGAGACAAACAAAAGGAGATTATGTTTACCTTTGCTCAGGCCTTTCCCAGTGTCAGATAGACAATATGCGTGTCTGAGCACACTGAATTCGTTGAGCTTAAGTACTCCTAAACACATGATTGAACTGCTGGTTCTCCTGTTATGGTGCAAGACTTTTCCTCATGCAAAAGAACAAGTTTTATGCCTCTCATAAAACTGTGTGGTTTCCTTTCTGTGTATACAGAGATAGACATTCCACTAATAATTAGCATTGCTTTTAGCAGTGAGGTGTGCAGAAAGAAATTGGAATAATCTGTGCGCACCTTACAGTCACAAATTTAATTTTCTGAGAGTTCTAGCAGTTTCTAGTTCTCTGATGGCCTGAGAAGTCAAGCCTAAGAATCCTTTTTTGCAAAGCCATGCTTTAGTTTGGAGAAAGCCACAATTAGGCCTATTAAATGACACCCCTAAATCAACCAATCCCCCTCCAAAAAAGTCCCAATATGATGATGATGATTTTCTTATAGCCTGCCTTTATCCTAATATAGGGACTCAAGGCGGTGAGAGAAAGTGAATATTAGCCAAATGTTGAAATGTTCTTAGCTCCAAATCTTCTGATTTGAGAAGTGGGACCATCTTTGTTGCTCTGGATTCTGGGGTGGGGGGAGTTGGCTTTGTGACTTACTGAGTTTTCACATTTTCTCTTAATTCTCTCCCATGCAGGCACTCTGCATTGTTAGCTTAACCATAACTTTGGGCAGGAGGTTGTCCTTTCCCAAAGTTACTGTTTGTACCTATCTCCCCCCCCCCCAGTTCACTTGTAAAATGGGGTGTATGTTTTGCATTTATATATTTAAAATCCACAGAATCATAGGACGTTATCACACGTGGGCCTGAAAGCGATAATAAAGTGGAAATGAG
>CM034701.1:74816475-74830259 GCA_020142125.1 Phrynosoma platyrhinos | reverse complement strand
TGGAACGAATTAATTTCGTAAGTAGAGGTACCACTGTATTTGTATACTAATAACTAGCATGGGCTATATACTGAGAGCCAGCATGATCAGTATATACTAACCAACAGTAAAGGTAGTGAAATGTACTAGATGGAGGGTTAATACTAACCTTTCATGTAGTTCAGTTTCTGGCATTCTAGACAAGAATCAAAACTGTAATCACTGTCATGATATATCTGACCTGTGTACCTTGCCTTGTTTGATCACAGTCGTGTTGCAAAAAAACCCCTTTTTTAGTGAACACTGTTGGTTAACTCACTTTAATAAATTAGTGACAAATGATGAAGCATGGGGCCTGAGTTTCAAAATTATGGAAGCAGGCCTAATACATATGGGATTACCAAGTGTGGCATGAGCTTTGGATGGCTGAGATACTGGCATGTGCTTGCCAACCCTGAATGTTTTAAGATATCCTCAAATGGTGGATTTGGTGACAGGAGCAAGTAACACTAGTTCATGGAAGTTCACACTATGTTATTTTTCATGGTCATTTTTGTATTCTCCCCTTCTCTTCTGTACTTTCAAGGCTTGGGTTGCAAACTATGAACGCCCACGAATGAATGCCAATTCCTTGCTGGCCAGTCCAACAGGGCTTAGTCCCTACCTTCGGTTTGGTTGCTTGTCCTGCCGCTTATTCTACTATCGACTCTGGGAACTATACAAGAAGGTAAGAATTGGAACAACGCTTCTGTCTAGAGTTTAATTATCATCACATCTCTAACAGATCATCTTGTGGTAGTTTACAATGTCTTGGTGTATTCCTTACATTGTAATTGTCCTGCATGGTGAAGGTTTCCTTGGTGTATGTATGTATTTACTGTATGTGTGCCTTCTTTCAATTACATTCTGAGGGCAGTTTACAAAAAGAATGAAACAATATGTGAATACCAAAAATAAAAACATAAAAGTCACAAAATTATAAAAGCATCATAAAACAGTTGGTAGGTTTAAAAGTACATCTGGAAAATGTTGTTTGGTGCAAAAAAGGTAATAAAGTATGTGCCAGGCAGACTTCTCTGGGGAAAGGGTTCCCCAATGGATGCCATCCTGAAAAAGTCCTCTCTCTAGTAGCCCCTTGGCTCACCTCAAATTACAGGTGCAGTCATAGAAGGCTTCTATTGGAGACCTGTAAAAGGTTTTAAGGGTCAAAATCAACATATCAAAAGCATATTGAGATCAGGTGCCATTGGCATAGTTCACATTTAATGAATTTGTTTCAACATTGTGATAATCTGAAATTCTTTAAAAGTATTTAGAATTCCAGATTATCAATATCAGAAGGATATTGTCAAGCTGGAACATTTCCAGAGGAGGGTGACCAAAATGGTAAAAGATCTGGAAGCGATGACTTCTGAGGAGTGACTTTGGGAGCTGGGAATGTTTAGCTTGGGGGAGGGAAGGCTAAGAGGGGGCATAATAGCCATGTTTAAATATTTGAAGGGATGTCATAATGAAGATGGGCCAAACTTAATTTTGCTGCTCCAGAGACAGAGCAATTTAATTCAAACCCCTGGTAAAGAGTTTCTACCTAAAATTTGGAAGAACTTTCTAATGATAAGAGCTGTTCAGCAGTGGAATAAGCTGCCTCAGTGGACTCTCCTTCTTTGGAGGTTTCTAAACAGAGGTTAGATGGCTGTCTGTCAGGAGTGCTTTGATTGTGTATTTCTCCATGGCATGGGTATTGGATTGGATGGCCTTTGTGCTGTCTTCCAACTCTATGATTCTGGTTTATCAGAACTGGGGTATTGTACTAGTGCATGGAATTGTAGTAGTGCATCATTGCCACTGCTCACAGGAGTGGCTAAACAGATCAAAGACAATCTGTGATTCGTTGTGACTTAAAAAGCTAGTTATTCTAAATTGATTCTTCCCAGAGACACAAGTTATGACATGCTCTTTTGATTCTGGCCTGTCAAGGGATAAACAATTCAAAATGCAAGACTTGTATGTCACAAGAAACATACTATGGATGGGATATGGTTTGTTTAGGAATGAATGTGCAGTCAGCATAATGACTAAGAATTCTTGTGCATTCTGAACACAATCGGGGGGCCATGGTTACAGAAGACAATCCCATTTATTACCTCTTTATGGGATCTAAGAATATTGAACAAAAATTTACACATTGCTTGAACCAGTTTCTCTTCTGACTCCATCTGCTCATTCCTTTTTACGGTCCAATCATTAAAAGGATGATCTAAACCTTTTGCTGTCTTCAAGAGGAGAAGGGGTGGGGGGAACGACAGCTTTTTTGGGTACTCCTTCCTACTTAGTTTCAAAGGACAGTGGGAAAACATCTCTCTCATTGCACCTAAGTTGAGCAATAGTTTTAAATGAGCACGGGAAAACTAACTTCTAATTCTGAAAATAAGAGCATGATTCTTAGCACCGAGATTATTTTCTACAGTCCTGAAAATCGTCACGTGAAAAGACCACACACATCTTGGATATTCTGAAAGCACATTGTTGTTGTCTCAATAATGGGATAGTGATAGATACAGAGTGCTAGAAATGATTATATTGAATTGGCCTTCTGCTACCCAGAAGAAAGAGAGTACCTAATCCATAACTGTCAGATTACCTTGGTAAAACGCTTCCAGCTTTATGACTGGTTTTGCAAAAGGACCATTTTATATATTTTGTACATATTCCAGAGAAATTAAATGTGTTTGGAGTCACTGAATGATTGTCCTACCACACAGAGTGCAGCCCTCTTTACTAGAATTGCTTTATGTGGACTTCATATAGCATGAAAACTTTAAAGCAAATATTCTAACCCCAGATGATTGTTTTTGGTAAAAGGCTTCTTGAGACTAACTGAATTGTTCTGAAAAAGATTTGCTGTCTTGGTCTCTGAATAAATGTCTCCTGAAGAGATGATCAAGTTCATTTAAAAGTTTTGTAAAGAGACAGCTGTAATTGTGCAACCTCTACTCAGGTTGCAGAATTTGTCTACTGATACTCACAAGAGCTTCCATACATTCTTCTTTATTCATATGCAACTTGCCATTTTTGTCCTCTAGGTGAAGCGGAATAGCACTCCGCCACTCTCCCTCTATGGCCAGTTGCTTTGGAGAGAATTTTTTTATACAGCTGCCACAAACAATCCCAAATTTGATCGCATGGAAGGGAACCCAATCTGTATTCAAATCCCGTGGGACAGGAATCCTGAAGCTTTGGCAAAGTGGGCAGAGGGAAAAACAGGCTTCCCTTGGATTGATGCTATCATGACACAACTGAGACAGGAAGGCTGGATTCATCACCTGGCCCGGCATGCTGTGGCCTGCTTTCTGACCAGAGGTGACCTGTGGATCAGCTGGGAGTCAGGTGTGAGGGTGAGTCATGGCAGGTGGAGGCAAAATGTGTATGTTGAGAACAGGGAGACTTAAGAGTGAACATGGCAGTGAGTGAGTAACCTCAGATATATGGGGTGCGGGACTACTATTTCTGACTGTAGTTATTCTGTAAATCTGTATGTTATTTGCTTGTATAGCATATCTGTATCATCCTCTGTTCTATGCAGACTTGGAACAGTTATTGAGGAAAGCCAAGCAAGAAAGTACAAAAGGAGGGTAACAGCTAAATATTAAGAAAACAAAAATAATGACCACAGATGATTTATATAACTTTAAAGTAGACAGTGAAGACATTGAAGTAGTTAGATTTTCTGTACCTTGGCTTAGTCATAAATCAAAATGGAGGAATCAGAAGCAGACTCGGAGAAACCAGAAGAAGACTAGGACTTGGCAGGGCAGTTATGATAGACAAAATCTTCAAGTACAAATATGTATCATTGCATACCAAGGTCAAGATTTTCCATGCCACTGTATTTCCAGTTTCTACCTATGGTTGTGAAAGCTAGACAGTGAAGATAGCTGAGAGAAAGAGAATTCATTTGAAATGTGGTGCTGGAGGAGGGTTTTACAGATACAGTGGACTGCCAAAAAATCAAATTAATGGGTCCTAGAAAAAAATCAAGCTTGAATTTTCCCTAGAAGCCAAAATAACTAAAATGAGACTATTGTACTTGTACATATCCAGAGAATGCATGATTCACTAGAGAAGACAGCGGTGTGGTAAGGTAGAAGTTAATAGGAAAAGAGGAATACCACATTCCAGATGGACAGACTCAATCAAGAAAACCATGGCCCTGAGTCTGCAGGACCTGAGCAGGGCTATTAATGACAGGGTGACTTGGAGATCTCTCATTCACAGGTCTCTCATTCACAGGGTAATCATAAGTCAAAATCAACTTGAAGGCACTTAATAAGAAATTATTCTCTAAGTCCTGAGTCACTAATTCTTGACCCGTAAGATTTGTTGGTTGCTTTAAGCATTTTTACTCTTCAACTGAAAAAACTGCCACCTAAAATTATATTCCTGACCTATTCATCAAAATGTGCATGAACAGCTTAGTATTCTCTCTGACTCCTTCCACTAAGGTCTGGACTTTTCTCATTGTGCACCCTTTCTTTTATTTGTCATAGGTATTTGATGAGCTGCTGCTGGATGCAGATTTCAGCGTGAATTCAGGCAGCTGGATGTGGCTTTCATGCAGTGCTTTCTTCCAACAATTCTTCCACTGCTATTGCCCTGTTGGCTTTGGCCGGCGCACAGATCCCAGTGGTGACTATGTCCGGTGAGCATATTGGCCAGTTCTATCACTGAATCTTACCAATTCTGTCAACCAAGGCTTCTCAGTTACATCAGGAAGGGGAGTGGTGGAAAGAGGGTTATTCCATCTTCACTATTTATAAGAGACTAGTTGCCTTTGGCTCCTTTACTGGAAGAGATTTTTGTCCAGCTGCTCATTATAAGAGCTAGGTTTTAACCTTAATAATTGGTGCCTGAGGATTTTTTCCCCACTCATACCACCTCACTGTTTTTTTTTTCTTTTTTGTTGTGGTTTTTAAATTATAAGCCTGTGGGCAGGGGTTATCCAGTATAAACTGTTCTAGCTGAAGAACAGGTTAAAATGCTTTTAATTAGAATTCAGGTCTATTTCTATATGTAATTGGGGCTGCTAACAAGATGCATACATTGCTTTCAGTGTTAAATAAGTTTCTCAATTTGTACTGCAGACGATATCTACCCAAGTTGAAAGGCTTTCCGTCACGCTATATCTATGAACCCTGGAATGCTCCTGAATCAGTGCAGAAGGCAGCAAAATGTGTAATTGGGGTAGACTATCCCAAACCCATGGTGAACCATGCAGAGACCAGCCGACTGAATATTGAGCGCATGAAGCAGATCTACCAGCAGCTATCGCGTTACAGAGGTCTTTGTAAGTACTGGCAGCCGCACAATACTTTTTTTTTAATTGTTTGTTATATTAAACTTTAATATAAACAGTAAAACAACCAAATAATTCAGTTTAACGAACAATACAATGCACAAACACCTACAATTAATAACAAACACACCTTCCACACAAACTAACATATAACCATGACACATCTATTAATATGAGTTAAACAAATTTATAGATTATAAACTAAACATACAAGATCCATAATGTCTTGTCTATATACTTTTGATTTGTGCTATAGAAGATAACATATTTTGATGTCATTCAGTTTGTACAAGACAGAAATAGTTACTTAGCCACAGTAATCATCAGTGTTTCTTGCAGGCCCATGTACTGCTTGGTGTAGGGGTTGTAAGGGCAAAGGAGGGCGGAGGTAAAACTTTCTTCTTTGGACTTATAACTGAACATCAGTTACAGTCTGCTAGGGATCTCTCGTGCGTAGTATACATTGATTGTGATAGTTAAGATATGGTCAGAACCTTAATCTTTTATTACTCTGGATCATCACACTATGGAGCACATCCTGTTATTCAATTATATTGATATAAGTTAGACTTATAACCTTGTAACTGTTTTATATTCACATTTATAATCTTGGTACTATTTCCACAATTGCAAAAGCCTCCAAATCCCACCTTAAAATCCAGCCAGCTGCACCAAGGAACAGAGTTCTACAGTGGGGTTTAGGGTGCAATGAGGAGCAATTTGTTGTCGTCATTACATGCCTTCAGGTCAGCCCCATTTTATAGCAATCCTATCATAGGATTTTCCTGGGAAAACTTCTTCAGTCTGAGAAAGTGTGACTTTTCCAAAGTCACTCAGTGGTTTTCTGTGTCTGAGCTGAGAGTTGAACCCTGGGCTCCAGGAGTCCTAGTCCAGCACCCAAACCACTACACCACACTGGCTCTCAATAAAAAGCATACTAGTTTCTAAATGCAAACACTTACCTTGTTTTTCCCCCCTTTAGGCTTATTGGCTTCTGTCCCTTCCTGCATGGAAGACCTGAGTAACCCAGCCACAGACCCTTCTTTGAGCCAGGGAAGCTGCACCAATACAAGTAAGCTGGTGTTTTCTGTAAATTATGTGATCCTTTTGATGGTATTTTGAGAGCCCAACAACAAAAGTAAGATTAGTTTCTGCAAGAAATGGAGGTGGTAGAATCTAGTTAACTCTTTCCTGCTAGAGTTGCTTCAGACTTCAGTGGGGCCTCTTTCTCCAGAGGTTCTCTCATCTCATGTGGGGCAGTGAATATTTTCTGTGCTCTGTTGTACACAGGCATGAGAGGATATTTAAAAGGAGAAGCTGGAATTAACTGATACATATTTTAAATGCTTACCAAGAGGTAAAGGGGAAAATATCAGTACTGCCTTTTGAATAAAATAAAATCATAAGGGAAATGGATATAATTTCTCCTCCTTAGTGCATTTTCCCATTCAACTAGTATCTGTGTCATTCTGTGTTGCAAAATCTTTGCACTTTTGCTGCCCCTTTAAGCTGCTGCCAGTCCCACAAAACCTCCTAAAACCACCACCACCCTGCCATAATTTTCTTTCAAAAATAATTGACAGGATTTTCCAGTGGTTTTTCACCCAGAAGATTGACAGACTGTCCCAGTGTGCAACAAATGTGGAAATACACACATACACTCAAGCCCCCAACCACTTCTGTTTTTCTCAGAGTACCTCTCAAAATGGCAACAAAAAGTCCATTTACTACTTTAAGAGGCACTCTGAATTAAAATGGAGGTATTTTGGCATGTTGAGGGGTGCATCCTGCAGTAAATTTGGGTGGGTAGAATTGTCCCCTTGTTACCATGGAGTTGCCCACCTCTGCTCTAGAGGAACATTAAAGTTATGGTATTTTTAAAACCTTTTTGTAGCATTGAGGCAGACTCATTGTGGCCAGATGTCTCCAAAACGGAAGCACGATGTTGTAGAGGACCATAATGAAGAGTTGTACAAACGAGCAAAGGTGATGGCTCCACAAATTCCAGTGAATCCACAGCAATAAACTGTTCATGTAAGTATTTAGCATAAGCTTGGAATTAAATCCACATGGTTAACCAAATAAGTTACTTAGATTTATCTTCCAAGAATACCTTTTCTTCATCATTACAGCTGAAGGATGAAAACAGGAATCCTATGCTTGGCATCCTGGGGCAGCTGTCATGATTCCAGCAACCCAGCATGCCCAACTACTATTGTCTGCTCTGGATTATCCTTGAAATCTTTTGTTCTGGCCTCCTGCTACATCTAGTAACACCAGAGAGTTGAATCTAACCTCCATTTTGATGGAGCACATGTACTGTTCCTTTGGGGCATTCTGAGAAATTAAAATGGTGGCTAGGTCTAGCTGACCTGCCTAAATATCCTAAAGGCACCAGATCCCTCTGAGTTTGGATGCTAAGTATGATAAGCTCTGGTTTGTACTTGGATGGGATGCCACCAGTGAAGACCACATGATATAGGCAAAGGAAGGAACTGGCAAAACCACCTCTTGAGTATACCTTGCCAGTAAAACCCTATGAAATTCATGTGGTCACCCTAAGCTGACAGGTGACTTGAAGGCACATACAAACAAAAATGGCCTAACTGAAGCAGCACTGACAGTTCAGTCTTCAAAGGCCCACTATTGGGGATGGGGTGAGGTTTGAGTTATACCTCTGCTGCCACCAGATATGAAGGCTTCCACTAATCTCATCCACTGCAACCAAATGTGAGGGTTTCCCCTTATCCTTACCTCTGCTACCAATGTAAGGACCACCTCCTGTCTCACCACCATGGCCACCAACTGTGGGGACCTTCTAGGTGCCGTCCTGGTTCCTGTGCCAGATATTATTCATCTCGTATCCCTGCTGGATACCACTACTCCTTCTTAACGGTTGCTGCCCCAGACACTGAGTCTGAACACAGGTTTCACATACATAGCATTCCTGGAGGCCAAAAGTGTATAATACAAAAATAATACTTTATTAACAGATTTGAATATAAAATAAATTTATTATTATTAATTATTAATACATTTAAAACACATCTCTCACTCTTACCTCCTAGTAAAATCAAGCCCTTCCTAACTGTCCTAACCATTCAGACCCTTAAAACTCACCCATTAACTAAGCATGACAGACTACTCACTTTTGCTAACCCAGACAGACTAATCTTTTCATTCTCCCTCACCAACTGTCATAACACCAATCTTACTGCAGTTTCATATTTGTTGCCTACTTCCAATTTTCTTTTGCTAAAATCCCCCCAAAATCCAGCCATTATTTCAATGAGACAGATAGGGACAGATATTGAAAGTGACTTGTATTCCTCCCCCCCTCCTGGTACATTGTTAAAATTCAAAGAAAGGCTTTTCCCCAAGCTTGCTCATCTGGCTATAAAAGTAGATGTAGATGTGAAAGTTCCACTTTGGGTACCTTGAAGCAAAATGGAGAACCTCTTGTTCTTCTCAGATGATGTAACATAGTAACACTGAAAATTATAGGAGATGTTTTACCAAATAAGTTCTCGAGAACACAGTCGTCTGATGGACTTTTAAAGTTTTTTACTGACCGGGCTGGAGTAGGAAATGATATTTTGCTACATTTTTCATATCTCTTTTATAATCTGCCTGAATAATGGGTTGCAAATTGGTTTAATAAAATTACAATATATAAACAACCCCCCCCCCCGAATAATGTTGTCTCTTATGTCTTATTCCTTTCATTTGAAAACCTTGTCAAGTTAGAACTTGGCTGCCCAATAGCAGAGGCCAGTGTTATTTTTTTCAGTCTTAGTTCTTTCATCTTAGAATTATCCACTTGAAAATTACTCTCCCTATTTCTTTTGTAAAGAGAAAACATTGCATTGTACTCCACTAGCTTAATTTTCATTCCCTGTTCACATGGAAGAATTTTATATATTTATCAATGTGCTTCCTTTAAGGAGTTCAAAGCAGCGCAAGCAGACATAATTCCATTTTAAAGCTCCACAGTAACCCTGTGAAGTAGGCTGATAGAGAATCAGTGACATGAATAAAGCCATTCTTTGAAACTTATGACTTTGATTGACATCCAGGTCTCCTTGATCCAAGTCAAACACTGTATCCACCTCTTTGACTTTCCTTCATACTTAGAAGTCATTTATCATTCTGTTATTCCCTGTATTATGTTCTTCCATTCTTGATTGCTTCCTGCTTTCCTGGCTTCATTTTACCTTTTCAATGTTCTCTTTATGTTTTTATTATTAGTAATTGTTTTTCTCCTTTCCCATTAAGAACTAGAGTTCTTCACCCTTGGATTCCTCCCTCTTAACCATATTGCTTTTTCTCTAAACATTCATGATCTCTTTTGTTTAATGACCTGCAATTCTACACTTCTGCTACTGATCTCTTTTCATTGTCTTCTTCTTCTGACTTGATAACATGTCAGTTACTTTATTTAAAGCTGATGTTGCCTGTCATCTTCCTTTATCTGTACTTTTTTCACCTTTTCTTTCAGTCAGTTGAGTACAGAACCTTGGATTTCTTTAAAGATGTGTACTCTTTCCTTTTTCTTTGGGCTGATAAAAACACCTTGTTACCAACTTCTTAAAATTACCAAATTTGGGGACTCGCTGCAAAGACACTGTCTTATTATTTGTCCCCCACTTGACTGCTGTGATTGTCATTCTCGTTTGCATCTTTCTCTTTATTCTCTCTCTTTTTGAACTTTTGATGTTCATTTGGATTTTTTTCTGAGTCTTGTTTTGCCCACGTTTTGTTTCATCACACTGTCTTTGTTGGCATTTTTCTTTATTACTTGATTCAGTTTGTTACTCTTAGTTTTTAAAATGTGCACAATTGGGGGCCTTGTTCTAGTGTTTCATCTCTCTGTTTCCTTCCTTCCTTTCTCCTAATATCCACTCTGCCAATACACTCCTTTGGCTAAATAAATAATGAAACTTGCCAACTGCCATTGCCTTCTTCCTTGCAAATGTTCTGTACATCTTAAAGCACCTTTTCTCCTACTCTTTAATTTCTAGCTTGTGCCTCTCCTTGCTTCTTCTTAACTGCCTTGCTCTATTTAGATAGCAATTTGGCAGCTGAGTTTGATCTTTTAAAGCTAGTGTTTCTGGCATTTTACAAATACAAACAATAGTTGTTAGCATTACTTCATTAATCATCAATTGGTGGGGTGGTAGGTACAAGTGAGTCATGCTTGTGAGCTAAGGTGGACCATGTTGATACATGCTGCATATGAGAGTTAAAAGTGGGTCTGACAATTACTGCAGTTATTCTGAATAAGAACTAGGAAGCACCATTTCACTGGAAATCAGTTTGTGCTTCTGGAGTAAATTGCCCCACCTTCTATGCAGGTGAAAACATTAATGTCTGCATTCTTTCATTTCTTTACAGCCTGAAATGGGAAATAAACAAGGCCAGAAACATGTTTTGAAATGGATGCTACGGTGGCTGAGAAGAATTTCTTCCAGAAGAATTAGATCATTGACTAATAACATTATATCTCTTAAGTGTGTGGACGTTTAACACAGATAACTGCAATATGACAGCTCTTGGACTCCTGTACAGAATGCAGTAAGCAGGCTTCATTAATAAGGAAAAAGTGCTGGAAATCAAATCTCTGCTTCTCCTGAGAAACAGTTGGAATCAGCTCACAAAAGACTTGGGATAATACTTTGAAATCTAGTTACCTCAGATGTGCTCCATTTACCATGCAAAATATTTCATGGTGCTTTCTCACTATAGTTCCAGGAGCTGCAACTATTAAACACTCCAGAACACAGTTTCTTGACATTTGAGCAAAATGCAAGAGCATAATGCTTCAGGTGGGTATCAATAAAAATGAGTGGTTAGCCTAAGGGTAGCATGTGTTGATGTATATAAATGGACAATATAGTAACCACAATGACCAGTTTGATGTACAGCACTAATAGAAACAGTTGGATGGTGGGAATGTCAGCAACAGCCTGTTAGACCTGAAAGACCAGTACAGTTCTTCCACTGCATAGAGTTCTTGTTGCAGAGATTGTTAATTTTCCAGATTATGTGAAAAATGATTTTCCTATAGGAAGGGCTATGTGTTGCAGTTCCACCAGAAAACAGAATCTAGTCCTGGTCACAGAATGTTGCTTCCTTTTAAAACATAAAATCGGCTTTCATTCCCCCCCCCCCAAAAAAAAGCAAACTGGGGGAAAAGAGTCAAATACATGCTTATTAGGAGAGCCAAATGAGAGCTGAATTTTGTATAATCAAGAAGGTTGCTTCAGTGCCCTAAATAGCTTCTTGTCTCTACGCCTGACTTGTGGAAGTTGAATAAGATGTGCAATGTGAGTGATCACACACACATTTCATGTGCATACTTTATACAGTTCACAAAACTGCATTTCTTGGAAAAAGCTGGATTTTTGGAATTGAATTTTTAAAAGGCACAGACTATAACACGCTCCTACATATGTCTTCTTATAAAACTTAGAAGCTATACTTTGTTTTGGGAGACTTTTCCAACTTGGACCTCCCCCTTTTTATTGTAAAATATGTTTTGACATGGATTGAACAAGTCCCCTGTGGTGACCTTTGTAGAGTTAATGCATTGCTGGGACTAAGTGAAACTGAAAAACCTCTCCTTTGTGGATTTTTCACTCAGTCCCCTTCTGATGTGGTTAGTCCCTCTTCCCAACTGTACATTGCTGTGCGTTTGTTCTGTTCTTTTTTTAGTTTTTTAAAAGTACTCCTTGGGTCTTATATTATGCACTGCATGCCTTGCCATCACCTTATTTGAATTCTAACCAGGCATCATCATAGTTCCTTCAGGTTATTGATCACATTCCCTTTATCTGTTTTCATTGTAACTTTGGCAAGGTTACTAGGCCCCCTTCCAGCTTCAGAACAGTGGGAAATAACATGCTTCTGGCCTTGAGATTTGTTTCATGTAGCTGACACCATGCAGTGAAATGAGCTGTCCTGTATAAGGGACTTCGATCCTTTTAGCAGTTACATTCCATGTACAGATGGAGTAATGTTAGAAGCCAGCACAGCTATGAAATACCTTAATAGCCTGCTTCCTTATGGTACTGGGTCTATTAAAACTGGAGACTAGACTTTGGACCAGCCAAACATTCAAAAGGTGAAGATGAAGAACAAACCTGTTGATACCTGAAGCCTTGAAGAGCAGTGGAAACAGCAACATTCTGCTGATGAGGCATGTGGAAAAGTTCATCCAAGACACTTCTCCACTGAAATTCTTGGATACATTTCTCAAGTGGGAGAGACCTATTCTTCAGACCTCATTTTGGTGTCCGTATTCCCAAGACATCATTTCTGGTTTCTCCCTAGGGGCAAGCCAAGTATATGCTATGTGATTTAGTGTCCTATGTCCTTCTAAAATACTCAAGATGAAATCGCCCTGTTCCCTACTATGGAGTAGGAGAGAGACACACTTTCTGCACTACAGATTCAGACTGTGATTTCTCTTCTTTGAAATGTTTTCCTGCTTTTACAGTTGTAACTATTAACTTGTTTTTATAAATGTCTTTATTCATGTCTATTGTCTTGTTAATTTTTATTGGTAATGAATCTAGTATGTTCAGTATCATTGCTTTGTATTCAATGGTAGAAAACCTGTGGCTAATCAGAAAATATCTAGGTTTGGGAATTGAATACACAGCTCTAAAATAATGTACTGCTGTCCTTTCCTTCACTTTTTTTTAACCACTGGCCACATGGAGCACCCAAAGAGATGCTGGTTACATTCCATTCAAAATTACAGACTTTGGTTCTAAACAATAAAAAACAAGTCAAGTAAAAGAACTAAAAAAATGGAAACCATAGAATGTTAAAGGGCTCCAGTTGTATGCCTGGGAAAAAATTCAACAGTGGGAAAACCTCACTAAGAACAGTTACACTGTTTAGATAAATGCAAGACAATCTGTTTGATGCTTTACAGAGTATGAATGATACATTCCTTCCTTGAACAGCTTATTATCTATAATATAATGTAGTTGTTTCAGTTACAATTTCTTAGGCTTTGTGGTACTACTCAAGAAATGCATAGGTCAGTGATGGTGAACCTTTATTGACTGAGTGCCTAAACTGCAACCCAAAACACGTTTATTATCGCAAAGTGCCAACATGGCAATTTAACTTGAATACATGGAGAGAGGGGAGAGGAGGTAGGTAGGCCGTGATGGTGAGGAAGAGGAGAGAAGTTACAAGAGGTAGGGATAGTATCCCATTGGTATAATTATATGCAAATTCAAAGTAGATATAGTAAATACATCCAAACCCTTGGTATTGAAGTAAAAAAAACAGTTAGAAAAAATCTTTGAAAAAGGGAACAAACATATGATAACACGACTCTACAAATGTTTTTTGGAGATAGAGCTAAAAGAAGATTGCATAAAAGAAAGTATTATCAAATGGATGCAAGACTTAAATGAAAACATTGAGTTAGAAA
>CM034701.1:74776090-74797352 GCA_020142125.1 Phrynosoma platyrhinos | reverse complement strand
CGCTTCCAGGACAGCCGAGGCCGCGGCTAGAAGGAGGCCTCCTTCCAGTTGCGGCCTTTCACCGAGGCGCCTTTTGTAAGTCAAAAAATTCGTAAGAAGAAGCATTCGTACGACTGTATTTGGTTAAGAATCTTTTTTTCCTAGATTTTCCTCCTTTAAAATTGGGTGCGTCTTATATGCCAGAGCGTCTTATATGGTGAAAAATATGGTAATGCCTGAATATTGGAAACAGGGAGAACAAGTGTGGCTTGCAATAAAATTTTGCAAAGTAGAGCATAATTCCTGTTCCATAATATGACATCCTACTTCCCTCCTTACTACCTTTACTTTACCTCCCCCCCAACACTCAGTATTAGAATCATAGGATGTTATCACACGCGGGTCTCAAAGCGGCAAGAAAGCGGTATGGAATCAATCCAGAACTATACCGGTATAGACCCCACAAGACGGAAATTGCTATCAGACGCAACTAGCATCATTGCGCAGTGAACGAAAGCAGCATCATTCCGGTATCATTCTGGTCGCGCAAATGTAATTCCCCAGGAAACCAGCATTCAAAAGAATGGGGATGATGCTGCACTGGGACGGGGATGGGATGGGGTTCTCTGCGACGTCGTGTGAACACACGGGAAAAGGAACCGCAATGGGGCGGGGATGGGACAGGGATGGGACGGGGTTCTCTGCGACGTCATGTGAACACACAGGAAAAGGAACCGCAATGGGACGGGGATATGACAGGATTCTGTCTGCTTTAGACCCCGTGTGATAAGGTCCATAGAGTTGGGAGGTACCACAAGGTCAATTTTGTGCATCCCCTTTGCCACCTCAGCCAGTAACAATCCCTACATTTTGTAGCAGTGAATTTTTTAACTTATTGTGTGGGGGGAAAGTGGCATTTTTTTGATGGTACAAAATCTGTTGCCAGCTAACTGAATTGGATAACCCAACGTTCCTGTATTGTAAGGAGGAGGATAATCTCTGTTCACAGTGTGCATGATTTTATAACAACTATCACATTCCCAATCAGCCATTCTTTCCCTAGGCAAGAATGCAAAAGAGAGTTTTGTCTTGCCAGTACCAAATACAGTTGGCCATCCAGATTTGTGGTTTTGACTTTTCCGTATTTGATTATTTGCAGTTTTGATTAATATGTTCTCTCTAGAAATCTCTAGGTCCTCCAGTGCAATTCTGTCAGAAATTGATCATAGAGTTGTGCTGGAGAATTAGAAGTTCCTAGAGAAAAACTTCTCTAGGCATTTGTAGGTCCTCCAGTATGGTTCTGTGATCAGCTTCTAGCAGGTGTTGACCATAAAGTTGCACTGGAAGACCTGGAGATTCCTAGAGAGGAATCTCCAGGTCTTCTCCAGGTCTCTGTGTAGTAAAAAGAATAGTGTTGGGGTTTTTTTATTTGCAGTTTTTCCACATTTATGTGGGCCCTTCATTCCTAATCCCAGGGAATGTGGAGGGACCACTCTATTGATGTTTGAGTCTGATGGAAGTCTTTAGGGAAAGGCATTTGACGGTCTTTAAATGACTGTTGTTCAGCCATTCATACATCATGTTTTCGTGAATTCCAAAGATCAGTGGTGAATGTTGTAATTATTTACTTGAAATTTGCTGGTTGCTAAGTTCACTGGATATCTTGTAATGTTGCAATTTGTTGTTTTGTTGTTATGTTCAAATCACTCTGACCTATGGCAATCCTATTGTTTTCTTGGCAGAATTTATTTGGAAAAGGCTTGCAATTACCTTCCTCTGAGGCTGAGAGAGTATGGCTTGCCCAAGGTCACCCAGTGGGTTTCCATGGTTGAATGGGGAATCAAACCCTGTTCTTCCAGAGTTCTTGTCCAGCACTCAGACCATTACACCACTTAGTAGAGTTCTGTAATATATTTTTAGATGCTTCCTTCTGTCCTCTGTATTTTGATGAGCCTTTTGGATGTAGACATCACTCTATTTCAGGGACCAGCAACCTACGGTCCGGGGGCCGGTTAAGGCCCCAGGCCCCGGACTTACCGGCCCAGGTTGAAGGTTGCCGGCGTCACCGCCGCCGCACGCCGCCGCCACACGCCACCACTGGGGCACGTTTTTGGCCGCGCTCGCTGCGACCGCCATTTTGTAAGTCAAAATGGCAGCCGCGACGCATTTGCGCATATGCAGTACTCTTGCGCATGTGCAAACGTGTCGCAGCTGCGATTTGGACTACCAAAATGGTGGCCGCGACATGCGCCATGGCGGCCGGCCATGAGCACTACGGCGGTGGCCACAGTAGCGGCCACAGCGGCAGCGTGCGCGGAGGGGTTGCGCTACGGGAGACCAGCCCAGATCTCGAAAAGGTTGCCTGTCCCTGCTCTATGTGAACTGAAAAACTTGTCCCAGAAAGGACTGGTTCTGGACTCTTTCTAAGACGTCTCACACATGAGGCTTAAACTGACATTGCTTTATATATGATCTTAATATGACCATAAGGCAATGGACAGAGTGTGTACTCCTTTTTTTATTCCAGATTGCCTCCTACATTAGCAATCTTGTATGACTCAGAAAGCACACCCGAGGTTCAGATTTGCTTTCTTGTGGAAAGAAACCAACTCTGTGATTTTGTAAGTTTTCTTTACACAATTGATCCATCTATCCATCACCTTATTTACACCCTGACTTTTTTCCAGGCTGGAACTCAAAATTGCTTACAAAATAAAGTTAAAAATGAAAAAAAAATGTGGTTAAAAACAGGGGAGTTCTGGAATCTGCAAACAGCTGTGGAAAAGACCCCATCTTGCATTCCCTTCAAATATGTCTGTGAAGGTGGTAGGATTGAGAGAAGCATCTCTCCTGGAGATATTAGAGCTCAAGCAGCCTCATATGGGAAGATACAATCCTTCAGATGGCCTGGACCTGAGCCATGGAGGGGTCCTAAGGGTTGACAGATTCTTCAATCACATTCCACACAGCATACTATTATTCCCATTTTATCCTCTTGCTGCATTAATCTTTGAAGATGGCTTCCTTTTTACATGACCAGTATGATGAACCATTCCTGTTATGTTACACTTATCCATCAGGGCTGGCCTGAAATATTTTGCTGCCTGAGGCAGGACAGCAATGAGTGTCCCAGTCTTCAACTCTCAAAGTCAACTAGCATAATACTCCTAGTCGGCTAAAGTCATTTTGGAAGCAGAAAAATTCACTGGCATTTCTTTCCTCTTCCTACCACTAAAAACACAATAACAATAAAGGAACTATTTTTGTCCAGCTGTTTAGTTGCACACCCAAAATCTAGTACCAGAGGAGGCCACTTCCCTCTATCTAACAACCTGGTCATACCTATTAATTGTGAGTTTCACCAGTTAGCTATGCTCTCTGTTGCATATGGATACACAACTTCACACACCACCTTTGTATGGTTGCTTATTGTGGGTTTTGTTCAGGCTTAAGGTTTTTTTACTGCAAGAAGAGGAAAGTGTTTAGCTTGGTAGACCTACCATACTAGTGAGTAGACCTACCATACTATTCTGCAAGCTATCTGTGATACCTTTTTCAGCATCTGATGCTGTTCTAGCTTAGCTGTCTACTAAAACAGGAGAGGCACTGGTTTAGGTGTTGGACTAAATAGATTACTGCGCTACATTATAGTGCTGCTATTCCACTTTTACTGCTCTGTCTGCCTCCTGTTGCACTCTGGAGTTTGTAGTTCAGTGAGGCCTAAGAGCACTCTGGCTCCCTCCTTGAACTGCAAATCCTCGAATGCAACAGGAGGCAACCGGAGCAGAAAAAGTGGAATAGCAGCACTGTAAGAGTGTGGAGACCAGGTTTCAAATTTCAGCTCAACCATGAAAACCAGTAGGTGGGTCCTGGGCAAGTCACACTCTCTCAGCCCTGGAGAAAGGCAATGGCATCCCCTCTGAATAAATCTTGACAAGAAAACCTCGTGATAGGTGCACCTTAGGGTCACCATAAGGCAAAAATGACTTGAAGGCACACAACAACAACAAAACAGGAAAGCGCAACTTCACAAAACAGATGAAACACATGAGAGTGTTCCTAATGCACTAGTGACTACCTGTATCGCCACAGGAATTGTTTCTTGCACTACTGAAATTCAACAGTAATAATTACTTTTCACTACCTCTCTGATGTCTACCACTATTCAGAAACAACTGTGCAGGTCTCTGTTGTACAAGAGGCTGGCAGATTATCCTTCTGTATCTTTGATGATCTGCAGAACAGAGTGTCTCTTTTTCTTCTAAAACTAAATCTAATTTTAAGGATTAGCTCCACAACAAAGCTTGCAACTCAGTCATATTGTGTATTGATTCATTTCAAACTTTTAAAGATGAAAATCATGTTTTAATATATCAGATGTCTTTTAAAGCCTCTTTGAGGTTTTCAGTTTTGTGACACACATTGATAATGGCAGGATAGCTCTCTAGATTCTTCCATTGTAAAGATGGTGTCCTGCTCTGGGTCTAAAGGTGTCTGCTTAATTTGTTGAAAAGTGATGTCTTTGTGGCTAAATTTTAAAAGATGCAACCAGCAAACTACATAATTAAAGCTGCCTCTGGAAATACAGAATACAGAGGAATGACTGGCTAATATAAGAGAAATAGCAGAGCTTAATCTACTCCAGTGGTGGCCTCAGTCAAACTGCAATCATAGATATGAAATTATCTCCTAGGCTCCCTTCATGTTAATGTAATTGGAAGCATTCAGATATGGAAGCATCAATATGTATGTATGTATAGTGTTTATAAGCTGTTGTTGTTGCTACGTGCCTTCAAGTAATTTCTGACTTATGGCAACCCTATGGCAACCCTATCATGGAGTTTTCTTGGCAAGAGCTGTTCAGAGGAGATTTGCCATTGCCTTCCACTGGGGCTGAGACAGTGTGACTTGCCCAAGGTCACCCAATAGGTTTTGTGGCTGAGCTGGGATTCAAACTCTGGTCTCCAGAGTTGCAGTCCCACACTCAAACCATATTTTTAAAAAGTTCAAGTAGATACAATGCAAAAACAATTGAAAAGCAGTTTAAAAATAAAATAAATGAATATCAGACCCAAATATCCAAAGGTGGATCTCCATTCAGGTGTAACAATCCAGATATAATAGGTTTCACTGAAAATTAACTTGACTTCATTGACTAAAGGACTTGAGTTCCATCGCTTCCTAAGAAAAAATCAGGAGTCTTTGAAATCTACATGTTGGAAGGCTCTTCTATATCTCATGAGTGAGATCAAGGTTGAGTATGAAGACGTGGGAGAGGACCTTCTCTACTTGAGACCTAGGTGTGGATTTCCCTCCCATTGGAGGCCCAGTTGGCACAGAGACTGGCTTCATTTCAGTGCCAAGTTATAATATGGATTTTTTAAATCAATACCTATGGCATCAAACAGTCCATAAAGATAAATTGTTCTAATTTGATTTAAATTGTTAAAATGTTTAATATTCTTTTTGACTGCTTTAATTATTCCTTACTGTATTAACATTTTATTTGTTTTAAATAGATTTCATTTGTGTGCCATCCAGAAATCTTGTGATACAGGATAAGAAACACATAATTTTTGTTTAAAAATTATTTATTTATTTATTGAAACACTAGCAATCTAATTTACAATGAAAATCAAAATAATATACAGTTAGAAAATACATTCAGAAAATAAAGAAGAAGACAAAAATAGAAGAAAAAAGAAAAATATATACAGTAACTAAAACACAGTAGGGTGCTGGCCCACCAAGCTTAACTCTAATGAAAAATGAAGAAAAAGAAATATATTCTACCATTACAAATCTAGCAATATAATCCTACTAGAATTAAAAAATCCATAAACAATCTTTCAGAAAATTTTCAATTGATTTATCCTTTAGAACCTATGTTAATTTGGCAATTTGGACCAACTCAGAAAATGTGG
The DNA here is from genome assembly GCA_020142125.1 of Phrynosoma platyrhinos. NCBI lineage: Eukaryota > Metazoa > Chordata > Lepidosauria > Squamata > Phrynosomatidae > Phrynosoma > Phrynosoma platyrhinos. The sequence continues at coordinate 74,791,449 of CM034701.1, read as the reverse complement.
CAACCCATTCTGCCACTGTCACTGCTTCAGATTATTTCCAAGTTTGAGCAAACAACAATCTTGCTGCATTGCCATGTATCACAGAAGTAATCTATATTTGTTATCTAGTTCTTTATCAATAATGCCCAACAAAAATATTTCTAGTAACATTACATTTTTTTGCTTAACATATAAATCTTAGACCAATAACCTTTTGCCTTCTTACAAGCCTACCTCATATGAAAAAAAAAGAGCCCTCCTTATATTGACACCCCCAATATTGGTTTGAAACATTCTTGTACAGTTTATTTGAGGTTAAGTACCATTTATACATTGTCTTATATGAGTTTTCTTTATAAATTATTACACATGGAATTTTTTATATCTTGATATAAAATCTTTTGATATAAAGTTTTAACAACAACAACAACATAGGTCAAACTCAGAGTGGAGCTTGGAAATGTTATATTTGCACTACAATTTCCAGAATCTTCAGTTAGTAGCCATGCTGGCTAAGAGATTCTAAGGCATATAGTCCACAAAATAACATTTCTGTTCTGTGTGCCAGAATTGGACATCAGTTGGAAAATGTCAGTATCTGGATCCTTGCAGTTTTTGAAAAACTATGGGGACTGTGAGGTGGCATTCAAAAATTTTGCTCAGGGACTTTCATTTTTCTATAAGAAAATCAATGACATTTCCAGTAACACTCTAAAGCTAACAGATTCACTTTGACACAACCTTTCATCTGCAAGAACTATATTTGATAAAGCCGATCCTTGCACATCAATATTCATATCACAAATAAGTAAAAGTTTGTGGAGTGCCAGAAGACTCACATCCTGACACAACAAGTTTAATTCCTTCTTATATTTTTAAAACTTATATATCTGCACATGTTTTGGGTTGCACCAGGAGTAGCCCTTGGCCATGGCTCAAGCCCATGATCCAACAATTTTTCTTACACCTCCCTTTGTTTTGGCATCTATGAGCAACCTCTTCAGCCACCTTTTTCCCAGGTTTTTTGTGGTTCTAAACTGGAATTCAAACAGAAATCCTTATCTGTGCTTTCTGTTTGACCTACTTTCACTTCACTCGGTGTTTCTTTGCAAGGTGAATCTCAAGTAACTGTGCTTTCATGCTAACTGCTGGGGAAATGACAGATATGCACTGTGGCAAGCCAGCCCAGTCTGATTAGAAAATGAAAGACAGAAACTTCTTTAGGAACAGTATGGAGCTTCCTGCTTTTCCTGCAGGGGGGAACATCTCTTTTTATTTGTAACCTTTGGTGGGACACCATTGCTTTACTGACTGTAGACGTCTTGGTGATCTAATGTAGGCTTACTCTGAATACACAAAGAAATTTATGTATTTAGTTTTGGCTGGGTCTTTGCAGAGGCTGGATGGCCATTTGTTGGGAGTGCTTTGATTGTGTATTCCTGCATGGACAGGGATGGGACTGGATGTCTCTTGTGGTCTCTTCCAACTTTATGATTCTATGATTCATGAGTCATAACAATTTGATAATTAAAACACACACACACACACATCTCAGCCAGATTCCTGCATTTCAAGAAGGCTAGCATTAAGAGACTCTGTCTAACCCATGATTGGTCTCTTTCTCTTCTGTGGTGGATTTATCAAGGGTCCTGTAGGTGGGAAGTTTCTCTTGCTTCTAGGCCATAAATAACTGCGCATCATTTGTATTCTTGCTAGAAGAGGCTCCATATATGCAAACCAGGGTTATTATAGCTATTGGTCTCTGAACCTGTTCAACTAGCTTTGTTGATGAAATAAAGAATAATAAGAATGATCAGATGACCAACTGACAGCTAGTCAGTTTTTAATTATGACTTGTCTAGGGTAGCTCAAAAAAAGAGTAGTTTCACTATGTGTGAATACAGGCTATATGATATAGTACAGATCACCATAGGGTTGCCATAAGTCAGAAATGACTGGAAGGTACACAGTAACAACAACAGTACTGAATCTTTGCCACTAAGCTCAGTTTATATGGTTGTATAGTTGTTGTCCCATGATCTGTTCTTAAACAGACTTGTGAAATTCAGGTAGTCCTGGCTTTAAAGCTTTCCTGCTGGTGAGTGCAGTTGCATGGTATAGATCAGAGTGTATAGGGTGCTGCCTTGTACCAAAATGGAGTATTAGTCCATTTAACTCAGTGTTGTCTATAGCTGGATGGCAGCGATTCTCTCTGATATCTGAGTTCTTTCCCTTCAGGGGCTACTTTGTTGTTATATGCTATCATATCAACTCTGACCTATGGTGACACTATGAATGAAAGATGTCCTAGAGACCCTGGTATAACAGCCCTGCTAAGGTGCAGCAAACTCAGGGGCATGGGTTCCTTGATTGTGTCATTCCACCTGTAGTGCACTCTCCACCATTGTCTTTTCCAGTGGGTCATATCATCTCATGACATGTTCAAAGTATGATAGTTTCAGTTTAATCATTTCAGCTCCTATTTAGAATGTGGGTTTGATTTGCTCTTGGATCCATTTATTTGTCATTTTGGCAGTCCTTGGCATGCACACCATTCCTACAGTACCATATTTCAAATAGGTTGATTTTCTTCCTGTAAATTTTCTTCCCTGGCCAGCTTTCACATCCATACATAAAAATTGGAAACACTATAGCAAGGATGATTCTATCTTTGGTATTTAATTATGTCTTTTTTCACTTGAGGATCATCTAGTTCCTTCATAGCTACCTTGTTACCTGTTTCCTTTAAGATAAAATGCCAAGAATTGGACTTTGATGGCTTCTGAATGCAAAGCATATGATCATCCATAGTGATACATCATTTCTGGAGTGAGATAGTGCTGTGCAAAAAAGAACTGATTTGCTGGATCGAGAATGCAAAAATAGGGTCAGTTATAGGGCTGGCACAATATATTTTGCTACCCGACGCAAAGCAGCACATGGTTCCCCCAACCCTCAGAGCCATGGAAAATAGTACCCAAGACCAACCAAATTGTTCTGGCACTTGCAGCAGGAACTTCCATTACCTCCTCTCTCCATCTCCCTAGCAGTAAACTATACTACTAAGAGTAATAAATTAGATAACTGTTTGCATGATACCCAAACCAGAGGCACGAAAAGTTACTTTTTTGGGCTACAACTCACAAAATCCAAAAAGTAGTCCCAAAATGTGATTTTCCCAAGCTTTGCCCAAAATTTTGGTTACTGATCCAGCTGTCTTATACAGCCCAATGGTAGGGGCAGCCCTGTCCAATTAGAACAGGACTCCTTCTTTTCCTATAGCTGGGAACTACCATCTCATTCTGTGGTCCTTGCATCCTTGATGCTCTTGGAAGCTCTGTTACTTTGAAGCAAAATAGATGTGAAGGAATTCTGCCATACCCTGTGAGAGATACTTGAGTTTTCCTGGGGATGCTTCTGCACTACATTACAATGTCAAATTGGAAATCTCAAAATCTTATTTTGTCTCCCCTCTGGCTTTAGAGACTGAACTTTAGAGCTGTAGAACACGTTGAGCTTTAGAACACATTGATATTTGAAAGACAATCTATTTTGCTCTTCCTCTATTGCAGTGTGAACACAAGCACTTCTGGAGGGTTTGTGTTCCCTCCATGGGCTAAATCCACCATTATTCTTACTTAGAATAACTGAAATTTCAACTGAAATTAACTGGTCTTGTTTCAATAAATCTTCTCTACAGAGGCCTAACATTGCCTAACCAAATATATGCGACTCCTTTTTCCCAGTGCAGGTATCTAGGAAGGCAGATTCAAAGCTTGGTGCATTTAATAGATGTATTGCAGACAAATGATCAAAGGCATTGAATTAAAGCAGTTTTAATGCAGTATAACAACTACAGCATTATTGAGGTCAGGAAGAAAATGTTGTTCTAATTGCTTTCATCTTCCTTTTTGAAAGGCAAGTTGACATATAGGAATAGCACAGGATGGTTCAGCATTGAAGGCACTTTCCTTGTAAAAGAGGCTTATTGATTGGGACCAGCTGGCATACTGGGTATCTACCTATAGTGTATGTCTGTGTGTGTGTGGGTGGGTGGGTGCATACATGCCTTCAAGTTGCCTGTTGACTTGTGGCCACCCCATGAATTTCATAGGGGTTTCTTAAGTAAGGCATACACAGATGTGGTTTTGCTAGTTCTTTCTTCTGAAACAACAGCACCTGGTTGGTAGTTTTCCATTCAAGCACTAACCAGAGCTGATCCTGCTTAGCTTCCAAGATCAGATGGGACCTGGTGCCTTTAGGATATTTAGGCCTGATCTCTATATTAGTAATAATAAAAATAACATTATCCTGCTCAGATATTCAAGAAAGATGCTAAAACTCAAGGTCTCAGTGGGCTAAAAGCTTAAGCACACACATCTCAGAATTCATATAATGAGATCTTCCAGGAACTTTATTGTATTTATAGCTTTTACAGTACATAAAAATAAAATATGTAGAAACAGAATGAAATATATACAAGATTTAAATAGTAGTTTTAAGAATGTTATACATAACTTTAAAACTATTTTAACGAAATCCTACACAATCAGCAAATCAAAAGTGTGAGATTCATATCTACATTATTGTATTATAGTAAAATGCTTAAGTGGAAAGGTGACAAAATGTTAGCTTCTTGGAGTTACTTTCTGTGTATATTCAATTAACAAGCCTGGAGGAACAACTTATGCCTAGAATGCTTGTTTCATATGCAAAGCAAAAGCAGCTTATTTATATACCGCTTCATATCATGCTATGGGATGTCTAAGCAGTTTACAACTGTGAGCTGATTGCCCCCCAACAATCTGGGTACTCATTTTAGCGACCTCGGAAGGATGTAGGCCTGAGTCGAGCCTCAGCCCTGGCTGGTATTGAACTCGCAACCTTGTGGTCTATGAGTGAGTGGCTGCAGTACAGGCATTTAACCACTGCGCCACCAGGGCTGATCCTCTATTGATGAGAAGCCTATTGATGAGAAGCCCAATTGGTATCACTTTGCCTCACAGGCTAAAGTTCCTGAATTAAGAGAGGCTATGCAGTACATTGGAAAGACTAAAATCTTTATTACCAGAAACAGAATTTGTGTTCATACTTATTAACATGCTTGTCAGTTGATCTTTGTTTGTGAAGATGTTTGAATGAGCCATCACATGTCTTATACCTATCAACTGGACTCTCAGTTTTCAGCATTTGTCAATGGAGGCCTTTCTCCTGTGAGTCACTGAGTAATAAAGCCATTGAGTCATGAGATATTGAGTGATGAACATGCTTGTACACCTTCTATTCTGTCATGCTATTAACTCAGGAAGATACGCTGAACCAGCCTCTTCTTAATTTAATGGGGAATGTATGGAATGCTTTTTAAAAGGTTTAATGGAGTAGGAAGAAGGAGTATAGTTCAGGGGGAAAGTAATATAACAATGAATGGATATTACCTGTCCAACAGATTTAGTTTATCTATCAGGAAAAAAGATTTTAAACATTTTAATAATTAAATTCTGGAATATATGCCATGCTACATATGTTGCAGCAAATAGCTCAATTTTTTTTAAAAGCAGAGCAGATAAATTTTATGAGTATATGTACAGAATAGCATGATAAATGGTGCAAAGTACAACATATATCCTACAGGGTTAAGTTCAGTTAGCTTGGCTTCAATTGATCTCTGCTATTTTTGTGGTCCACATGTTCTGCCTGCCAGCCCAAGTCAGAGATACTGTGAAATCTTAAGTATTGCAACTTGGCTGCATTCAGCAAATTGAACAAATTGGCAGTACACTGGGCCCTTAGTATTTGCTGCGGTTTGGTTCCTGAACCCCCCCCCCCCATAGATATCAAAACCCAGGGATACTGTAGTCCCATTAAATACAATGACATAGTGAAATGATGTCCCTTATATAAAATGACAAAATCAAGATTTGCTTTTTGGAAGAGAAAGAGAGAGAGAGAGAATATTTTCAATTCATGGATGCTTCAATCCATGGATAAAAAAAATCTGTGGACAAAGAGGGCCAACTGTATGCTAATAATTTTGCTTGCATGTGAAATTGTGGCCTCTTTTAGTGTACGATTCAAATACATATAGCCAGGTGGGTGGAGTGTTGTATGTGTCTTTGAGGCAGCAAATCTGAAAATCATGATTTGCAGTCTGCATGCTTATAAAATGTCTGAGTTTATCAATGGAAGACTTGGATTTTTTGAGGTGCTGGGTGAATCCAACTTTGTCTCCTTGGTACTGAGGGTGGCCCTGTCTCTAGCAAAGCATTTGATCCTTGACTGTTGCTAAGTGGAGATCTACTGGGAATGGCCTTGCAAGGCAATGAGTTGATTTCTCCAACCCATGGGAGCCTGTGTGTTTGCAGAAAGGGGCTTTGCCTTTGCTTGCTGATCACACAACATGCAGCCTTGCACTAGAGAGCAGGTTCTCTATATCCCTGGAGGCTTTTAATAGCTTTTGCCAGGCCAGTGTAAACCGGCATAGGAGTTGAAAAGCCTGGAAAGGCTGGGCAGAGCATGTGTGTATGTTAGTTTCAGTTAGTAAGCACCATGGACAGGGATTTTGTTCATGAGATGCTGTGGTAGAATGGGGGAGAGTTAGCATGCTGCTTTGCTTGTGACAATAATAATTTTAGACAAAGAATATTTTTGAATTCTGTGTGTTAGCCCAGGTGAACAGCACATGATGGAATTTAAGGAGCACACTATGAAATTTAAGCACTGCCCACCATCACTTGGATAGATATAGGAAGGATGGGAGGAATCCTCTTCATTAAAATAAATAGTTGTGTGTGTGTGTGTATATGTATGTGTATATATATATATAACATAGTCTTGGTGAGAAGGCAACTTTCAGTCTGTCTACAAATGCTTTGTCACAATCAATAGTGATGAGAAAGTACTGTTCATGAACACAGAGCTAAATTGAGGAAGCAGAAATGAAGAGAAGGGGGCTGGTGATGATGAATGCTCCCATGAGAAAACAGGGGTTACTATGAGAGTATGTGGATAACATTGATGCAGTGGGGGGAACTGCATCCCTAGCAGAGGGATTCTCCTTGCATGTGGTCAATAAGAACCACATAATGGACTTCCATTATGTGCTCTGGCCATAGGCCATTGCAGCTAATTCTAGTGAAATATCCTCATGTGATCTGTATTGGTGCTGGTTTCTATGTTCCCTGATTTAACTGTTCCCCAAAGGCCAGCATACATTTTTGTGTAATGGAAGTATCAGGTTATTGGTCAAAAGGCATTCTAGCCAGATAGAGAAGTCATACTGTTCTATCCAGCATCCAATAAATTCAGATTTCATGTAATTGTAGCAGCAGAAGTGATAGCCATTATGTCTCCTGGCCCCAGACGGGTAGTTTTGCTGAATCTGTATTGTCAAATCAAATGTGTTTCAGAAGCACTAGCAAAGCAGTCTAGCTGATGCTGGAAATTATGCTTACTTGTGTGTTAATCCCAAGTACAGGTTTAGTATATAACCTTTCATCAGGATCAAGAAAGTTACTATCAGTCATGCTGGCTTCTGGCTTTGCTGGTTTGGGCACTCTGGAATCTGTAGTCTAAAAAGGTTTTCTAAGCTCTGTCCATTGCTTAGCAGAAGGCATTCTGGATTTATCTAGTGCAAATAAAATGAATATTATGGAAAGAGTACACACTGCAGGTAGGTTTGAGAACATAGTAGCTGCTTACTTCATGATGGGCAGAAAGTTGGTCAGCGTATATTAATATCTCTCTGGATGATTTGGAATTGATCTGCAAGGGTTTCTGATTCCTAGTAGTTGAACAATAGTAATTTTAAAAACTGGCATCTTTTCCAAAATACACTGCCATAGTAGCTTGATACTATTTTAACTGCCACGGAGGCATCCGATGTAATCCTGAGATTTGTCGTTTCATGAGGTAATTATCAGTCAGAGAATTCTCATGCCACAGCAGATTACAAATATCAGGATTCCATAGTCTGGAACCATGGAAGTTGAAGTGATATCAAACTGTTATAATCATGTAGGAGCCATCATAGTGTTGTAGTTTATGCATTGAACTATGATTCTGGACCAGGGTTATAATCCCCACTCAGCCATAGAAACCTACTGGGTGACCTTGGGCAAGCTACACTGTCTCAGCCTCAGAGGAAGTTCTCTGAACAAATCTTGCCAAGAAAACGCCACAATAGATTCGCTTTAGGGGTCTCTGTAAGTTGGAAATGGCTTGAAAACACATACCAAAAATAATTATATAGTGTGATTACTCTTTTGCCATTCGCTTGCATCTGAATAACATCTGTAAAATAGGGATGGGTATTAGTTGGTTGCTTTTGACCTGTTCTTTGTGTATCTCTACCAATGTTAGAATTTCTGACCCATAGTAAGTCAGATGAAGATATACTCTTCTATATGGAAGCTATCCCAGCATTTGGCATGTGAAAATAGCTGGCTCCTCTCCAAGTCACCATTTATATCTGGTTCTATGCCCACAGTTGTTTTTTTGTACCCAGTGGCAGCTGAAGGTTTACATATCAATGGGATAGTGAATCTGCTCTGGATTTTAGTCACAATTTAAGAAGCTATATTGAAGGTAATGAAACTATTTTGATTCAGCACCTTTGACAGTGTCTTTAAATTTTAATAATAATAATAATAATAATAATAATAATAATAATAATAATTATTATTATTATTATTATTATTTTATTTTTATCCTGCCCCTCTGTGTAATGCAACCGGGGAGGTTTACAACATTAAAATATACATTCATATCCCATGATCCCACCCACCCACTCACCCCTTAAAATACTATTAAACAGATGGTTGGCCACCAGGTGACAAGCTGGCCTTAAGTTCAGACTGGATTCACTGTCCCATTGACTTGGAGGTCATCAGCCATTATTGTTTGAAAGTGGTTCTTGCTGGTGGACCTTGGTGTTGATTTTTTTAAAATAAGTAAATTGTACAGAATACAGAGCCAGTGTGCTATAGTGGTTTGAGTGTTAGATTAGGACTCTGTAAAACCAGGTTTTGAATCCCCACTTAGCCCTGAAAATCCAAAATGCTCAGATTACCATAACTCAGAGTAGTCTTGAAGGCACATAACAACAAGAAGATTCTACAAACCTAGAGTCTGTGTGTCCCTTCCTTACTAGATCAAACTAATGGTCCTTCTAACCTAGCATTCTGTCTCTAATCTCTGGCCACCTTGAAATCTCTGGGAAGTTCACAATCTGGTCTCTATGATAATAGCTTTTCTATTCTGCCTCATTCAAAAGTTTGGCATCTTTCTCTGCACAACCTGAGCTTTGGCTCTTGTCAGAATGATGACACTGAACTAGATGATCCATGGCCCTAATCGACTTTGGCAGTTCTGAGGGGAAAAGTGAAAGACGGGCAGGAAATAGAAGAGATAGATGATGTAGCAGAACCTAAGAGCAAATGGCAAATCCCAAAGAAGTGATACAGAACAGCATGCACCAGACTCTGCTGGAAAAAAAAAATAGGATGGCAAGAGAGGGAGGGATAAGGTGGCAAAAAGCCAGAGGTGCTAAAGCGCTGAATTTTTCTAGTTATCCAAATCTTGAATCACTACAATGGGATTATTGCTGGGGACAAACACAATCTTATTAAAGAGATTAACCATTAAAATCTGATCTCTCATCTCCCTCCTCTGTAAAATCATCAGGGTTGCATTTTGAGCACACAGCTAGCTGGCAGCTTGTTGTCGAAATTATTTTGAGGAATGTTATTAACTGTTCTTCTTCTGTCCAGGCAGTGTTAGCACAGAAGCCCCCTCACTCTTACCAGATAGTTTTCTTTGTCTCTCAAATAAACCTCCTGAACCCAGTACTCCTTGGGTGTGTTGGGTGACAACTCTGATCATCTCCAACTAGCTTGGTCAATGGGGTGATGGGAGGTGTAGTCCAACACAATTGAGGATGCCAGCTGGAGGATTAAGATTTATTGCATTAAAGAGAAAGGTTCTCTACAGTCTTATCCTCAAAGTGCTGCACTGGCAGAAGTTTCACTGAAGTGAATGAGGCAGGCACTCTTATATCATTTCAAAGAGCAGACAGACCTCTATAAGGAGACTGGCTCTGTGGATGAAAATAAGCTCCAGCCACAATCACATACCTATTGCTGTTAATTTAACTCCTCCCCACAACCATTCTTTTAAAAGTTTAAATCCACTTTGCTTTGGGAAGCTAGGTCCCCTGGCTTTGTCTTTGCTCCTGAGCCACTTCAGATATGAAGTGTTGCTGAAGGGCAATAGGTTCCAATGTTTTTCATGTGCTCTGCTTTGCACATCTCCTGTCATTCCAAAATAGACACATGCCTCTACCCTTCACCCCGCAGTCATCTACGCATCAAATAAGAGCTGCAAGCTTCCAATGTGGACTAAACTTGCTGATTATTTCCTGTCCCTTTTGGTGACAGAGATGGAAAAACCCTTTCAAATGATGTGGAGAAAGTATGAGATCTGATGCTGAACCATCAAATGATGCAGCTTCAGTACCTCCTCATAGCAGAGCTTGAGGAAATTTCCCTCCTCTCTCTTTTGACCTTTAGTTCCTGAATACTCCAGCAAATGGATTTGGGGAGTTGTAATCCAAACAACTATTTTTCCAAGCACTGCTATACTAATATAGCTAAGGATATTCCACTGTCCATAGAGGATGCTGTGATAAATTTAATAACAAAGGCTGGGCATCACTTAAAACTGTGACAACAAAAGAGGTTTTGCATGACATGATACATAGAGGCCATCTGAAATTGTACCTGCATGGCAGCTGCTCCACAGAGCAAGCCATCCCCGGATGGCAGCTTGCCTGTGAACTGACTGCCACTATAATGGAATATCAGATGGCCATTGTGTGGTACCCATTTTGCATGAGTGGGGGTGTGTGATTACTTCAAATGAGTAGCCCCATATGATTGTGTGAAATCCTGTTCCTGCAATCTAGAAAGGGAAAGAAATGAATGAACAGTGTTCTGGTACCTGAGATAAGCTATTAATATACAGGCTTACTTTTTGATCCCTGATGGGCTGAATTTAGCATTCCCATTTAGGCACAAAGTGGCATGTGAATGATCTAAGATAGCTAATGAGAGGATGTAGCTGAAACATCCTGGAATTATTTACTTGGGTAGATAGGAGCTGTCAGTTAAAGAAAAGAACCACAAAGTAATAATCTCTGAATCCTGGTGGTATAAACAACAAGGCAGGGCTTCCTTAAACAGAGTGAGAGGCCTACCTCAGACACCAGATCCTTTATGTCATGAACATGCAAAAATTGTTAGTTATTAATTTATTGTTGTTATTCTCCTTTTTTTGCTACCAGGGAAGGAGGAGATGTTTCTGGGATTTTCTGCCTTAGGTACCAAAATAACAGAATTACCTTTTGGTGCTATGCCTTTTGATGAGACATTTGCCGTTTGGCAGCAAAATGTTTTGGGCTGAAGCACTGAAATAAGCTTGTACGTCTTGTGCTGGCCACTTTAAAGTTTCTTATGTAACAAGATTCCATTCTCTGTAGGACAAAGGTGGCTAGAGCATCCTCTGCCACCTGGAGACATGGTCGCATAAAGCCCTGTAGGGCCAGAGACATTGCAAGGTCAAGGGAAAAGTGGCTTGGCAGGGCTTAGTGCCACTGTTGTGGTAACTTGATTCCCCACTCCTTTCCCCCCTTTTGACCGCAGCTGATGCGGAGGGGAACCAGATTGAGAGTCTGCCTGGATGAAGGAAGCGGAGGGCCAGGCAAATGCAGGGCTTGGCACCATCTCAGCCCAGAGGGTATTTTTTTTCCCCTTTCACCCAGACAGCTGATTCCATTTATTTTTAATGAGCTCCCTTATTAGACTGCGCATTGAGAAGCAGAGAGCAGTGCAAGCGGCAGTGCCTTTGGAGCCGGGACAGTGCAGAGGAGACAGCAGAAACGCAAGCCTGCTTCATTCTCCTTTTCTGGTTGTTGAGGGGAGGTCTCCCTTACTTTGCGGGGGCCCCTCCCCTCCCCCCAAGACGGGGCTCCTCTTAAATGAAGCTTGAACTTAAAATGCAGTCCAGCTCAGAGGAGGAGAGCTGGCTTGAGGACCAGTGGGAGAAATGGTAGGTGGTCATGTGGGGACAGTTTGGGTGGTGGTGGAGGGTGTTGCGGGATATGGGGAGGAATTAATAGACAGGTTTAATGTACTTATGTGGCATTTAAAAAAAACTGGTCCTGCTTTTCTTTATTCTAGTTAACATACTTATCCAGTGCAGTATATCTTGGTAAAAATCCCCTTGCTCTGTAGGAGCAAAATGTCTGCATAGCAGCCTTGGACTTGAGGTTACGGACTTGGTTGTAAACTTTGTCTGTTGGGAATAAAATTGAAATGCTGCTGTTTGGTCAGATCAAGGAAACCAGATCATCTCTGTCATGGATGGCTTTGCTTCCTGAAGAGACTCCAACAGGAAAGAATTATGTCAGAAGAGGTTTCTTTTTCCATGCTAGAAAGTTTGCTTCAGTGCCTCTTTGCTTCTCCTTAAGGTGTCTCCTTTGCTTCTCCTTAAGTGTTGGCCATGCTGTTTGGGGAATTCAGGCAGCTGGAGTTCAAAAAAGGTAACTTTTCCAAGCTCTGGGCTCATTGATGGGTGGAACTTTTAGCATTCCAGAGCTGGACATGTGGAGTGAACTATAGGAAACAGACCTGCAGGCAGGCAGAAGACTCTCATTCTGGTATTTTGTTCCAGTCCTTTCTCCTTAAAAAGAAGATGTGTTGGCATTGCTACGCTGGACAGAGACAAATGTAATACAGCTTGGCTGTTGAAAGGGATAAGCCAAAGGCTTTGAAGGGACCTTGTGGAAAGTTATGGGTATTTATTCACAATGTTTCTGTCTAATTGTGAGAGTGAGAGTCCATTCATGAGCATCCCAATATCACAGCAGATAATTCCATGCAATGGCACTAGTTGAAAGTAACAGAAGGGAATTTCTGACCTTGATTTGGAATAGGAGAGGGAATCAGTTATTTCATTGGCAGCCTGTTATAATACATTCATCATTGTTCACCATTCTTTCTCTTCCTCCTCCTTCCCTTCCTGCATGCAACCTCCCTTGACATCAGCAAATTGCACTTATATCCAGATGTGTCATTTTATTGCAGAGTTTCTATGGCTGCCTCAGAGAGTGATAGATTCTCCTTATTTGGAGGTCTTTAAAAACAGAGGCTAGATGGCCATCTGTCAGGGGTGCTTTGATTGTGAGTTCCTGCATGGCAAGAGGGTTGGACTGGATGGCCCTTGAGGTCTCTTCCAACTCCATGATTCTATGAATCACTCTGCACATGCTTGCTTCATGCTGCAGGCAAGTTGCTCTTTAGCTCTTTGGTTTCAGCATCATTTTATAATGCAGTTAGTTGTGTGGGTGTGTATGTTGGTGGGAGAGGGCACAACAGGAGACAAGACCTGGGTTCTTTGCCAAATACCATTTTCCTTTGTCACGTTGCAAAGTATGCACCAATGAGCTGCAGTCCAGAATGGCAAGACATGACATGTGCTATACTTCCCAGTGTGTAACTGGAGAAGCCTAGGGGGCTGAGGCAGAGGTTTTAACCACCCCACTCTCCAAACAGTAAAACTGAGGGAAGGATTCAAAGATGATTTGCTGTAAGAGTAATAACAGCTTCTTTGTTGTACTCTGTTCTGTGCAGCACGCTTCAACCGGTGACAAATGTCTTCACAGAAAGACTTGCCCTTGGCAAAATGTCCCCAAATGTTCCCCACTGGTCTTCTGAAACTGATCTAACAAAAGCCATAGGCTACGTATTCGAAGGGTTGGAGAAAACACTTTGGCAACGCTTAAGAGGAAAGCATTAGAATCTATATTGATAAGATGCACAGAGATAATCTGTGAATGATTTATCATTTCCTTTCTTGCTTCTGCCCCATGGCCTTTTTCTTATCTGTGTAGGAAAATAATAAGTTGACAAGTCTATGCTGGATTTTAATGCCAAGGGCAGTCTCTTACCTTAAGGCAGGGGTCCCCACGCTTTTCCGGCCGGGGGCTGGTTCGATGTCCCCCAGAATAGCCGAGAGCCGGGGGGAAAAAACACGCGATGCATGTTTCAAAATTGCATCCAGAGTCGTGTGCATGCGCACAACTCCGGACGCCATTTTGGAATACAAATGGTGCACCATGTCGCGCGTGCATGCGCACTACTCCAGCGCCATTTTGTATTCCAGAATGGTGTCCGAAGTTGTGTGCATGCACCTGGCGTCGTGAGTGCATGCGCGCACCACCGGGCACCATTTTGTCTTCCAAAATGGCACCCGGAGTCGTGTGCATGTGTGTGCAATGCCGAGCGCATGCGCACGACTACGGGCACCATTTTGGAAGACAAAATGGGAGCCGGCGACGTGCGAGAGCAGAGGCGGTGGCAGGACCAGCCGCGGGGTGGTAAGAAGGCCTCGATGGGCCGGGGCCGGCCTGTGGGCCGTAGTTTGGGGACCCCTGCCTTAAGGATTTTTCCAACACTAGAGAAGGAGGTTATCTTTGGAGGGGGCTGTTTGTTATTTCTACTTTCGCTACCATTTTAGCAGATCATTGAACACTGTGAGAACAGAAATATAAACTAGGCCTCAAAGATGGGAGTCTTTTTCTTGCACATTATTAGTGGTAGTTTCCTTCAGTCCTGAATCCCATACAATTTGTTCTGTGTGGACATCAGAGTACCGTATTTTCCGGCGTATAAGACGACCCACGTATAAGACAACCCCCCATTTTTCCAGTCAAAATATAGAGTTTTAGCACCTCTATCCTCATTATCCTTATATCCGGCGTATAAGACGACCCCCCCCCACTTTAGCCACAGATTTTGCAGGTAAAAAAGTAGTCTTATACGCAGGAAAATAAGGTAATTCCCTTGCTGCTACAAGCAATGAAAGTATACACTTTGCACTGATATATTACTTAAACACATATGAAGAATACTAGCTGAATCTTCTCTATCCCATGACCTGCTTGTCTACTCTCTCTGTCCCTTGATTTGTCTTCCTCTTTGAACTGTAGTGTGTTATCTATAATGGGCAGAAACTGAATTAGTTATCTCTCTTACACATTTGAGACTGTAGGTGTCAAAGGAGAGTTGAGGCCAAATAGAACATTTGTGATGAATTCTGAAAACTATGCTCGTAACATTCTAGAACAAATTCAGCTTTTATAAAAGCTTTGTTGTTGTGTGCTTCCAAGTCATTTTTATTTACTTACGGCAACTCTAAGGTCAACCTATCGTAGGGTTTTCTTGGCAAGTTTTTTCAGAGGGGGTTTGCTAATACCATCCTCTGAGGCTGAGAGAGTGTGATTTGCCCAAGGTCACCCATAGAATCATAGAATCATAGAATCATAG
>CM034701.1:74695979-74722216 GCA_020142125.1 Phrynosoma platyrhinos | reverse complement strand
GAATAGCACTGGGCCCAGGACAGAGCCCTGTGGCACCCCACTGGTCCTATGGCCCTTCATCCCTAAAACACACTACATGTTTAGATGCCCATGCTAACAAGCAGTGTTGTTGTTCACACAATGTATAACTGCACCAGAGGCCAGTCAAGAGTCTTGTATAAGGCCTCTTTTTTCCTTTAGCTTTCAGGTTTCTTCAGTTCTACACTGACTCATATCAGATGCTGAAATCAAGTGAAAATATTTTTCTTGATAACTTGCTCTGCAACAGAAGCTTAGACTGGCTAGTGTCAGATTGGAGCAGCATTTTTTGCCCAAGGGCCAAATTTACTTAGGATTGGGACACTAAGAAGTGGCATGCCAGCAGTGGGTGAGGTCACATAATACTAGTCTGTGCTTTTCTCCACACTCATACATGCATACTCCCTCATCCCATGGATGCATCCATACTCTAGTGGAAGAAAACCCATCATGTCTATATTTGTTCTGATGCATCTACCTTTTTTTAAATGAGCTATTCTGTCTCTGCAGCATAACCCACAAGAGAATTTTGCAATCAGTTCTTAGACACAGATAAACACTATCCAAAAATTAAGAGCCAAAATGAATTTGTACCATCCACCAAGCCAAAGTGCTGCTGCTGGAGCTCCAAGGGTGCGGTGAACTCCTCAGGGACGGATTGACCAAGCCTGCTGTGGAAGAACATAAGGTCAAGTACCTCTGTTATTGGTGCCAAAAGTCCTAATTCTCATACAGATTTTTGAGACTGGACAAACTTCCTATAGGGCGATATGTCTCATTTTGAGATGGTGAATCTTCCTTTGGCAGAAAACTGAGGACACAAGCCCAAATGTATCTATAACAAATCCTAAACAAAAACATTTCCAAGCCTATGTAATTCTCTTAATAAATGTATTAAATGCCATACAATTAACAACTGATTAAAAACATGCATAATGAATAGGCTCTGTTATAATCTTTCTTCAACACATACCTTAACACCACACACACATTAATCGTATTATAGACTCATAGAGTTGGAACAGACCACAAGGGCCATTCAAGTCCAACTCCCTGCCTTTCAGGAACATATAAATATGAGCATATAATTTTAAACATATTGAGAAATATATTTCACATTTTGAGAAGTATGGACTAAATGAATTTTCACTCTGACTAGAGAAAGACGTGTATGGACGTACACTGGATCTAGTGGGAACTGTGGCTACACATCCAAGTGCACAGTCACAACATTTAACTATTTGAGCATTTTGAATATGCATCTGACTGCACACACTTTGTTCATATTCTAGCCCAGTTACTTGAGTATAACTAAGAATACAGCTAAGTCGAGGTGCTCCTTCATTTTGACATCCTGTTACTTTGCTTTGTAGATAACCCCTAGAATTTAAAGAACATTTTACAAAGTATCTAAAACTTTTTTAAATGAGCAGTGAAAACTTGTTGTGTGCCTTCATTCAAGTTGTTTCTGACTTATAGCATCCCTAAAGCATCATGGAATTTTCTTGGCAAGGTTTGTTCTGAGGGGGTTTGCCATTGTCGTCTTCTGAGGCTGAAAAAGTGTGACTTGTTCAAAGTCAGCCTGTGAGTTTCCATGGCTGAGCAGGGATTTGAATCCTGGTCTTCAGAGTTGTAGTCCAACAATCAAACACCACCATACCAGCTTTCCTAGTGAAAAATAAGCTTTCAAAACAAATGGTGTGAAAATTCCTGTGCTTCAACTGTTCATATGCTTGCCGATTTCTTTCAGCAGTCAGTCTGTTCTTCTTAATGCCAACATTTAATAACAACAATCAATTTAACAACAACAACAACATACTTATAAAGAACCTATCACTTTCCAAATGCTCTCTCTTTCTCTCTCTCTCTGTGAGTGCCTTCAAGTCACCTGTCAACTTACAGTGACCCCATGAATTTCATAGGATTTTCTTAAGGAAGGACTACTCAGAAGTGGTTTTTCCAGTTTCTTCCTCTGCACAGACACTTAAAACATATATCACTCTATTTTCAGGTACATAACCTCATTATACAAATGAAAAACAGAGAAAGATGGTAAGGGCAAAGCAAGCACTAAATATGAAAAAATAAAGTGTACAGGTCTGAAATGTGAGATAACTGTGGATGATTTACCAATGATATTTTTCTACAAGTCATGTACATGTCCTGTATCTGATGATGCAGTATTCTGTTTATTTTCTTGCATCTTTCCCTGGGACATGTGACTGTGAAGTGCCATGGATATTTCTATTTATTGTGTTAGAGAGCTGCCAAGATAACCTATTGTTCACAGAGATAAGTACTGAATCTTACCACTTCAGGATACATTTTGACAAAATATTTCACTAAACAAAAATAAATGATGTCACATTAAATTTTAATTTAAGTATTAGGCTTCCAACTTTTCTTGCAATGATTCATCCCAGGCAAGTGGGGATGGGGGATCACTATTCTTTTCTTAGTATATCTGTGACTAATGATGCCCTTTAAAAACTCCATCCCTGGCATAGGTTTTCTTCAGAGGAAGGGAGGGTTTAAATACTACATAACAAGTTTGTAAAATCCCTTTTCTTGGCTTGTATCAATGCAAACTGTTAGCATACCCAACACCCCCTACACTGTATATAGGGTTTCATATTTTGATATTTTTTATATCTGGAGCCAGGCATATTTTTATATCTGGAGCCAGGCACTTTTGCAATACCAGGAAGATTTCCCATGGGAAGACATGGGAAGAACCCAAATAATACCAAGATAAAGGTTAAATGGGTTTGCTGATCACTCTGTCCTTCTCTGAGACTTTCTGCATATCCTCTTACATTGGAGACAAAGAAAGTCCCATTGCACTAAGGCGAGCAAGACCATATCTCTTACCTACCCCCCTGGGATGTTCCCTATCCACCTATCTTGTGGTTGTCCTACATCCAATCATCATTTTGTTAATCTGAAGCTATGACCATCAACCGGGATTGCTCTTCTTGTCAATTCCGTGAGAAAGCACTCAAACGCTTTCTATTTCATGTGAGAACATTAGGTACCTCTTGAGAGAAACAATCAGGATAAAAATATCCATTCTGCACTTCTCCAATTTGCAATTGCATCAAGAGCCACCGGAGCTCTGTCCAGCCATCCAGAGTCTCCTCTTCCCATATCACTCTCAGAAGCCATCTGAGCCACACATCCCTTTCCATTGATTCCTCTTCGGGACTAGTAAATGGCATCCCCACTACAACCCTAAACCTCCACTATCCAATTTCCATACCTCATATGGTGTTTCTGCTTGAATTTCTGTTGTGTGTTTGGCTGCATTCTTCCATATATCTAAATAAAAACCTTTAGTCACCAAATCTGGAGTCCTCCTGGTGTATGTAGCTGAAAAATAGTCCCTTAGGTTACCCAACCTCTTGCAGGCCTTTTCTGAGCTAAACAATTCCCCCAACATTTAAAAAGACACAGTTGGTGGGATCTTTTTGGGTAACAAAACAATAAAAAAAGTTTCTGCTGAAAACTTAATAAGAACCAGAGCATGCGAAAGGCTAGATTTTCAGCCTTTTTGACTATAATTTTTGTTTTATATTGGCATGGGTTTTCTATAGCGAGGGATGATGCATGGAGAACAGAAGCCTGGCTTTGCATGAATCAGTTGGCTCATGAAGGCATGACTCCTAAGGTTGTCGGCCAGTCTGCCCCAACCTGGTACACTACAGATGTGTTAGAGTACAACTCCCACCATCCCCAGTCATTATTGTCATGGGCTGAAGCAAAAAATTCTATCACATAGTTTACAAATGAAATAATCAAATCAACAATTTTTCTTCACCACTCTCTTTTCAAGCTGCATCAGTAAGCAAGAGTCAGCTATACAAAATTGTGTGTGTGTGTGTGTGTGTACCATATCTCAGGGACAGGCCCTCCAGTTCTCAATGCAAGGGGGAAGAATCATAGAATTGGAAGAGACCACAAGGGCCATCCAGTCCAACCCCCTGCCATGCAGGAACTCAAAATCAAACCATCCCCAACAGATGGTCATCCAATCTCAGGGCAAGAATGCATTGGACAAATAGATGTGCACATATATATTTTTTTTCCTCAATTGTTAACTCGGTATTTTTTTATGTGACTACTGTATGTTATGCATGCATATGCTATTTGTTAATGGATTATGCTTAACAACATAATCAGGAGCTGCCCCTTGCAGCAGGGCTTATGGCACCACAAGGGGTCGCTGATAGGGTTCACATTTTGGCCCTGAAATTTCAGGACCTGGGATTGTCTTGACCTGGCAACCCGTGTGTGTGTGAGAGAGAAATAGAGATGTTTATAGGGCATAGTGCAGAACAATTAACAATTAACCAGCAACTGTTACCTTTGAAACCTTGGCATGAGCCATACTCTCTCTGTCAAAAGCAGCAGTAGAAGCCAAAGTGCCATCCAGCCGCTAAAGCCAACCTGGTAGTTCTCTCGCTCACAGTAGCTGTCATTAGCAGGACATAAGGCAATTCCCAAAGCCTGTAATGTCATCACAAAGGTCAGGAACACAGACAATACTGAATTCCATGCACTAGACCTGGCCAATAGGCTACAGTCTAAGAATAAAAGGCAGGGGCCTTACACAACTTCTATTGGACAGAGGTGTTCACTCTCATAATAGACAGTGGGGACAGTTCTGGAGCTCTGTGCCTGAGCTCCATTTCAGATAAACAAGGGCTAATCCTACACACTGGAGTTGTCCATCCTGGAATCAATTCTTTGCAGTTCAGCACATTCTCACCTGAACACTTTCCAAGGGTTATCATCTCATGCAGCCATGTTTGACATCTTCTAAAGAAATGTTCATATGCCTATGAGACAGCTTGGAAAAGTTCCTTTCTGGACTTGAGCTCACATATTTCCCCCATTAGCTTGAGAGTTGCCTATCCTCCAACGGTCCAGATTTGGCAGGGACAGTCCTGATTAAACCTCTGACATCCCACTATTTCACCTACTTTTAAAATATCCCAGGTTCTCTCTCTTCCTCCCACTTTCCCCTCCCCCTTTATCGGGTTACTTCAATTGCTGCAAACTGAGTTCAAAGTACAAAAGAAGTCTGCAACTCAGCAGAAAGGAGAGCAGAGCAGAGGGCATCAGCTTGCCCTTGCCAGTAGGCTGAGGCAAAAGCAAACTGATGAAGCTTGTTCTAGTGTGCATTCTTTCTCATCAATGACTCTTGCCATCATTCACTGATGACACTTTAAAGTTGCTTGCCCACATTTGTCCAAGTTTCCATCTGTGAAATGTGGGAGAGTATTCAGTTGTAGTCCAAAAAATGACTTAGCTCCACTGTATAAGAAAATGAGACTTGAATGAGAGGCAGACAAAATCATTTGCCCCATCACATTATTTCTGTATGGACAGGCTACTCTGGTTGAGATTTCTGCTTCATCATAAGGCTGTTAAAACAAGGATAGGGAAAAGTGCACTCCATTGGTGACAAGTACACTGTATCAGCCTTTTTATGCTCCCTACCTCCATTGACACCCCCTAAAAGTGCCCAAACAAAGCTTCATCCCAACCTATTGTTTAAAAAAAACACACAAAAGGCATACAGCGGGCCCTTGGTATTCATAGAATCATAGAGTTGGAAGAGACCACAAGGGCCATCCAGTCCAACCCCCCTGCCATGCAGGAACTCACAATCAAAGCATCCCTGACAGATGGCCATCCAGCCTCTGCTTAAAGACCTCCAAGGAAGGAGACTTCACCACTATCCAGGGAGAGTGTTCCACTGTCGAGCAACTCTTACTGTCAGGAAGTGCCTCCTAATGTTGAGCTGGAATCTCTTTTCCTGTAGCTTGCATCTGTTGTTCCTAGTCCTATTCTCTGGAGCAGCAGAAAACAAGCTAGCTCCATCCTCAATATGACATCCCTTCAAATATTTAAACAGGGATATCATGTCACCTCTTAATCATCTCTTCTCCAGGCTAAACATGCCAGCTCCTTAAGTCTCTCCTCATAGGACATGGTTTCCAGACACTTCACCATGTTATAAGCATCATTTTAATATAAAAACCTTTTTGCGGGTCTCCTGTCATGGCCCTAAACCAGAAAAAGCCCAACCACCAAGGATCCAAGGCGAGGACCTCATGTAGGCACCTGAGAGGTCACATTTGCCTCTACAACAAATTAGCAGATCAAAAGGGTAGGCTTAGCAGCTGCAAAGCAGGACGTTTGCATCTAGGAGATTTATGAGTACCAACCTGAATGTGTCTGGCTAGCTGGGGTTCCAGCCCCATGGATACTAAAATCTGTGGATGCTGAAGTCCCATTATATATAATAGCATAATAAAATAGTGTCCCTTGTATAAAACAGCAAAATCAAGATTTGCTTTTTGGAATTTATTTATTTTTGGAATATTTTCAAACTGTGGATAGTTGAATCCATGGATAAAGAATTCATGGGTATAGAGAGCTGACTGTAGTTGCCACACAGGCAGCTTCTGGGAGATGTGGGAACTGCAAACTGTACTCCTAACTTTGGGAAAAACTGTCAAAATAAGCTGGATCAGGGGAGTGGGGAGGTTCGGGGAAAAACTTTAAATAGCTCAGAAATAGAAAGTAGTAATGATCTCTGGTCACTTTCAGTCTTGTTTTATGGCAGATTTCTGGGCAAAGCAGACCCCGCGCAGGGTAAGGATTGAATTTTGGCCCCTGTTGCAGTTGCCCACCCCTGTGTTGAAGACATGGGAATTCAAAGGTGGCAACCTAATAAGTGAGAGCCAGCATGGTGTAGTGCAGGGGTTGGCAACCTTTCCCCTTTAAGGGCCGAGGGACTTCAGTTCCCAGAAGCCTCAGCCATGTTGGCCAATAGTCCCATGTTGGCCAATAGCTCCTGGGATTCTGGGAGCTGAAGTCCCTCGGCCCTTAAAGCGGAAAGGTTGTCTACCCCTGGTGTAGTGGTTTGAGTGTTGGAGTATGTATCCAGGAGACCAGGGTTCAAATGTTGGGCAAGTCACAATCTCTCAGTTTCAGATGAAGGCAAGGGCAAACACTCTCTGAACAAAACTTGCCAATAATATCCTGTTTTGTATTCTCCATCACCATTTATGGATGGTAAAGCTGGACAGTGAAGAAAACCAGTATGAAGAAAATCAACTCATTTGAGATGTGGTGCTGGAGGAGAGAGGTGAGGATACTGTGGATGGCCAGAAAGACAAACAAATGGGCCCTTGAACAGATCAAGCCTGAAATTTCCTTGGAAACTAAGGGCCTTTGCAGACTGCCAGAAATAATGCCGCTTGAGTCCACTTTAACTGCCCTGGCTCAGTGCTAGGGAATCATGTGAAGTGTAGTTTATTGTGGCACCAGAGCTCTCTGACAGAGAAGGCTCAATGTCTCAGAAAAAACTACAGTTCCCATGATTCCCTAGCACTGAGCCAGGACAGTTAAAGTGGACTCAAGCTGCATTATTTCTGGCAGACTGTAAAGGCCCTAAGATGATTAAATTGAGGTTGTTGTACTTTGGCCACATCATGAGAAGGCAGAATTCATTAGACAATAATGCTATAATGGTAGAGTGAAGTAGAAAGAGAGGAAGACTGAATGCCAAATGGATAAACTCAATTGGGGAGGCCATAGGCCTGAGTCTATAGAACCTAAGCAGAGCAGTGGATGATAGGCATCTTGGAGATGTCTCATCCCCAGGGTCATCATGAGTCAGGGCCGAAGACACTCAACAACATCCTAACATGTACTGAGTTATTCAGTAAGGGCAATAGCCTTTAAAAAAGATTCTTTCTTAATTGTGAAGTCGTAGACTTTCATGGCCGGCATTCATAGTTTTTTGTGGGTTTTTCAGGCTGTGTGGCCATGTTCTAGAAGAGTTTCTTTCTGACGTTTCACCAGCATCTGTGGCTGGCATCTTCAAAAGATGCTGGCGAAACGTCAGAAAGAAACTCTTCTAGAACATGGCCACACAGCCCGAAAAACCCACAAAAAACTATCACCCTCACAATTCTTGTTCCATGGTCCTGTGGAGTCTCCTTCCCTGGAGGTCTTTAAGCAGAGGCTGGATGGCCATCTGTCAGGGATGCTTTGATTGGGAGTTCCTGCATGGCAGGGGGTTGGACTGGATGGCCCTTGTGGTCTCTTTCAACTCTATGATTCTATGATTCTATGATATACCCAGCTGAGATCAAGGAAAGTTGTAATCTTACTCTATTCTACTTTGGTCAGATGTCATCCAGAATATTATGTCCAGTTTTGGGTACCACAGTTCAAGAAGGGTATCAACAAGTTAGAATGTGACTAGAGAAGAGCAACCAAGATGATCAAAGGTCTGGAAACTAAGCCTTCTGAGGAATGACTTAGGGAGCTGGGTATATTTAGCTTGGAAAAAGAGAAGACTGTGAGGTCACATGATAGTTATCTTTAAATATCTGAAGGGATGTCATGTAGAAGATAGACTAAAATTGTATTCTGCTGCTCTGGAGAGTAGAGCATGAACAAATGGATCTAAATTAGAAGAGATTCAACCTAAACATTACAAAGAACTTTTTTTTACTGTATGAACTTTTCAACCATGGAATAGAATGCTTCAGAAGGTGATGGACACTTTCATCTTTGGAGGTGTGTTAGGAGTGTTGTAATTGTGTATTCCTGCATAGCATGGGGTTGGACTAGACAGCCCTTGTGTACTGTATGACACATTCTTCATGGGACTATCCTTCAAAAGCTTTAGAGACCACATCTTGCAAGAACTGAATTATATGCACTGGCTTCCATTTTGATTCTGAAGCCAATTTAAGATTTTATTTTTGATCTATAAGGCCTTAAATAACTGGACAGCAGGTTATCTAAATGACTGCCTGCTACTCTGTGATCTTCACAGGGGTTCTGTCCTATGTCCCACCACCACGGAGGCTACACTAGGAAAAGGAGCTTTTCTCTGTCAGTCCCTACTTTGGAACTGTCTCCCAAGGGAAGACCAAAATTCATTAAGTATACTTGCACAATACAAGTATCCACTAGCATAGACATACCATTACTGGGATAGAGTAGAGGGCACTGTTTCATCCCCACTCCCACCTTCGCTGCCAGCATCAGACAGGAGGGATTCCTGTTCACAACTTCATCACCTAGCCACTGCCCAGTTTAAAAGTGTGTTGCAGCTCCTTTTGCTTACTAGGAAAGATAGAGCAGCCTCCATCCATCTCCACATGCATCAGAGTAGCTAGAATGTACCTGATCTTGTTACCAAAGCTTAACAGTGATTGGCAGGTAAGAGATACAACCAGGTATGTACGCACACGCGCACACACCTGTGGGCAATGGGCATTGCATAGGAAGGTAGAGGATAGCTCCTGTGGTGATCTGGGCCCCTGCCACCAGGTTAAGCTAGGTTTTGAAGGCCTTGTTAACTATGGTAAAACATATTAAGTATCCTGAGGTTTCATTTGTATAATAAACTTTTTGATAGTTTTTGCATAAATTTTGCTGACTGAGGCTGGGAAAAGATATGAAGGTTGAGAACAGGCTGGGGGAGTTAATTTTTCTGTTGACCATCTGCTTGTAGATTTCTCATAGCTATGCAGGGAGGAGGTAGGTCACACTTGCACACTTTTTATCTACATAACCCTGGGAGCCCATTTTGCCTTGGCCTTAGCCAGAAGGGGGTCCACTTCAACGCAGGTGTCCTATATATCCAGTGATGGGGACGAACTATGATTATTGGCTAAGGGACAGTCAAGGTAAAATGTGGGGGATAATTCTACCATTGGCCAGGAAGAGACAATCTACTCCAAATCCAAAGCACTGGAATGCTTCTCTGCTACATGATCTAACATCGATAAAGCATATGCTACAGCACTGTGTATCAGCATTCAACATGGAAAGAATTCTTGGGGACCTGGAACTACACCCATTTCTGGAATAAGGCATCTCCTGCAGAAAAATTAATAAAAGTACACATACTGCCTTAACCAAGGGGATGCATCAATGCATGTCACGTGTGAAATCCTGGCCCAAATCTGGTTCTGTCCTTACAGGGCTTCAGATGGCAGGAAAAAGTGCCACCACTTTGACAGGCCTTTGATGGACTGCAATATTCTTTTGCTTTATGTTAAATATTATTTTGTTTCTTTTATTTTCTTGTATTGCTTTAATTATTGCAACACTTTCAGGTTCCTGCTAAGCAGGAAACTGTTATATAAATACTGTTGAGGAACGTCCTGATCAATCATATCCAAGATTTTGACATCACAACCATCCCCAAATGGATGAATGCTGGAAGGGTAGGACTGCAATTCTGAGCATGTGGGATCAGGGATTTGAGTCCTGGTGTCTTGAGAGCCCTGCTCCAATGCTGAAAACGCTACACCACACTGACTCTCAATAGGGTGCATCCTACTGTTATATTACAGAAAAGCTATCATCAGCCTGCACTATTTTGTTGTTTTAAGGACATTTAGCAGACATTGATCACTTAATTCACAGATCTATGTGTTCCAAGGTTCCTCCATATGGAGTGTGGTGACATCTACCAGCTATGGGGGAAAATGCAGATGGGTAAAGCAGAGAATCAGTGGCAAAGGTTAAGCAAACATAATATTATGGAGATCTGGACCCATATGCCAGGTTTCCCTTTGTTAATAAACTTGTTAAAATATCAGTTGTAAACTGCCATTATAGAAATCTATTCCAGTACATTAACATCCTCAAATGTATCTTATTAAGCTCCTGATAAAAATTAATCTGTAGTCAAAATCCTATTGGGATGTTATACCGGGCTTAACTCCAGGTTGCGCTTTTCACAAATAAAGCAAAGCAGCTTCATTTATATACCGCTTCATATCGCACATGGGATGTCTAAGCGGTTTACAACTGTGAGCGCATTGCCCCCCAACAATCTGGGTACTCATTTTAGCGACCTCGGAAGGATGCAGGCCTGAGTCGAGCCTCAGCCCTGGCTGGTATTGAACTCGCAACCTTGTGGTCTATGAGTGAGTGGCTGCAGTACAGGCATTTAACCACTGCGCCACCAGGGCAAATAAGGAAACATCCAGCTCACTCTCAAACAAGAGTTCCTCATTTCTTCACAGCACAATGGTGGAGCTTGGGCACTATTCCATGCCATTTCAACCCCCCAGAAGAGGCACCAGAACAGTCACTGGAATCGCACAGCGCCTTGGTCTGTACTCCCCACAAATTTAATATACAACATACATCAGGGAAGAAGATTCTAGCAAATGATCCAAAAGGGTCTAGTTGTTGTTGTGTTTTCCCAAGTTGACCTCAATTTATGGTGACCTTGTCATAGGGTTTTCTGGGTAAGACTTCTTCAGAAGTTCACCACTGCCTTCATCTTTAGGCTGAGAATGCATGATTTGCCCAGGGTCACACAGTGGATTTCCATTGCTGAGCAAGGATTTGAATCCTGGTCTCTTAGCAGTCCTAGTCCAATGCTGAAATCACTACACCACAATGACTCTCAATAGAGTGTGTCCTATTGTTATATTACAGAAAGGCTATTAGCAGCCTGCACTATTTTGTTATTTTAAGGACATTTACTAAAGTTTAACAGTCTCTATAGCATATGAAACTGGTGAGATTTCAGAGTGACTTGAGTACCCTGACACATAGCAAGCCTCTAAAATTACTCCATGTCTGCCATATCAGCAAATGTGGCCTTAGCATGAAAAGCCATAATTACAGATATTGTCATTGGGAACTGATTAGGAAGGCAATCTAAGAAACAAGGCACACAAGTAAAAATGATTAGGGATGATTAGGCACTTGCTCTACTTCTTGCATCATTCACTTAAGGCAGTCTCTCTAATATATATGAAGAAATGGGGCAGGCAGCTACTTCAGCATCTGCTCTGGTCTTTAATTTCCACACAGAGAAAATTTCTTTTAGTAAAGATCAACGATGTTGCTTGCTAGCTTGTTGCTGTCAGCATTACAAAGCCCTGCAGTACACCTAGCTGTTTCAAAGACTGCCTATTAGCCATGGAACTTAATATCCTCCAGAGAACTGCAGGAAATTAGAGTAGACTAGCTCAGGAGAAAGACCAGCAGCCACAGCCTCTGCTTCTAGCATACCAAACTCCAGCTGAGCAGCACAAGGATCACTGGAACTATGCTGAGGAAAAAGCATGCTCAAGAGCATTCTTGTCATGCTGCCTGTGCTCAGATCCTTGCCAACTATAGCACTGAGTTGTATGCATACATAAGGCTAATAGTTGCTGGGAAAGGTAAAAGGGAAAGATATGCCTGGTAACTGCTTTATGCAAAGGACGAATGGCCTAATTTGAGCCCTGAAGCTGGTTTACAGTGACAAGCCTCTGCCCTGGAATATGTAATGAAGATGAGAGAGGTGCTTCCTAGCCATTTTCTCTCTGGAAATAAAGCAGTGACAGCTATCATGCAAAGCTCTGCCTTCCACTCATCTGGCTAGCTCTCAGCATGTCCGGTAGCCTGTCCTGGAATTGAAGGAGTCTTACTTCCTGTGCTTCATCATACAACATTTAAGAGACCAGGTCAGTTAGCCTAAAAGCATTGCCGACTCCCGGCTTTATTAATTCACAGCCATACAAAATGTATACAAAAAGAGTCCTCCCCCAACACCAGCTTTGAAGCCAGTTATATCAGAATGGAAAAAGAAAACAGCAACGGTACTTTATACCTCAGTCTTTGTAGTGTTCATAGTTCACAGGAAGATACTTTTGATAAAGTTAAAAGAGCCCTTACTCTTCATTCAGAAATCAGTTAGCATAAGCCAGAGAAAGACATTTTTTTTTTTAAGTCTTAGGGCTCCCTCCTCTTAGTATAAAGGGATCCTAATATCTCAATCTGCTTCTTTTAATCATGAGCCATCCCTGGCTGAAACAGTGTAAGCTAAGACCGGATCAACCCCAGTTGTAGAAATAAATTTTCTGCCAGGCTGGCAAATAATCCATCAGTGGACCTGAAATGGGAGCAAAAAAGAGCAAATGGTTAAGGAAAGAATTGAAATGATATGTTGTGATTGAATTTCTGAGATTTCTTTCCACAAATGAACCTCCCAACTTCAAGAGGTTATCTTGAAAAAGAAAAATCAATGCAGAACTGTTGCTAAGCCAAGAATCCAAACAGAGATAGGTTTGTGTGTGTTGGGAGGGGGGAAATTCACATGACTAAAAAGAGTCTGGTCAGCACAGAACTACTCAGTCTCCTAAACCCATGGTAAATGATCTATGATCCTCTAGATGTTGTTGGAACCAACCCAGCTCCATCCCTGTCAATGATGGATAGGGCTCATCTCACCACCCAAAAGTAGAATCCTGGTACAGAATCTCATCTTCTAAGGAAAAAATTATGAGAATGGGGAACATCCTGGCTGTAATAAGCTGCCATCACGGCAATTCTCCACATTTTAGCTTTTGCAAAGAAACTTCCAGTTCCAAGTCCTAAATACTGTTATGCCTCATGGAAGGGGGAGGGAAGCATGGAGATCTGTAACAATTGCCAGAGATCTCTTAAGAGATTATAAGACTAAGGTTAAATGCCGTCTTTTTCATACCAAGCCTGATATTAATGGTTTACATTTCTAAATGCTAATACAACAATTTGAAGAACTGGTCCCTAGAAAGACTGGAGAAGATTTTTTTAACTCTGAAGTGCCAGCACCAAAAGTTTTGGAAATTACGATCTATTGAATGGGCCTCTCATTAAAGGATATGGTAAAAATAAGTCTCTCTGAACAAACATATAGGGATGTCCCTCAAAGCCAAGAGCTGCTCTCTCTCTCTCTCGTTTTTCCCCTTTACTAGCTTCCTTTGCAAAGTACAGTTACAGCAACCATGTACTTACGAGTGACTAAGCCAACTCCAGGGACATAATCTGCCAACAGCCGCAGCAGGAAGAGGATTCTGCCCCTAAGGGAATAGAGTACAGAGGAGTCCATGAGAATAGCTTGCTCCCCAGTAAGAAAGGGTCCCTTGAAATACAGCAGCAAACAAAACCTGTCCAGAGTGATGGTCACAAGCTACAGGTTTTTAGGCACCTGACAGCATGCTCATCCAGAAATCTATTTCCTATTTAAGAAGGAGAGATTTTGATTCTGCTGGCATGTGAAGAAGTTAGTTGAGCATACTTACTCAGAGTATCTGTCATAGAAGGGCGATCTCAGCAAGTAGTACAGCAAAAGGACTGTCCGGCGTCTAAGCTCAAAACGCTCACGTTTGTTAAGGTCTTTTATGTCACTCAGTAAACTCAAGCTGCAGAAGGAAAAAGCAAAGAATTCAAGCCAGGGGTGGGGAGTATGTCTGTGTCTGTGCACGCATATATTCTGAGTGCAAATTACCATTCATTCATCCCAAGAGAACAGACCAAATCCCTTTCCCAATAATTTTTAATGTGACAGCTGCTAGACCTTAAGCTTGCTGGGGAGTAGTGCCCTCTGACCTGAAAATCCTTTAGTGGTGAGGAATTTTGTACCCAGTAAAGAAACACCTTTATTCATGTGTTTCAAGTTTGAGTCTTCACACAAGAAACAAGTTCTACAACTATTAAATTCAAATTAAGCCCAGCCCAATATCCTGGCAAGTAAGAATGAAGAACTAGGCAAATTATGTGTTGTAAAAGATCAATCCAGCTTTTTTGCTAGCTTCTCAGGGCAATGCTATTCATCCTCCTTTAGCTGGGGACAAGTTCATCACCAGAGAACTAAAGTACTCTTACAAAATAAATAAAGGTAAAATAAAATGGATTCAGGACCCTTAAGTGCTTTTCTTCAAACTCACCTTGCAATATCCAAGATTCCTGATAGGAACCAAGGCTTCCAGGACTTCTGTCCCCAGACCCCTAAACTCATCACTGTGAACAAGAGTTAAGGAATAAGGCAAAGCCTGTGTAGTCAAACAACTTCCAGATGCTCATGAACCCAGACACCCTACAGCTGCTAGACCACAACTAAAATCAATGCTATGATAACATAATAAGAGAAGTCAATGTGAACAAATTCTCCAGGTTAGTAACAGTATTAAGGACTTGAGTGGTTGATATTTGGGCTACAGCTCTCTCTAGTGGGCTATGGGATACACTGCAAGATCCATTGTAATCCAGAGTGGGATACAGTGGACCAACGGACGGCTAATGTAGATGGACTCAGCAATGGTTTCCTGGATGCCCAAAGGGGTTGGAGGTTGCTCCATCTCTACTGCTCTTCGGTTCTGTTTCTCTTCTCGCTGCTGAGGCGCACCCCAATGTCTGGAGTGCAAGGATGGGGCTGAAAGTGAAACAAAAACATGATTTGGCATGGGCAGCTTGCTTCTGAAGCAACTAGCAAGACAGTATGTCACAACACAGCTGCTGGCTTTTAAGAAGCCCTTGCATGATTATGCTTGCAGCAAGGCAACTCATACAGAAACCTAGCTCCAACCTACAGGGAATGCAGGACAGATCAAAATGATACTTACTACTATCAAGGGACCTCACAACACGGCTGGAGCGCTTCCCCACAAAGATCTGTTCCTTTCCTGTTGAGTTGCCCTCCATGTCTGTCAGGAAAGAGGTGCATCAGATCAGAGCCAGACAGGGGCGGGCGACTTCTCTGCTGCCAACTTTTTCTTAGCACATCCACCCACTAGCTAACACACAGGCACTCTGTAAGCCTCTGACATTTAGTGAAGCCCAGAATGGCACCAGAAAATTCTGTCCAAATTTTCTAATACAGTCCCCTTTAGAAAGGGATACTGTGAGTTTCACCCAATCGGTGTCATGGGATAGGGTGTAAAGGAGCTTCTCGTCCTTTGTGCCTTCCAAATGCCTTGACCTTCATTTCCCATCAGCGACATTTAGCTTAAGTAATAGTTAAGAATTCTGGGAAGTATAGTCCAAAACATCTGAAGGATGTCAGGTTGGTGAAGGCTGATCTAATAGAAATTCAGACAGCAGAAATCTAGAGTGGCATTAGAGTGGTAGCTTTAATATTTGAGGAAGGGAACTTAGCTCCTGGGATGGCACTGTTCTTTCAAGATTCCCCTCCATTAAAAGAAGTGGGGAAAGTGTGGTAGGAGATGGCCAAACATTCTACGAAGTACAAAAAGGTCTGTGAGAACACAACTGTACAGCCACCAATATTACCACTCTTGGTATCAAGATTCTTTTCCACAGCACAGTGGCTAAGACAAGACAGGGAATGTGTGGCCCTTCAATTGTTGGACTGTAACATCCATGGGCCCTAGCTAGCATAGCCAAAGGCATTGGATACTGGGTGTTCCAGTCCAATATCTAGAATGCTGTAAGTTGCCCAGCCCTCCTCTAATGACCTTTTTATTCCATTCAAACTGAAAGGATCATTATAATCAGCTACTGGATGAGAGGTTGCATCCCAGACTTTAATATTATTTTCTTGCTGAGTTCATTATCAAAGCTGTAGCTTCTTTATCCAGATTTACGTGCATAGTTGTGGGCACTTAATCCAGCCCATAAACCAGCAAAAACTGTGTGCGCTGAGGGCTAATAAAAATGAATGCTACCATACAGCAGCACAGGGAAATCAAGAAGTCAAGGAAATGTTTTGTTTTTTATATATACAGCCTAAGGAATATGAAAATCTTTCAGTTGGGAAGTGTCCAGAACTTCCTTCCATACCTTCTGACTACACTAAAGTGGTGACAAGTCACAATGTCCTTGTGCTTGGTACCTTTGTGTTGCAATGACTGTCTCCTGTCTAGTGGTACAATGGGTGGAGATGTCTGGATGCCAGTTTTGTACCACAGCAGTAGCAGAAGGCGCAAGATGGCTCTGTGGGTTAGAGCAAGAGATGAGCTGTAAGTATCAAGCACACATGGGAACCACAGCTTCACAAGAAAAGTGCTAGAAACATACACATTTGAGCTTTAGATTGTAAGCCTGAGGGCTGGGAACTAGGATTTTTTCTTTTGTTGGTCTTTTACTTATAAAATGCCATGTATAGTGATGGTGCTATATGAAACAAAAAAACAAACAATACACCAATACTCAAACACACCTTTTGTTTATACAATCCTGTTTTGAAACTGCTCATTTTCAGGCTCATGAGATGCTGTGAAAGGGTTCTTGTTCTTTGTAACAGACATTCTATAAAGAGTTTGGAAAGTTTAAAAAGTGACAGCCACTGCTAGGAATGGCTCACACACTTGGAACACAAGTTGAAGCAAGTGGGCTTCAGCAGCCCTTTGCAAATCCATTTAGATTGAAATAAGCACAAACCTACAACTTTTGGCCAGACATGCCCACATATTTCACTCCATAATCACATTTAATTTCCATTGGACCTGTTGTTGTATCTGACTCTGAACTCTGCCAACAGGTCGTGCCTGTTTATCTTGATGGTGGGCCACAAGCACATGATATAATACTCTCCACCATTCTATTCAATACTCACTTGGCTAGCTGGATGAGGACAATGATAGCCCACCGGCCGGTCTCACCCCATACCTTCGCTGCCCCCATCTCAGCAAAAACCTCCAAGCACTCAAGAACACTTAGCCAGGTTAGCAGTTTCTGCTGAGGAAATGACTGCAAAGCAAGAGGCAGGTAAGAAGGTGAAATGAGATTGGTTTCAATGTACAGCCCAGAAATTCCTCTCAAATTTTTGATGGGGCTTGTGAAAGGGTAACGGCCAAGACATTTTCACAGAAAGGCAACCAAGAGAGGCTCACAGGGAGCATGTTGCTTTAAATACAGGCACACCTCAGTTAACAAAGCCTCTGACAAAGCAGCTCCTTTTTACATTCCCCAGACCTACTTTTCCTGCTTGTGCTCTGACTATCTGGAAAGCTTTTTTAAAGCAGCATTAGTATCCAAGAGATGGTGAAAGACGACTTCAGAAATAAAGACTTTTGGTTCTGGGTTATAGCAGCATGTCTGCAGTAAACAGTGTATTAAAGCATGAGCTGGGAAAGAGTAGGATACTGCTGTAATCAATTCTGGTGCAGCTGCATGTGTTTGCCACAGCAGGCAAAATAAACAGCAGTTTCATCTAGAATCCCTTATTAAGCATGCATTAACAGCAAAACGGAGAGGGAAAAGGGGAAAGCAGATAAGCCTGCCTCATAAACTCCCCTCGACACATGTTAAAAAGCTTATAACATATAATATATTATTTTGGCCACCAAAATGGAAATTATGAGAAAAATGGAGGCTGGTGAAAGAAAACATCATCTCTGGATACATTTTAGAAGAAACCTTTAGGTGGTCTCTAGACAGTTAATAACAACAACATTTATTTATAATGCCCTTTCTATCAAAGGGCAGTAGTACATCAGAACATATACAATAAAAATGAACAATAAAACACCATACTATAAAATGTTAAAACACAAATATTAAAATAATGTATTAATATGTTAAAAACAAAACAACAACAAAAAAAATCCTCATCAATCACTATCCATTTCAGTCACCTTAGGCACAGTCAGCAACTTAATCTAGTGAACTGAAGAGGAAGATCTTCAATCCTTTATGAAAGTGGATCAGATCCTCCTTCAGCTCGAAGTGCAAAGGAAGACTGTTCCACAAATGTGGAGCCAGATCCTGAAAGGCTCACAGCTCTGGCAGAGGCAATCAATGGAAGCGGGTGTGTGGGGTGTGTGTGGCATCAAGCGTACATCTTTGGAGTTTCCACAGGAGTCAGCTAGGAGCACTCTCACCTCTCTTCCTAAAGCACCTTGTCTAGCAGGGAAGGGTTTGGAGCTTGAGGGAGTTTTGAACTTGGTGTTAAGACTCACCCATTACCCCCCAAAAACAAAAAACCTCCACATAATAAACAAAATGCAGAGAGGGAAGGAAAAGAGAAGAGGGGAGGGGAGGGAAGCAGCTGGGGATGCAATGAAACCAAGGTGAAAAGGGGAAGGGGGAAGGATGTGGAACTTAAGAGAAAGGAAAGAAATTTAGAAAGAGAAAGACAAGAGAGACTTGCTTAAGACCTTTACTGGGTGAGGAAAGGAAAAGAACTGAAGAAGAGCAGCTAGAGATCAGGATATTGCCTCACTCAAATTAACATATGATCCCTTGCTTTGCCTGAATGGCAGCTGGAATTATTGTACATACTCAACTATACATCAACCTCATCTGTAAGTCGAGGGCAGGTTTTGAGGCCAATTTTGACATGTCCAGTGAATAAGACAAGGGTAAAACCTAGGGGCACGTAACAAAGGATGTAAAGGATAAAGCAAAGAAAAACAATGCCAAAGAACTTACAAAATTCCAGCAAGCGTTAACTGTTTGTGCTCACCCTAAAAGCATGATGGATGAGAGAGGAACTACAGTAAACTATGACAATATAATGTGTCAGGGAGGTGAACAGTCATGGGCAGGACTAAGAAAATGCATATATAGCCCACTCACCCCAACCGTGGGGCTTGCCATCCGTAGATTTAAGCATCTGCAGACAGCAAGCCCCATTATCCCTAATGGCTGCACACAGCTGCAGCCATTGCAAACCATGGGACTTGAGATCCAGAGGTTCCTTGCATCTGCACAGGGGGCCAGAACAGAAGCTGACAAACATACATTTTTTTTATTCAAATTCTTTAAAGTCTGATTCCTCTTGGCACTCCTTTGAGAAGAAGTGACAAAGAGCTGCCATTGCCACCATCTTCCCACTCAAGTATTCAAAAAGGTCAGAAGCTGTGCTGTGGGAGAAAGAGTAAAGGGGGGGGGGGGGGGGGAGAAATTCAGTGCTTTTTTTTATGTGCTCCTGGGATGGACTATGCCCTCATCTTTCACCATTCTATTCTGAGAAGGGGATGTTTCCTTTTTTTTTTCCTGTAAGACTTAAAGTACAGTACCTACACTGACCTGCAGATACGTCAACCCAGTCCTTTTGGGTGCATTTCTGACTGAAATTTCCAGACTTATACATGCGTATATTACAGCAATCCTTTCCTGGATGGCTCCTTCTCCACCAGGTGAAAATGGTTTTATTAATTAATGCAAGGCATATCACCCAGGTTGTTTTATTTCACCTGTCCATATTTTTAATTTTGAATAAAATGCTTGCTGAAATATGTTGAACTACTTTTTTGTGATGGAGAAAACTATGCCTATTTTTTTCCATGTTATTTCTTCCTCTGGTACCAAATTTTCTGTTTAATAAGTAATTCTTAGGAACACATCTACTTGATTCTGAGTAAGGGGAGGCAATTAGGTGCCCTCTAGACATTTTGGACAATAATTCTCATAAGACCCAGCTAGCACAGCCAAAGACCACCACTCAACTCATGAAACTTGAGGGGTGATCCTCAACCAGTCACTCTCTTTCAGCCTGACCTACCTTACAGATTTGTTAGGGGGATAAGGCAGGGATGACAAAGAGAGCCACAAACTGTGCCTCAAGCTAGTGGATAGATGAGGCAGAAAATAATACATTATGAGACTTACACTACAAAACATCTGGAGGGTGCTGGGTTGCCTACTCCTGCTTTAGTCTCATCTAACTTCAATAACACAGATTTATGTGCCAGAGCTGCTTGGGCCTCTGAGGAGGAAGGAAGGGAAAGAAATGTCATCGGATAACAGGCTTGACAAAAGTTCCATTTTCACATCACCAAGAATTGTTGTAAGGAAAAGTAAACTTTGCCTCAAGCATTATACCGTGTCTCCAAGAAATAAAATACACAAAGAAAAATTGCATATTTTAAAATGTGAATAGCAAAATGGGTACAGCTGAAAAAAGCACACAGCAACACACTTCACTTAATGGGGAAAGGTTGAATAAATTATGTGAATTGTTCAAATGAATGTAGCTTTTCCATGCAAAAATTATATACAGTCACATGAACTGATACACAAGGATGAAAAGAAAATGCAGGTGGAATTTGGATATTATGAGAACACAGACTTTTCAAAAGATCTTATACAACATAACTGAACAAGTAGCAAAGATTTATCTTAAAAATATATGCTGGGAGCAAGCAATCAAGGATCTGTTTCTTTTTCATGTCCTACTTGTACACTTCTCTTGGCTGTCCATTTTAGATCATGTGGATTTTAAACTAAGTGAAACCTTAAGTTAAACAACACACCTCTTATGAATGCATGAAGGAATAAAAACAGAGCCATATACGTTGAGGGGAAATGTTCCAGCTTTAGTACCTTCCATCTTTTCCATTCTATTCTATCCAATAAATACAATGGGATTTTCTTCTTGGTAAATATGTATAGGCTTGCTCAATTCAACTGCATAATCATACTACTTCCAGTTCAGTTCCCTGAGTGCTTGTGCTTATATAGCTAAAATGACACATGAAGTTGGCAGATACACAAATCTTTAGGAAAAACACTAAAGAGGGAAGCCCACTGTTGCAAACAAAACAATGACAACAATCAACAAGCTGAAAGTGGGGATGGGATGAAAACTGGGTGGGAAAAGAAAAAAAGGAAAGAGCGCATCACCTCAAGGTATAGATAGCTCATTTCCTGCTTCTACTGACAGGCTAACTTTAAATGCACCAAGAAAAAGAAGTGAGATCTGCTCATAGAAATCAATGGAAGAATCCAAGATTATACTGTATAACTATTGCGTCCTCAGAACACTCCCCCAGCCATAAAAGCAAAATAGACGGGAAGGTCACACAGAACCTCAGTGGGCTGGCATGCTTGGAAGGCAAAGAATGCTGACTGTTGAATGGAGAAGAGTGGAAAGGAGTGCCTGGAACTCTAAACAGAAAACCCTGAACACTACAACATTTTGTTAAACCCGCCCCATTTGCTTATTCTGACTGTAGCATCACAGTGTCAGTTCCAACTCTCCTGTTGGTTTAATCCCAATCTTCATGGCTGCCCCCAGATCTTCAGACTATTCCCTAAATCCACAAGGATTTGGAGCTTTCTATTTTCCATTATCCATCCCAAATTAAAAGGTGAAATCTGTGACAGAACCTAGTTGGTGTGCTACCCAGTGGAGCACAAACCACTTGACTTCAGTGAGAGATCAATTGAGGCTTCCAACTCCAACCCAGTAAGAGTATTACACAACAAGCACTGTAAACATTCAGAGTGAATGAAGGGCTGTATTTTGAATGGCTCAAGGAACTTTTATCATTCTAAAGTATTTTTGGAGACCACTGCAACTTTCATCAGCCTTCCAGAAATGGTGTGCCTTTCCATTCTAATGTTTCCAAGCAGAAAAAGGCTGGGAGCTGCCCAAGATTTAACAGCTCAAAGGGTAGAATGTAAAAGCAAAGTTATAGTCCTTGGGTGTGGAAGACAAAGGACTCCCTCTCTTCTGGTACACAGATGATTCTTACCACTGGAAGGGACTGCTGCAGCTCTTTTCGAAGGATCCAGTCATTCAGCAGCACCAGCAAATTGGAGGCAGAATATACTGAAAAGGGGAAGACACAAAAACATGTTCTGATAAAGAAGAAAACAGGCCATTGATATTAAAATTATCTCTTTCCAAATGAGATTACAATTTGAGCAAACTTCACTACAATCTCTCTATAGATCTTCCTAATTATGTAGCTTGCACAAAGATGCTTTGAAACTCCTCCAGTGAAAAGGAACAGAAAACATATCTAGTTCAGTCTTGTCCTTGGCATGATCTATCAGCTGCTTTGCTCAACTTTATTGTCAAGAACACTGTTTCAAAACTGTTGATTTTTTTCTGAATAACTTGTCCTGAAGAATATTGCTAGCTCAAAGAACACATTCTGGCTCCATGAAGTATAATGGAGGTTGCAAAGAATTAGCAGAAGCAAAACAGATAAAAGATAGTAATGAAAAAAAAAGATATAAAGGACTTTGGGGAGGTGAGCAGCATCTCCACTCAATGTCACTAGCCATTCCTTAGGTGGGACCTAGGAATCTGTTCAGCAATGCTTGCATATATTTTCATAGCAATAAAGAAGCTAAATACAACTCAGAAATATCTGCCCTAGGTGTTCAATAATATAAAGCCTAAAGGACAGCTCAGATCTCACTGTTTAATTCCAATCTTAGTTAAGATAACCAGTCACACATTTTCAATGTGTAACAGCTAAGTAGTAAGTAACATGAGAACTTAGAATTTTGCAACAGACTAGTAGTGTCTACAGTACAAAGTTACAACAGTTTGATACTGCTTTGTCATGTCGATCCTACAGAATCATGGGATTTGTAGTTAGGGAGCTCTAGTTCTCTCCCCTGAAATACAGCACTATCTTTCTAGCAGAGAATTCTAAGTACTTCCCACACCACAAATCCTAGGAGTCTCTAGCATGGAGCCATGGCAGATAATGTGGTTTTAAATTGAGATAACTGTGCAATGTAGATGAATCCCTCTTTCAGGAAGGCATGCTTTACATTCTCAAGACATCTTAGGGCCTTCACAGACTGCCAGAAATAATGCAGTTTGTGACCACTTTAACTGTCCTGGCTCAATGCTAGGGCATCATGGGACCAGAGCTCTCTGACAGAAGGCTCAATGTCTCAGAAAAAACTACAATTCCCATGATTCCCTAGCATTGAGCCAAGGCAGTTAAAGTGGTCTCTAGCTGCATTATTTCTGGCGGTCTGTAAAGTCCCTTAGATTCACAAACTGCAGTCACATCAACATACCATCACCTGTAGAAAAGAAAGAAAGAAAGAAAACAGTAGAACATCTCAGTGCATTATTAACAAAGAGCACGATCCTACTTGCTGAGATGGACACAAGCCACCTGAGCTGACATCAGACCGGCTGAAGATGTAATAAATCCAAACTCTTCTAAAATACTTAGGATTACCCAAACTCTGGCCTAAATTTGTGCTTCCATTACAGCCAAATCCATGGTGCAGAATAAGTTTGGATCTTATATATCACAGCTCTTCCCCGTCTTACACATTTTCTACCCCCTTTTTGGCTCTACTGCTGACAGACTGCTCAGTTGCCAGCCCCCTAAAATCTTCTGGCAGTAAAGGCTGGTGACACCTACATCTACCATATGTTTGAGTTAGGAGACCACTGTTTAAGTCTACATGTATACAAAGGAGAACTGTACTGCTTACTCTTGTAGCAATTACTGTTAGGAGTGTGCCTGAATTATTTTATACAGCTTCTTTTTTGTACCTTTAGGCTGACTCTGACTTACTGTGAGCCTATTGTAGGATTTTCTTCTCATGACTGATTGGTTGATTTTATTTATATCCCATGCTTCCCCTGAATGGTACTTAAAGATTTGTTCATAGGAGGCTGATCCTTACCTGTCCCTGAGGCTAAGAGAGTACAATTTTCCTAAGGTCACCCACATGATTCCCATGGCTGAACAGGGACTCCAACCATGGTCTCCCAGAGTCCTAGCCCAATGTTCACAGCACTACACTGGCTCTCAGCATTCACATACTGTCAACAGGTCTCCTAGAGTCTTTGTCCAACACTCAAACCACTATACCTCACTGCAATGTTCTAAATGTTCCTCATACTGATGTTTGCATTTAAAGAAGTCAGTCAGCAACATCTTGAAGTTTGATGAAATTTTTGTGCCCTGTTCAGATGATCACCTCTCAGCTTTAATATGTATGTTGGTCATGTATGCAGTCCCTTCACTTTGCAAGATGACCTCATGACTCCCTCTTCTGACAAAATCCAATAGTATATCCACAACGCAGTACATGGTGCCCACAGCAATTCTCTAAAATTACTTACCAAGCTCAGACAATTCATGAGAGTCCGAAAACCGACCTGAGAAATAAGCACAGGTGAGATATGAGCCATAACTCCATATTTCATTGAAAAACTATCTGAAGTACTTCCTCTGAAGGAAATAGTCTTTCATGCAACTGTTTAGACAAATACTGTACATCTATATATTGCTTATCAGGATCTGACATTAACAATTTTTAATGAATCCTGCATATACCCTGAACTCTATAGACTCTTAACCCTGCATATACCCTGAACTCTATAGACTCTTAACCCATACAGAGCATCAGTGCAGATTTGCCAGTGCTGGGAAACCTCTACTATTATCTAGAGACAGATAATGACTCTTCATTTTGGATTTCTTACCATAGGATTTCAGGAATATAACCTAGGCTTTCCATTTTATTTGACAGATATCATGGCAGTGTGAGTATATGCTGTCAACTATATAATCATATAAACTATGGGCCATTGTACACTGCCAGAAATAGTGCAAACTGAGTCCACTTTAACTGATTTCAATAGTGCTTTCACATCAGCACCAAGTGAACCTTTATTAGAAAGAATACTGCAGAATTGGATGAATGTCCAAAAAAATGCCAACCAGGAAGTTCAAAATGCTGGAATATCTACCCTTAGGAGATGCTAAAGTGTTTTAAGCTTTTAACTTAAACAAAAGATAACCAACATGGGATACAATTTTTAAAAGTAATTATAAAAAGTATGGAGAAAATGGATATATATGTATTTCCCCATATCACATTGCATTAGAACCTAGGAGTCACCCAATGGAATTGGTCTGCAGCAGGTTCAGGAAAAAGGGAAGGAAAGAATGAGTTTCTCACACAGCACATAATCAGCATATGAAGTTTACTGCCACTGACTAAACAATTTCAAAAAGTAGCTTGGACATGTTCAAAAAGATTAAGCCTTGCAAATAGTATTAGCTTTCATAGCTAAGGAGAATCTCCATGTTCCAAGGCAGGGAACATCAGAATATTAGATGCTGTGGACAAATAATGGAGAGACTGTTGACTTTACAAACTCTCATATGATAAACTTCTCAGACCACCAATGAAAGCAGGATGCCAGACTACACAGACCAGCAGGATCATATTCTTATTCTTAAGTAAATTCTCCTAGCAGGTTGCAACCAATTCAGTGCTCAGAGATGCAAGATCAGATCTGCCCAGCAGCACCAAGTGTAACCTGAGCACTTTCCAAGTAGAATGTCATCAGACTTGCCATAGACATAGAGAATCTGCAGTACAATTTGGCTTTGATGCTGCAGGCATTTGACAAAGAGGTGAATCCAAAGGCTGCAGTGTAAAAAAACATAACAAAAAAACAAAAACTAACCAAAAAGAGAAGAAATGGCATGCAAAGTACTGCCCAAAACACATTTATTTTCTTTTTTAAAGGGTCCTTTTTAACAGAAACATGGGTCTAGTCTAGAGCCAAACCTAAAGAAAGGAGCATTCCTGTTTCCTTTGCTGTTTTGGGCTGTGTCATCCTCCTGCCCTGACAGAATTCTCATACATTTGACAGTGGCAAAGAATGCAGAAATCCACTAAGAGCCTTTGCAGACTGCCAGAAATAGTGCAAATTGAGTCCA
>CM034701.1:74640548-74670666 GCA_020142125.1 Phrynosoma platyrhinos | reverse complement strand
CTTTCCTTTTTTTGGCATTTGTCTTGCTTCAATGTGATTCCGAACAATCACAGTCACATCAGAAACTGTTTTGTCTGGGAAGAAGTACATATAAAGTAATCAACAATTTGCTTCTAATCAGTCGGAATGAGCCCTAAGACACCCAGTCCCTCAGATCTAGCATCTGATTTGAACCTGATGCAAATTATTTTAATCATGTATATTAATTTCATTTGTATTCTAACTGAACAAATTCAACACAGTAATGGTCATGTTTCTACCACTATTTCAGCCACTGTTATTGTTATCTGCCACCAAGTCTACTTTGACTTA
Source organism: Phrynosoma platyrhinos (assembly GCA_020142125.1). Taxonomy (NCBI): domain Eukaryota; kingdom Metazoa; phylum Chordata; class Lepidosauria; order Squamata; family Phrynosomatidae; genus Phrynosoma; species Phrynosoma platyrhinos. Next base: position 74,670,354 of record CM034701.1, on the reverse strand, counting down.
AACCAGTCCTGTGAATAACTGACTTCCAAGAGCCCCTGTCATCTACTGCCCATTCAGTTCTTGCAAATTCAGGCCATTGAACTGAATCAGTTAAATCAATCTTCCTTGACTGAATTAATCCATCTGTATGGTCTCCCTCTTTTCCTATTGCCTTCCACTTTACCAATTATTACTGTTATTTGAGTCTTAATATCTTTTCAAAAATTGTAATGGCTATTCTGAGGGAACCAATATACAATAGTATTTAAAGTGGTCAGTTTGAAACCCAAGTTCAGTTTTTAAAAATGATGGCAGAGAGCTAGGCCTCACTAAACTACAAACCCTCCCTCCCTCCACCATCATCGAGGGAGAGAAGGCAGGCCATCTCCATTGGGCCTAGCCTGAACAAGAAGAAGGGCCCTCCCTCCAGTCCATCTGCTTTGGTCCAGGCTTTAGAGGGAGAGAAGATCTGCTGGACTTATTCCCCTTCCCCACCACCATTCCCTTCTCCTTTTGTGTCTTGTCTTTTTAGATTGTAAGCCTGAGGGCAGGGAACCATCTAATCCATTTGTAAGCAGCTCTGATAGCCTTTTGGCTGAAGGGGGGGGGTATAAATACTTCATAATAATAATAATAATAATAAGATCCATGAAAATACCACAGGATGCCCCTGAGAGTACAGTAGCTGCCATCTTATTCAAAGGGATACAAATAAAAAAATGTATCTAGGAAACTGTCTCGCTTAAATTACATTATCCAGTTCGGCTTTTCATCACAGCCATTGCTGTGTGTCTTCAGGTCATTTCTGACTTATGGATACCCTAATGGGTTTTTCTGGGGCTGGGAGAGTGTGACTCACCCAAAGTCACCCAGTGAGTTTCCATGGCTTAGCAGGCAGTTGAACCCCAATCTCCAGAATCTTAGTCCTATGTTCAAACCACTACATCACGCTGACTTTTTTCATCATTGTACATGCCCTAATCCACTCAACTATGTTAAGATATCCGTGCTACCATCCATTATTATTTGTTAATGATACATGTTTGTTTTATTCTTTATCATCTTACTAATTATATTCCCCATTCCCTCCAAACATTTAATACTCTGCAACTGAGGCAATACTCCATGCATCTGGTAGTGGGGAAAAACTTATGCCAAATTATTAGTGTTTAAGTGCCACTGGGCACTATTGTTGCTTTTTTGCTGCAAGATGGTATGGCTATCTCCCCCTGAGAACATTAAAAGGTATTTCTTTCTTTAAAATAAATAAATCCAAAGCAAATGCCAATCCAGTGTGATAGATGTGTTTCCCCCTAACATCATCCTCCCAAATTTTACTTCCTCTTTTCCTCCAATCAATATAAATCCTTTCTACATCTTCATTCTTGTAGCCGTTATTTTGTTTCCCAGCTATAGTTCACACTACATGTCATTCTTAATATATATATATATGCATGTGTATTCCTCCCTGCCTTCAAGTCACCTGTCATCTTATGGTAACCTCATGCATTTCAGAGTTTTCTTGGGCAAGAGATTCTTGAAAGTGGTTTGCCATTGTCTTTCTTTGACATATCCAGTATATAAATCTCCTGTGCATGTTTAGTTACATGTAAAACCTTTTCAACTTAGTAGAGCATATATGTGAGTGAACAGTTCACATGTCTATGCCAGGGGTAGGCAACCTTTCCCCTTTAAGGGCCGAGGGACTTCAGCTCCCAGAAGCCTCAGCCATGTTGGCCAATAGTCCCATGTTGGCCAGTAGCTCCTGGGATTCTGGGAGCTGAAGTCCCTCGGCCCTTAAAGGGGAAAAGTTGCCTACCCCTAGTCTATGCAATACTCCAGAGGCAAATATGGAGCTATTCCTTCCAAAAGGACTTTACCTTGTCTTTATCATTGTCTGGACCCATTTCCTAAAAAAATCAGATGATCACATCAAACATTTTAATGACTAAACTTCTGTCTACCCTCCCTTTGCCTTTTCCCAGTTCCTCCTTTTCTTGGGTTAGCACCCTTGACTTGGTCTCAGACAGTGGAGCACTAGGAAGGATGAAATGCATGCTTCTCCTGCTCCTGGAGGATTTGCTGCTGCTTTTGCCATCACTTCCCTCCCTTGCCATGCTTGTACCTTGTCTGTCATGCTCCTTTCCTTGCTTCTTGGACCTCTCAGCCCCCTTTCCTCCTCCCCCCACCCATACATTGTGCTGCCTCATCTCCCTTCTTTTGCTGCTTGCATCCCACCCCTGCACCTCCTTCTGTCCTTTCCTGCCCACCAGGTTTCCTCACCTTCCGTCTGTGGCAGGCTTCCCTCCTTTGCTCTCACCATTGTACTCACCACCTTCTCTTCTTTCTCCTCATTGTTTCCATTTGTGTGACTGCCTGACTGCCGCCTGTAAAGAAAAGAGAAGCTGCACAAATCTGCCAGTGCTGCTTTAGAGGGCAGGGAGACAGAGGAAGGCATTGGTGTCACTGCTTCTGCAATGCAAGGACCAGGAAGAGGCAAAGTGATGTTGGAAGAGGTGGTAGTTGAGGGAGAAAGAGAAAAAGTGGGGTAAGGAGAAGGTGGCAGTAATGGGAGATGGTTCTTTTCTTTCCACATCAGACCTTGAAAGTACCCTAGTTGCCTAAGAACCCCAAAAATGTCTATTATTGCTATGTAAAGTCCTGCAAAAGCAAGTTAGCAGAAACAACACACTCCATAGCACATTAAATACTGATAGATGTATTGTGGTACTAGCAGCTTTTACTCCTCCCCCTTTGCTATGCTCCCTGCCCCTTTCATTTATTTCAGTGGCTCTGCTACTTTCTATGCAGAACAGACTTTATCTAGAATTTTCCTCAAAAGCTGGGCATTCCTGCAAAATTTGAACATTGGTCCAAGGAACTGGGAAAGGATGGGTCAAGTTTGGAGTGATAAATCTGTACAAATGTTACTCATGGGTTATGAGATTTCACTCATTGGATAAATATTCAGGTTTGTCTCTCACAAAACAATTGAGCAGAATAGAGTTTGTAGATATCTCAGCTTCTAGAAGAGCTGGAAACTTTTTTTTTTTAATGAAATTTTGGAATTTGAGTCAGTGAATGGTTCAGACAGGCCCTGAGTGACATGTCTAGAAAGCTAGCCATTTAGGTAATACAGTGTGAATGTTGGACTATGAGTCTGGAGACCAGGGTTCAAATCCCTGCTCAGCCATGGAAAGTCACCTGAAGACCTTGAGCAAGTTACACACTCTCAGCAATGCCAACCTGCCTCTGAAGAAAATTGCCAAGAAAAGCCCATGATAGGTTTGCCTTACAGTCACCATAAGTTAGAAATGATTTGAAGGCTCACCACCACCACAAGAACATATCTTCCCTTTCAGGGCTGCAGAGTAAGTATGCCAAACTTTTGGCTTTGGCCCCACCTCTTTTTCACTATCTGACTCCAACCCTTTCATAAGTAGCAAATGTATCTTAATTACTAGTAACAAATTTGCTGTAGTAAAATGGAAACATAAGGCTTTTCATCACCACTGTGAGAACATAAAATGTGTTTATTTGGCTAATTATAAAATATAAGCTTAAAATTATATATTTACCATGTACATTTTAATTCTAAAGCTAGAGTCGAAGTTGGCATATTTTTGCCAATTCCAATTCCACAGCCCTGCTCCCCTTCCAAAGAAACTATTATAAGGAAGACTTATTATAGACTGTTAACCTGTATTTTATTCAAAGATCAGAAATGTTTATTTTTAGACTAGAATTCCAAAATTCCTCAGTCAGTCTGATCAGTGTTCATGCTGGCTGGATATTTCTGTCTGTAATGCTTCTATACTCTGATTTTATATTCCCTTGCAGAGGTTGGCTTATTGAGGACTTTATGTCACCCATCCCATGCTCAGGATGACTAACAAGAGTAACAACAAGGGCATAAGGCATGTTGCTTGCCTTTCATTTCTCACATTTTTAGCACATATCCTCTGTGGCGAATTATTTACCACTTGATACTATGAAAGGTTTCTTCACCAGTTTGCAGTATGGATGTTTACTCAAATATAAGTCACATTGTACTCAGAAGTGAGTGTGAGTTTTCATTGGATTACAGTCTTAATCATATTTAAACTATATAGGCACAGGACAGGGAAAACCTACATAGGCTTTCAGGCTATTGATCTGTGCAAGGAGGCATTGGAGCATTTTCATTTTACAGCCTGTAAACTTTTGTATTTTATAGAGGGCTTTCCCTTTCAAATAACATGGCAAGAAAGGATTATTTCACTACAGGGTTGTTTCCTCATTTTCCCCCTCAGCATCCCCTGTGTGAGGTAGCCCAGTTCTGCATAAGTTAGCTCAGCAGGGTGTAAAAAATGCATGGGCACTCAGTTATGGTTTGGAAATCCATCATCACTTTATTTGGATTTATGATCTTTGCTTTGCACCATTAATACTTCATCCCTTAGGCGCCATCCTTCTCAGTCCCTGTGTAGCAGTGTGGCTCTGTATGTAAATTCCTCTTACCGAAAAGCATGGCTGAGGCTCTTGACACTGCCCTTTCTGCCTCAAGAGCAAGCAAAGACAAATCACAGGTCTTTTGGACCATTAACTGGATCTCATTGTACAAAGACTTGCAGATTGGTGTTGCATGTAGATAGTATATACAGTCTTTGAATCTTAACTTTCCCTCACTCCTGAAGACCTCAGCCCTCTTGGTCTGGGATATATATCTAGAAATGTGAAGGTAAAGCATGCAAAACCAAAACAAATTAGCAGTATGTTGCAGCAGAGACTTTGGATTCTTTTGGTTTGAAATAATCTTAGGCTGTCTTTTTAAGCAAAGTCCGTTTAAAGTTATGGACAATTAACAATTAATATAACTGAGAGCCAGCATGGTGTAGTGGTAGAAGTGTTGGATGATGACTCTGGAGACCAGGGTTCAGTTCCCAGCTCAGCCATGAAACCCAGTGGGTGACCCTGGCAAATCACATGATCTCAGCCGCTGAGGAAGGCAATGGCAAACCACCTCTGAACAAATCTTTCAAGAAAACCCCATGATAGGGTAACCATAATTTGGAAATAACTTGAAGGCACACAACAACAACAACAACAGGGGTAGGAAACTTTGGGCACTGGTGTCAGATCTGGCTTCCTTGGAGCTGAATTCTCTGATGATCCCAAATGGATCATTCCTTCCCCTATGACACAATCGTTGGGCAGCTTCCCAATGTTTGTTTGCATTATTCTTCATTCTAAAAGGCTGAAATGCCTTTCAAGGCATAGTTAGTGGCAGTAAAAGCTTCATGTTAAAATATTCTAGGATTTTTGGTGGGCTGTAGTGATTTAAGTGTTGGACTAGGACACTGGGAGGCCAGAGTTCATTTCTAGTGGCCATGTAAACCCACTGGGTGACCTTGGGAAGTCTCACTCTCTCAGCCTCAGAAAAGGGCAAGTGCAACCCCCCGAACAAATTCTGCCATGAAAATCCTGTGATAGGGTCATCTTAGGATCACCATAAGTCAGAAATGATTGGAAGATACAGAACAATAACAACATATTTTTGGACCTACCCTTTTCCCTTTAAACCTGCCCACTATTGGACTAGACATCTCTGAAATTCAACTGAATTCATCCTAAGGCTAAAAGAGATTCTTCAATCTTAATATTATATTAAAACTTAATCATAAGCCCAAGGATAAGCAGAAATACCATAAAATACAATTAGATCAGGAGAAAAATAATTTTCATTACTCACGTAACATATATATGAAATAAAATCACATAAATGAAAAGTTACCTGCAACATCTTCAAACACATTCTGAATGCCAAAACTGAAAGGGCCATCTGTATATTCTTGGAAGAGAATTCTACAGAGTAGAGGCTACTACTGAAAAAGTCCTGTTTCTAGTTCCTGCCAGTCTTTGAAAGCAAGTCATTGAACAGGTGTCCAATGCCCATCTTATGGCATAGGCAAAACCATATGTTCCTGTTTGCCTTTTTGGCTTCCAGCCATAATGTCCTGTTTGTTTTCTCCTGCTGACCCTTACTTACTCATATCATTTACCATTAAACTATTCTTTGCCTCCATAGAAAACTTAATTTTTTGTAATAACTCAGGTTTTACGTTGAGAATATAGATAAAGGAACAAGCTTTTGAAAAAGTGAAACTTTATTCATGAGTATGGAGCAGCCTTGTTTATCTGGCAGCTGCTAATGAGCACATCTTCACTTTCCTGTTTGAGTCACTTAATTTATATTCTGCATTGACAAAAGTCTTCAAAAAGGCTGATGAGTACATTTGTAATTACTGTATAAGCCATCCTTAAATGCATGCAAATGTAAGTGTATGAACAATACACAATGAAATTGGTTAATGCAGTATTTTATTTAAAAACCAATGTATATCTGACTGTGTGTGCTGTTTGCCTTCAAGTTGGTTCTGACTTATGGTGACTCTAAGGTGAACCTATCACAGGATTTTCTTGGCAAGTTTCTTCAGAGGGGTTTTTCCATAGTCATTCCCTGAGGCTGAGAGATAGTGACTTGTCCTAGGTCACTCAGTGAGTTTTCGTGGCCAAGTGGGGATTCAAACCCTGCTCTCCAGAGTCCAGTGCTCAAACCACTACACCACACTGGCTCTCTCATACTGTTACACCCTATTACAACCCATAATACCATTTTCTTTTCAATAGTAAAATTGCTAGCCAAATGCTATAGCATTTAGTGGATTATTTTAAAATGTGTTAAGAATCACCACTTTACTACTTGTGAATTTGTCTTACTGAAGTCACACTTCAGTCAATACTTCATAATATCTTGTGGCTAGCAGTAGATGTGATATTATTGATTTTTTTTCAGAGGCACAGATCTCTTTTGGACAGAAATGAAATTGAAACACACCTCTGGTTTTGTAGATAAGCTTTAATTCTGTTGTTTAAAATATTTCATTATATAAGTTTACCCTGGCTGCTACTAGTAATCTTGATTATGTCTCTATTAATTACTGTTTCTTGGATTATTATTATTTTTTACTTGCCAAGATATGGCAGGATTATGCTGCCTAATCCCTCAAGTAAAACATAATCTTAACAATTTTCCTGATGATTTCACCACCCTTTGTTACAATAGTGTTATGGGCTCAGTCCTTAGAAAAATAACTCTTGCACTGTTACAGTTGCATTTAAAGGGCATTTACCTGTGTACAGAATCCGGTTCAGCAATGTTGAAGTCCAAAATGTATAATGCAACTGGTGCAACTTAATCTTTAACAAATGTTTATCTTTTTTACCCCACTTTGCTGTTTTAGTGACCACCCTTTGCTAAGGAAAACTGAAATTCTGAAGTGTCTTCCTCTGGTCTCTCTGCTTACTTTGGTTGAGGCTATTTATGAGTTTGTTTGCAGTATCCACCCCTATATATAGTGTGCCTATCTGTTGCTGTCTGTGAAAGAGCCAGCACACTTGGTGCAAAAAAGCACTACAGAGCTATGCAATACAGATAGCTTTAACCACCTTTCTTCATGCCCTATTTTTAGTGTGGTTGCTTCCCTTAGGGCACACAGGAGACTTGTATATTGCTAGGATACTACAGTGCCTGAAATATCTGATTTCCAAAGATGACATTGTGGTAGACGGCTGACATTCACAGCATTGTGTATTTGGGCCAGTACACATGAAAATATGTGAACAGCAACTGTGAGTGTTGCTCATCTTCAGTGTATCATATCCTCAGCTATTTGGGACACAGTGGGCAGATTACATTCCAAGGTGTTTTTTGTGTGTTATATTTTAAGGAGTAACTAGTTAAACAGTTGATTTCATTTTTCAACCCACTGCTCTAAGTTTTAGTATAAATTCCCACTCTTCATGAAATTTTGGGATATTGGTGGATATCTGTAATTCCACAACATTGGATAGTCAGTTTCTACTATATTTTGTGAAAGAGAGCTATTTGAGGTCATTTGTTTATTTTATTTGCCTGCCTAAAGATGAGCACTTGCAAGAGAGAGAATGATTATAGCAGAAGCAGAAGTACCTTGTTTTCCTGCGTATAAGACTACTTTTTTACCTGCAAAATCTGTGGCTAAAGTGGGGGGGGGTCGTCTTATATGCCGGATATAAGGTTAATGAGGATAGAGGTGCTAAAACTCTATATTTTGACTGGAAAATGGGGGGTCGTCTTATACGTGGGTCGTCTTATACGCCGGAAAATACGGTATGTGTGTCCTTATGGTGACCCCATGAATTCCACAGGGTTTTCTTAGTCAAGAAATACTCAAAGGTGGTTTTGCCAGTTTCTTCCTTTGAAATAAAGCCTACAGCTCCTGGTGTTTGTTGGTGGTCACCATTCCAAGTACTAATCAGGACTGACCATGCTTAGCTTCCAAAAATAGGTAGTATCTGGTGCCTTTAGGGTATTTAGGCAGCAAGATGCAGAAGAGCTGATTATAATAGAATTAATACATTTTAATGTTTAATGTGTAATGTTTTTAACTTTTTAAAATTGTTTAGTTGTTTTTTTAAGTTTGTATATATATTTTAATGCTTTTGTATTGTTTTTAATTTATATTGTTAATTTGTTGTTAGGAGCCTTGAGTCCCTACATCGGGAGAAAGATGGGATGATAACAACAACAACAACAGAATGAGACATGCACAAATGGAGATCTGCTTTCCCCTGTGTTACATTTCAGATGTTTTAACTGCAACTCCCATGAGCCCCAGTTAACATAGACAATGGTGAGGGATCATGGTAACTGAAGGATTCTGGGAACTGCAGTTCAATAATACCTGGAGGAGAACATAGAATCCCTCTCATTTTGTATTATTGGACTGAACAGGGGATTGCAAAGGGTAGGCTATCTGGTTATGTAACTACAAATTAATACAATACTTTTGGAACAGAATAAGGATACTCCACAGCTGGTCTGTGTTCATAGATATTATCTTCAGTATCATAAGACTTAAGGATATTTTTTAAAGGTTTATCAGACAGTTTCCGATCTGTCTCAGCTATATGCCACAAAGATAGATAAATCACACACAGTGAGAGGCTGTTAAGTTTAGGGCAGTAAAATAAGAACATGCTGTGTACAGTCTTATCTGCATGCTTCTAATGGTAAGTTGGTAACAAAGAATGCCATTATTAGGAAACTCCTGATCTTACTCCCGCCAGTGTTTGTTCAACACAAGCAAGAAGCTGCTGAAGCAGGATAGATCGCAGCCAGGAAAAATAAAAGGAGTCAATTATATCTGAGCACCAAGATAAATTTACCCCACTTAGGACTTACTGATTTCCTAGGACTGTAGATGCTGGTTAACCTTGGGCCTTCTTGATCTGGTCTCTCCATTGCCCATTTCCTTGTATAGGTCATAAAAGCCTGACAGTTTATAGGGTGTTATGCAAATCATAGCTATGATATTAATTATTAATGGTTCTGTAATTAATCTATGCTGAGAGCGGTGTATGTGTGAGCATACATGCCAACATATGATGGTTCCTCTGGTTTTCTTATGTGTAGTATTAGTAGAGACCCCCATTTTGTGCTGAGTGCTCTTCTAGAAGCATTCTCAAAAAATTGTAGGGTATCTTGAGGAGAGGGGAAACACAAACATTTCCCATCCAGTACAAGCCTTGCATTTCACAAAGGGAACTATACAGTTCTCTCTTCCCTCCATTTAGATGTTTGCTTGCAAATTCAATTTTGTTTGTGAAATCTTTCCATTTGCTCTGTTGCAATAGTGTCATGCATTGGCTTGGGTCCGATTGGTAGTCCCAGCTAGAGTAGACTCATGAAATCTATTGCTGAATGGTGAACCAACACTTATGTAAATTCCATTCATTAAATAGGTTTATCCTAGCTGGGATTAACAGTGGGATTCAGGCTATATTGTTCCAGAACGTGTTGTTCTTGTTGTGTACCACCAAGTCATATTTGACTTATGGTGACCCTAATGATAGGCAAACCTATCATAGGGGTATCTTGACAAGTTTCTTCAGAGGCGGGTTGCCATTGCCATTCTCTGAGGCTAAGAGAGTGAGGGTTTCCCAAGGTTACCCAAAGAGTTTTTATACTCAAGTGGGGATTTGAACCCCGGTTTCTGGACTGGTGTCCAATGCTCAAACCACTACACCATGTTGGCTTAATCGGGAGCTGCCTGCACCATTAGACAGAATGAGGTGTTTGCTTCAGGCAGTGGATGTGGGGATGTGGCATGCAAGTGTTGGTAGTGAGAGCTGTATGGCATGCATTTTGCCCTATGTATGCCATGTGTTTTGCCCTAAGCTAGCATGCTCCTTTTAGGCATGGTGGACAATGCTAAAGAAAGATTCCCACAAATGGTAGAGGCTTTTGTACATAACATGGGAGAAGGTGTCATCCAGGAAGCAGTGTCTTGGGTCATTGCTGGCTGGTCCTGGTCAGCATATCCAGAAAAATGAGATTGCAATGCTGATAGGGTGAAGTGGACCATTTGGGGTGCATGGCTATTATACCATCGAAACACCGTCTGCAAAAGCTGATTATCATGGCTGAATAGAAGCTATCCCAAGCTGCTTTGTTGCTGCATTGGCTTCCTTCTAACAGGGGCTCCCCACCAGCCACCCCAGAGAGGGGTGTAAATTAGTGCAGGTAGAGTATCAATCTGCAGTGATGTAGCCCATTCTGTTTATGTTTTAAAATACTTCTACAGTTTCATTTTCCCTCCACCCAAGATTATTTTGTGCCTCAGGCAAAGGATGAGTCCTTCCTCCATTTCATGAGTAAGACCAACAAGACTATTTGGCAAATCTTATGCAACACTACCTTCCATGGCATCTGGGGCTTAGTGGCTAGTTTAGAGGAAGCAGAGCAGGCCACAGGGCACCCTAAGTATGTGCCGCCATAAAATGGCTGCCTCACTCTTGTACCTAATCGTGCCATTGGCTTTGCTGCATTACCTTGCAGCTCTATAATAGAACTGGCATCTTGCTGTGTTAATATTAAAAATAGTAAAATAACCCCCGTCATGATTATACAATGCAGCAAGTGTAAAACCATCTCCTTTCCCTTCATGTGTGAACTGCAGGACCTTTCACACTGCACAGTTACAGCATTGTGATTTCACTGTAACTGCTATGGTTTCATCCTAGGGAATACTGGGATTTGCAGTTTTAGTAAGGGATACTTGGAATTCTCAGCCAGCAAGCTCTTCTAATGCTTCTCCAAATTTATAAATCCCAGGATTCCACAGGACAGAATCATGGCTGTTAAAGTGGAATTGTAATACCTTACTATATTTCTCTGTGTTGAGTGGTGAGCCCAGCATGCTTGAGTAAAATATGCCTAAAAATATTTCAGAAAGTATCTCTTTTCGGAACCAAGAGCAGTTGTTTGAGTGTTGGACGAGGACACTGGGAGAGGAGGGTTTGAATCCCAGTTTAGCCATGGAAGCCCACCTTGAGCAAGTTATACCCTCTCAGCATCATAGGAAGTCAAGGGCAAACTCCCTCTGAACAAATTTGCTAAGAAAACCCTGTAATTAATGTCTTAGGGTTTCCATAAGTCAAAAGAACTTGGGCTGCATTCGCACTGCCAAAATAATCCACTTTGACATCGCTTTAACTGCCATGGTTTTGACAAACTACCATTATTCTTAGAATGCCATGGCATTGAGCCATAACTGTTAAAGTGGTGTCAAACTGGATTATTTTGGCAGTGCGGATGCAGCCTTGGACAATAAACCTCTCTTCAGAAGCATGTTTCTTTAAAGTGATAATTAATATCTAAGGGTGAAAGGTGAGGTTTTGCTGAGGAAGCCATTGGGAATGATTGGTTCTGCCCCACCAACATCCCCTCTCTGACTTTAACAGAAGAGTTGCAAAGGAAACTGGGATAATTCAAAGATATAGTCGTGTTAGTCTGTAGAATCAGTCTGTAGAGAGATCTTGTAGCACCTTTGAGACTAACTGAAAGAAAAAAAAGTTGGCAGCATGAGCGTTCATAGACTTCAGACTACAGTCAGCCCTCCTTATCCATGGATTTTTTTATCCACAGATTCAAGAATCCACAGCTTGAAAATATATTGTTTAAAAAGTATCAATTCCAAATAGCATACCTTGATTTTCCATTTTATATAAGGGACACCATTTTGCTATGCCATTGTATTTAATGAGACTTGAGCATCCATGGATTTTTTTACCCACAGAGGGTCCTGGAACCAAACTTCAGCGGATAACAAGGACCCACTGTACTTCCTTAGATGCATTTGGTGGAGTGGAAGCCAGGGACGGAATTATATATGCCATCGGTATGAAAGATTTTGAGTTTGAGTTGACATTCTCACATACCAGTGGTGTCTGTTCCTGACTTTATGCTCCACCAAATGCATCTGAGGAAGTACACTGAAGTCTACGAAAGCACATGCTGCCAACTTCTTTCTTTCAGTTACAAAGGAAACTGGGTGAATCTCTTCCTCAGGGCTGCTGCTTCCTCGCCCTTTCCCGGTGGAAAGAAATAGCATCCCGGGGGGCAGACATTTCTGCCTCTTTCGCCTGCACAGGCCCTGCCCTGCCCTGCCCTGAGCCGACAGGTCTCCGCTTGCAGCCTGAAAATCTCCTCGTATCCCTCAGTGCTTTATTCTCGGTGGGTCTCCTTCCTTCTCCTTCTCCTTCCCTGGGGGCCGAGAACAGGGGACCCAGAGGCAGGTAGAGGCAGCCTCCTCTGCATAGCTGGCATTCCATAGAGGGGGGATGTTGGTGGGGCAGAACCATTCCTTCCCAAGGGCCTCAGCAAAACCTCACCTTTCACCCTCAGATATTAACTATCACTTTATTTAAAGAAACACTCTACTGAAGAGAGGTTTACTGTCCCAGGCTGCATCAGCACTGCCAAAATAATCCACTTTGACATCACTTTAACATCCATGGCTCAATGCCATGGCATTCTAAGAATAATGGTAGTTTGTCAAAGCCAGAGCAGTCAAAGTGGTGTTAAAGTGGATTATTTCGGCAGTGCGAATGCAACCTAAGTCATTTTTGACTTACGGAAACCCTAACACATCACAGGGTTTTCTTAGCAGAATTTGTTCAGAGGGAGTTTGCCTTTGCCTTCCTCTGATGCTGAGAGGGTGTGACTTGCCCAAGGTGGGCTTCCATGGTTGCTTGCACCAGACTTGGTCCTGCTTTCCAGCCTTCCGTCCAGGAGGAATTTCCAAAATTGGAAATTTTGTTTGTTTTAACTTGTGTATTTTAAATGCTGTAACCCGCCCCGATTGCTCTGCAGAGGGGCGGGCTATAAATAAAAATTATTATTATTATTATTATTATTAAAATGCCCTTCCATTATTGGGAGCAGAAGCATGCAATTTATATATAGGAGTCTTTTGAGCTTTTTATTTTGTAAGTTCCTACACACACACCCTTGCATGTCATCCCTTTTGTGGTGCCTACTCATCCCCCTTTAGGGTGAGGGCACCTTGTGCCCAGGCGCACGCTGCAAAAATAGCCCTGGCTCCGTGCTGTGGAATTCTGGGAAGTGTAGTTTGTTTTGGCTCTGCACTTACTAGGCAGAAAGAGCATTTGAGGAAGCAGACTGAAGTCTAGGAAAGCTCATGCTGCCAACTTCTTTCCTTCAGTCAGTCTCAAAAGTGCTGCAAGATCTCTCTACAGACTGATTCCACAGACTATAACACAGCTCTGTCTTTGAATTCTACCTTTTGTTGTTATTGCCCTCGAGTCGATCTTGGCTCATGGCGACCCTATGGATGAGACATCTCCAAGACCCTCTGTCCTCCAATGCTTTGTTTAATTCCTGCAACCCCTTAATACCCGGGACCTCTGGCATGTGGCCTTCCTCTCTTCCTACTTCCCACACCTTTCCTAGCATTATTGTCTTTTCCAATGAGTCCTCCCTTCTCATGATGCGTCCAAAGTATGACAGTCTCAGTTTGGTGGTCTTGGCTTCCAGGGAGGTTTCGGCTTGATCTGCTGTAGGACCCATTTGTTTGTCCTTTTGGCTATCCAAATACTATATACCTATAAAGCTCTATATAAAAGCTTGATCTACCCTAGGACCCACTTGTTTGTCCTTTTGGCTGTCCCAATACTATATACCTATAAAGCTATATAAAAGCTTGATCTGCTGTAGGACCCACTTGTTTTGGCTGTCCTAATATACCTATAAAGCTATATATAAAAGCTTGATCTGCTGTAGGACTGACCCACTTGTTTGTCCTTTTGGCTGTCCCAATACTATATACCTATAAAGCTATATATAAAAGCTTGATCTGCCCTAGGACCCACTTGTTTGTCCCTTGGGCTGTCCAAATACTATACACCTATAAAACTATATATAAAAGCTAAAAACACTCCTAGAAATACAACTCCGCGCTTCTGAGCCCTGCTCCAAATGGAGGACCTTTTTGGAAGTTCCTCCTGGGCGGGAGGCTGGAACGGAGGACGTGTCCTGGAGAAGGAGGACCCATTCTCCCGGTCAGGAGGGAGGCCTGGGCCCTTGGGACTTAGAAAAGGGGAAAGCGGCCGCTGGCTCCCAAAGGGAGGCGTGGAGAAGGAGGAAGGGAAGGGGAGGGAAAAGGCAGCTTGGCGGAGCGGAGAGGCAAAGCCACAGGAGCCCCATGGTCGGGAACAGGTAGGAGGAAAGACACGGGAGTCCGGGGAGGACTTTGGGGAGGACTCTGCAGGACTCTCTGCTCCTTCCAAGCATGTCCACTCAGTGGTGTGTATTATTATTATTATTTTTTTGGGGGGGAGCAGCTGCAGTGCCACCTTTCCTTGCTGGCTGCGAGCTCCTCATGGCTCTAGGTAAGGGGGTGGGGGAAGGACCTGAAGGGAACCATGTTTAATCCGGTTTGACCCCGGAGTATTGGATTCTTCCTGCAGTGTGGCTGCACTTTCTCTCTCTCTCTCTCTCTCTCTCGGGTTTCCTCCCAGTGAGAGGCCATTCCGTTCCATTCAATGCCCAGAGCCCCGAGAGGAAAGCAAAGGCTTGTCCTTCTCTGCCCCACTCTTGCTTGCTTGCCCTCCGGGGAAGGAAGGACCCCTGGGAATGGCCCCATTGGCACCTCTGGACCTCCAGGCGGCGGAGGCAGGGAGGGCACAGATGGCAGGCAGGCAGGCAGCCTTTTCAAAAAGGATGGCCAGGAGGAGGAGGAGGAGGAGGATTAAAGCCTGAGGCATCCGACTCACATCTCCAGTTGTTCTTCTCCTGTTTGGTTTGTAACATCTTGCCTGATGATGATGATGATGATGATGATGACGCCCATGGAGCTTCGAAAGCTTGCAACAAGTATGCTGTGCAATTTTGGTTGGCCAATAAAGGGATCACTGATGGACTTTTGTTTTTAACCGGGTAACTTGATGCCTTTGAACTGAGTGAGGGCCCACCGGCATCCCCACAATAACCCTCTAAGGTTTGTCTGCTTGAAGTGCCTTTTGGGCTCCTCCTTTCCCTAAACTTTCTGTTCAAGGTGCCTGTTGCCTGAAGAAACCCAACAGCTTCTTTCTTTCTCCCCCACCCCTTTTTCAGTTTTTGGGAGTATTGTAAACTTATTGGGAAGGCATCTTTTGGAGCCAGTTTAGCTTTTGTTGTTGTTGTTGTTGTTATCCACCCTCAGGTAGATCTAGCTTAAGAGTGCTTAAATCAAAACCACATAGTGGCACCTGAGTGTTTTGCAAAAACTGTCCAAACAGATATGATGGATAGAAGGAGCTTGGATGCATTTTTCAAAAACTTAAGTCCCCAAATTTACTCAGTCAGCATAGCAGTGGCTTCCCTACGCTTGGCATCATCCAGTGGGATAAGCTTTTCTGGAGGGTACACCCCAGCTGCCACTTCCAACCAGCTCCTTTTTCCAAAGCCCTGCTGCCTCTCTCAGCAAACTGGTTTAGGCATCACCTGCTGGAGTAACCCATAGTGTCACCCCCTCCACTAACCACCTCCAATGTCACACCATACAGAATAGTAATGTTTTTGGTACCAATGTTACTCATAAATCGTAATTCCCATATATCACTGAATGTAATGGTAATCCTTGTGACATAAACAACTACCAAAATTAAAATTATAAATTACAACATCATATGCACAGAATAAATGTGTTTACATATACGTAGTTCCATGTGGTTAAAGTGAAAATTGGGTGAAAGGTGATATTTTTACAGTAAACTTTAAAAGAATAAAATGTTTATATTTTTTTAAAAAAGTAAGAATAATTTAATTTTTTAATTTTATTTTTTTTAATTAAAAAAACCTCTGGAGCTTCTCTTTTCTGCTCCCATTGAGCCTTACCCCACTCACCCCATCCCTCCAGTGTTTTAATGGGATGCAGGCAAATGCCACAGCCTGTTTCTGCCAAAAGGCCATCGTGTCACTCCCTCTAAAAGTGTCACCTGGTGCGGTCCGCACCCCACTAGTGATGCTACTGCAGCATAGGCTGCTGGTGTTCTGGGAGCTAAAGTCCCCAAAATGTAAGTTTTCCTAGCTCTAACCATGGGATAAAAGGGACTAAGTGGCTAAGATGCTGACCCTTGATGGTTGTAAGGTCAGCAGTTTGAGATCCAAATGCTGTGTGACCGAGTGAGCTCCTGTCACTAGTCCCAGTTTCTGCCAACCTAGCAGTTCAAAAGCATGTAAAAGTGCAAGTAGATAAATAGGTACCACTTTGGTGGGAAGGTAAACAGTGTTCCGTGTGCTTTAGCATTTAGTCATGCTGGCCACATGATCACAAAGTCATCTTTGACAATGTTGGCTCTTCGGTTTAGTAACAGAGATGAGCATTGCCCCCTACAGTCAGACACAACTAGGCAACCTTTTCAAAGAGGACCTTTACCTTTTAAGCATGGGATAGAAGACACACAGGTCATTGGTCTATTTTAGTGCATTATTGTGTATATAAAGGATGTGGAACTTGTGGTCCACCAAATGTTGATATCTGCAACATCCATCACTCCTAACCAATATGGGCAACAGTGAGGGATTATGGTGATTGCAGTTGACTAACATTGGGGCAGGGGGTTGGACTGGATGGCCCTTGTGGTCTCTTCCAACTCTATGATTCTATGATTCTATGATGCATATTTCTGGCTCCAGTTTCCAACAAGTGGCAGTTGCCCTTAATAGGTATTGATGTCAGAAATCCCCCATCTAGTTCAAACTTGATAAGCTTAATCAAAAAGATGAAGAAATGAGAACTGTTCTGCTCCTGTGTCCTCAAGAATGTCAGCAGTATGGGAGGAGAATTAGAAACTGGGGGTCTTTCTGGCACACACACACACACACCCCACGCAGATCAGATTTGGTGGAGAAAACACATGATGGGAGAAGTCTGGCCTGACCTGTATGTATCCAGGCAGCCTCTATGAAAGGCTTCTTCAATTGTTTTTTATGTTTTTGGGAAGTGTGAGCATCAGTGACCTCTGCATCTGGGCACAGCTGGGGAGCACTTCACGAAAGGGTTGCAGTTGTCACAGTGAATCAGTCACCTGCTGTGTGATGGGCTTCATTATTTGTTCTGCATGTCCCTTACAGAGGAATACCCTTACAAATTGGAAAGCAAAAGTATCTGCAAAAGTTATGCCATATTCTCTCCTCACTCTCTTTACCTCCAGATGTTTGTCAATTGCAATCTTCCTCACAGTTGCCCATATTGGCTAGGAGTGATGGATGTTGCAGATATCAGCATTTGGTGGACCACAGCATTTGGTGGACCACATGTTCCACATTCTTAATACACACAACATTGCACTAGAATAGATGAATGACCTGGGTGTCCCCTAGCCCCTACAATGCATGCAGCCCCCAAGACACTTTTTAAATGGTTTCCTCCTCCCTCAACACCAGAAAAGCTTTTCAGCAAAAAATGGCCAGCTGGCATTCATGATTTGCAGATTTTTTTTAGGGGGGGGGGCTGTAAAAAACAGAAACAAATCCAAACACAAAATGTCTGTCCAATCTCAGTTTTGTTTTTTCCCTATTATTTGACCTTTTAATACCTCTTTTCCCCATAGTGTGTGAGAGAGAGAGAAAGGGGGGGGGGGAATCGGGCTTCCAAAGATGCTTGCCATCAGAGTAGTGGGGTCAAGGCAAATTTTGCAGGGCCCAGGATTCTGACTGGAAGAGATGTTAGTAATCCTTAAGTCACTAAAAGGGTATCCACTGCACAGCCTGTTAGGCAGAATTTGGTCACATATATCCTGTGTACTGTCACCTGTGTAGCCACCACAGCAAAAGCAAAAGGAAAAGATAAAAAAGGAAACTAAGTTATGTTATTCAGAAAGTAAACATAAATATAGAATATTTACAACAATATTGCATCAGTGACAAATAATGAAAATGTTTAAAAAGAATAATAGATAACTGGATGCCACACATACATTAAAGGGACCGGGGAAAAGAAAATTCACCATGTATAACATAGGAGAAAGAAAAACTTAATCAGAAAACTCAAACCAAGAAGAACAAATCAGAAACGTGATGGTGGCAAGGCCTCAACTGAGCACAGGCCATAGTCTATAGAAACCCATGGTTATGGTACGGGTTATGGAATATAATCTTCAGTCTAATCCAAACTTACTCCAGTCACCAAAGATAAAGCTGCCTTGAGGTCATACAATGTTATGCAATACAGTGTTCAGTCCTGCATAGCAGTTAAATGGATGGGTAAACATTAGTACATTAATACATTAAGGACCTTCTCAGCAGTTTTGTAACTCCTTTTCCTAAATGTTTGCAAGTTTGTTTGACTTTTATGGCTAGGCATGTAAATGGTCCCACCATGGTAAAAGCACAGAGATGAGGGTCCTTGGTTGGCCTTATCTAAAGGGTTCATGATATGAATTAAGGTCACTTTAATCTATGTGTTCAACAAGTGGAATGACTGCAAATGACTTTATTGTTCATGTGATTTACCCACTGTCTTGCACTCTTGAGCAAGACAATTTTTTGGAAGGGATCCAAACACACTGAAGGGGTGGGGAGAGAAAGAATGTTAATAGGTAAACTGAGAGCTGAGGTGGTGCAGTGGTGTGACTGGTGGACTGGGACTACAGAAGACTAGGGTTTCAGTCTCCGCTCAGCCATGGAAACCCACTGGGTGATCTTGGGCAAGTCACACACTCTCTCAGAGGATGGCAGTGGCAAATAAATAATCTAAATAAATCTTGCTGAGAAAACTCTAGGACAGGATCCACTTAAAATCATATTACAATAATGTTTATTGTTGTTGTGTGCTTTCAAGGCATTTCCAACTTACAGCAACCCTAAGACTACCCTGTCATGGGGGTTTCTTGGCAAGATTTGTCCAGAGGAGGCTTGCCGTTGCTTTCCCTTGAGGCCACAAGAGTGTGACTTGCCCAAGGTCACCCAGTGGGTTTCATGGCCAAGCTGGGAATCAAACTCTGGTCTCCAGAGTCATAATCCAACAGTCAAACCACTATGCCAGGCTGGCTCTTGCTGATGATAATGCAAATGATGCTTATTCTTATCTAAGCTGTTAGAAGAGGGTTTAGTATTCATCAGGGCATGGGGAAATTTTCCTGGACTACAACTGTGGGATTATTACTGAAGGATTTCACCATCATGCCATAGCAATTTTGGGCATCTTCTCTTCTGGATATGTAAATGATACAGATGTCAACACACATACCCCTTCACTCATGAGACATGTTTGCTGCATGATACGGACATGTAGGAGACACTTCTCATTTGCCTTGGAATCCAGAACATACTGGGTGAACCAGTGAGAGACAAAATAAAATCTCACCTTGACCCTTTGAGCTTACAGCTGGAGTCAAATTGAAGTCATTCACACCAGTTGCATTCCTTCAGTTGCTTTAGCATAGTTATCGCTGTTGGTATGTGGATGTGTTTACAGAAATATCACTTGTAAGCTTTTGTGCAGGCAAAATCTTCATTTACAAAGCAGAACTTCTTTTTGCACACACACCCCCTTTTCCCTACAACAGTGATCAACTACTGCTTTTTATATTCTAAATTGATCTGTAGCAGGGTCTGTCCAAAGGATTTGATAGCCTTCTGTGAAAAGATGGGTGGAGTTCATATGTTGAAAGCCCTTGTTATCTTGTATTGTTTTTGTATGCCTTCAAGTCATTTCCAACCTATGTTGATCTTAAGGTGAATCTGTCACAGGGTTTTCTGGGGTTGAGAGTGTGTGGCTCACCCAAGGTCACCCAGTGGGTTTCCATTGCTGAGAGGACAATTGAACCTTGGATCTCCAGAGTTGTAGTCAGACGCTCAAACCACTATACCAGTCTGGGTCTCTGTTATCTTGTGTAGAGGGGAAAATTAGAGATCTTGCTTTGTTTTTTAAAATTGTACCTTACTACGATAGTTTAAAGTCGTATGTTTAGGATCCATGTTTTTATTACATTTACATGTTACAGGAGAAGATGTGTTGTCTTGAGCAGTCCTGTCTTTCAAGAGACAATTGTCTACTAAGACAGATTTTTCTCACTGACAATCAGCAACTGAAAGCTCTCCAAAGAAGTCTGGACTTTTGAAGAATATGGCTTTGATATGATCAGCATTTTAGTGAGAGAATCTTGTGTCAGGAATGGCACAGTGTTTTAGAAACTTACTTCTTTGCACTATAGCTCTCTGAACCTCCTAAAGGCTGAAGTCCAAAGAAGTAACTTTTCAAATCTGGGATAGGACATGTCATGACCTACTCTACTAGCCCTATTGTATGGTATTGAACAGAAAAAAGTTTTCTGCCCTGTCCAGGTAGAAGAGAAAGTGACCTTCAAAGAATGCAGACCACAATAAAACATGCTAGGCTGAAGGAATTACCATTATGGGAGAGGTCCATTCTTGCTTCCAGGCTTCCCATATTGCTGAGAGGCATATGCTCATGTTCCTCATAATAACAGATCTGTAGTGCTTGTAGTTGACTCTGTAGAAGCTTAAGGGAGATACAACTTTTTATGCTAAGGCTGCAACTTCTCCTGTTCTCTGTCCGCTTAAAACACTAATCCTTGTAGGTGCTAGTCCCTGATCTTTTGTAGAGTTGTGGTTCTACCTTTATTGTCTCCCCTTTTTAAAAGGAGAGGGGTAAGTTTTCAAAAGTTCTTTGGTCTTCCCATTTTGCACATGTGCATACCAAATAAGACATGGAAACCACAAGAGACTGTCTGGGAGGGGATTTCCTTGGGGATACATGATGCTAATAGGAAGGTGCAGATGTTGTTGCCTTTGCACTCTAGTGAGCAGGGAAATGTGGAAAACGGGGGGGGGGGGGAAGCAGTCAAGAATGTGTTTTCCACCTGGTTTAACCGCTGACCCTTCAGCCTAAAGGGAGCCTCTGGCTGGCTGGTAATTGCCTGTTGGATCTCTGAGGAATGCAGGAGGCACACTGGAGGCTAGGAGGCTTAAGGATTAGCTTTATGAGCAATGGGATGCTAAGCAGGAAAAATCTTATGAAAAACTCTTGCTTCTCTCCAGTGCTTGCCAGTACCTGGAGAAAGAGGTGAGATGGAGCCACTTCATAGCAGTGTTTGGAAAGTTTATGTTTTGGACCACAAAAATATTATGGACCACCAGTATTCCTCATTTGTTCACCAGTGGGATAGATGTGTTCCTATTATGTCATTCCTTAATGCAGGGGTGGACATCTGAGGGATAATTCCTACCACCCTCCAAAGGCCATTCTTGGTGGCAAACCAGAAGAGACGTCACATCATTTCCAGTTCTTCTAATTTTTTGGGCTCTTTTTAGGGCTTGGTGAGATGGGCTGATGTTGGCTAAAGGAAGCAAACTGCTGTATTATTTTCAGGCCGTTTTATTGTGCTTTGAGCAATCTGGAGTCAAAAAACACCCCAGTTTTTTGGGGGCAGGGAAATCAGAGGGATTTGAGAGTGTCTTGGGGAGCACTGCAAAAGTAGTAGTGGGGTCTGCATAGAGCCCATGGGATGGACTTTTCCCATCTCCACCTTAATGTTACTCCAGTTCATTCACCTGCCTCACTTTTAGTCACAGTAGGCTTTTCTCCATAATATGGCCTGGGGAAAGTTATTTATTTAAAATATTTTAACCTGCTCTGGAAGTACTCTCAGAATAGCTGGTAGATCAGTTAAAAACAAACAAAACCCCACAGGCTCTGCTTTCAGGCTTATGATGTAAAAGACATGACACAAAAGGAAGGGAATATGAGGTTAGAAGAGGACAAAACTGAACTCGGGCACCAGTTATTTGCAGGTTTAATAATGATTAGATGGGGTGGAAACAATTTGAAGTACAGTTGCCCCTCTGTTTTCACGGACTTGGAGTCCACGTCCCTTGCCCGTTCTTGGATAGCAAATAGAGGGGGGCAAAATGGGGTGAGCGCACACCACCATTCAAACCAGTGGGGCTTGAATATTGGCGATTTTCCTTTTTTGCAGGCAGAGTCTAGAACAGATCCCCGCAAAAACAGAGGGGCGACTGTAGTCTGGTGGAATGAGTGCTTCTGGATGACAATTGAGGGAGAGCCAGTCAACTGTTGTTTTTTCCCCCAGCTGGCTAGATAAATTACCTTAGTCCTCTTTTCTTTTGCTACTACTACAAGGTTACTAAATGTCTTACATTTCAACCTTCTGTCAAGGAAGACTTCCAAAATGTCCTCCATTTTGAGCATGACTAAAAAGCCCATTGAATAACAACACGTTGGCTTTTGCCCTTCAAGGAGTGCATCTCCTTAGCAGCCTGTCCTCACGGCAAATAGGGGGATAGGTTGGATCCTTGGATCCTTCTCAAGTTGTTTTTCTCCTAGGAGAAGCAGCAGACAAGACCTCCACCCACAGCACATTTGTTTCTTGGAGAGTGAAAGGATGGCAATAAGCTGCTTGAGGACACAATGCAAATATTGAAAGGTTTTCCCCCATTAATTTGAGCACAATGGACAAATGAAAAGAATAATTTAAATGTAGAGTCAATTAAGCGTTTCTTGCTAGTCAAGTACAATTTAAAGCATTTGTTTTGCTCAGATTTCCATAAGTCAATGGTGTCACTAGGGTTGGCGTCACCCCCCCCCATTTACCTCCTCCTATCCCACACCATACAGAATCTTTAGTCATGTTTTTATGCTAATGTTACTTATTAATGGCAATTCCTGCATATCACTGAATGCCACGGTAATAGCTGTGACATAAACAACTAGCACATTTAAAATTATACCTTTAAATTACAATATCATGAGCAGAGCCTCAATGCATTTACATATACATAGGTTTCATGTGGTTGAAATGAACATTTGGTAAAAGGTGATGTTTTTAAATAGAATTTTAAAAGAATAAAAGTTCTAAAATGATTTTTATTTTTATTTTTTAAATTAAAAATAAAAGTTAGTTTAGAAAAAAACAACACTGGGGCCTCTCCTTTCTCCTTCTACTGAGTATCACCCCACTCACCCCATCTCTTCAGCATTTTAATGGGACAGAGCCCATTTCTGCCCACATGCAGATGTTTGAGGAGCAGTGGTGTCACCTTCTGCAGTCTGCACCCCCGTAGTGATGCCACTGTTATAAGTATATTGCAAGCCAACAAATCATTTTACCAGATACCATAAGTTCATCAGAAAAATACAGTTGAGTACATAATAAAATATAGTATATATAATATAGCTGTAAATAAACCACATGAAATGAATGTATAGTTATGTTAATGTTTTTAGCTGTTATTTTGTAATATCCCACATTTTCCTTAAATGTCCTACATTTTGCACAGCTTTGTCCTCCTTTGCTGTTATGGCTTCTGGCCACCCTGGCTACTATGGCCTGGATGGCCTTACACAACACTCCTGTTATCTGTTCTGTGGAGATGAAACAGCCTTGTCAGAGGTGGAGAATCTTTTCACTGTGAAGCACCCTTAACCCATATCAAAAGTCAAACTCATTGTGATAAGGCCAGAGCTGAAAATGGCTGAAATCTGTAGTATTTCAGGCTTGTGTGGTGCAATCTTTGTCATCCTTTGTTTGTGTACTGCTCTTTCTGTCTCTCTGTAACATTCCATGTGAAAGTAGGTGGAGGACTATACAGTATATAGGTAGTGGCCACATATTCCTAATCCCAAGCCTAAGTGAGGCTGTCACAGAATGACTAGATGCTATGCATTTGAGATGCAGGATTAATCTGTAGATTGTCTGAACTGTTTTTAGGCCATCAAGTTTCTATTAATTGGTCAGCAGAGGCCTATTTTAACTGACAAGGCAGTTTTTAATTAGTAGGGCTTGGACATTAAGAGTGACAAGTTTTATTTTAGAATTGTTTTGTTGGGCTTACATTTTTGGAAGGGCAGATTCAGCAGCAACGTGAACATTATATGTGGGAACTTTAAAATCTTTGCTACTCAGACATGCAGCTTCGTTGTTTTCCATAAACAATAATTTACTTTATTTATAAATGTTTTACATGGGCAGGAAATTTAAAAATAGTTAAAATACATAAAATAAAAATGCTTATCAATAAATATTTTAAAAAACCCACACAGAGGAAATGAAAACCAAATTAAAATACCCTTGCTTTCTCTATATAGTTTTTTCCTCGCTTTCTCTTCCTTGTTTTGCATTCTTTGGTGTTGCATTTATTTGAGAAAATGTTAATATAATAATAAATTGTTTTCTGCCTTCCAGAGGTGATATTTATATCCTGATTCTGCAGGCTCTCATATATGAGCTGGAATATATACACAAATAAGTTACTTCCTATCACTGAAGAAATCTACTGGTTCTTGAACCCTTGAAACTGAACTGTAATGACTGTGTGCTTGTTTGTAGCTCCAGCGCATGGTATTCATTGTTTGAAATTGCCCTTTGAACTGTTTTAAAACTGGAAGTCCAGGATGGTTCTTAAAGAGTTTTTAAAGAGTATTTTAATGGTTTTTTTAAATGTTTTAATCTTTGTATTGTTTTAATTGTTTTTTATTTGTTCTTCTCCTTGGGAGCCCTTGTGGGCTGGGAAGCCAATACAGAAATATTTTAAACAAATAAATAAACAATGTGGCAGAAAGAAGTGGGACTCCTCTCAGATGGGGAACAGTGGGGCATAGGTTCCTGACTCATTGCCAACCCTGCTCCCAATACTAGGCAGATACTAGCACATCAAATGCATGGGGAATTTTGCTGGGTGGGGTTCAGATGTCATGGCTCTGTTAAGCATCAACATTTATTTGAAGTGCAACCAATTTGTGGGACAGCAAAGCTTGCAAGGTTCAGTTCCATGGTGGGGGCACATTTGAAGTGAAAACAGCATGGAGGAAGTTTTGTTCATGGAGAAGTAGCTATTTAAATGTCACAGCTGTTGCCTTTGTCCCCATTGCTGATTCAAGCAGTGACGCAAAGAGTATACAACTTCTATGCTTTCTTGGTTTTGAGTTCCTTTTTGTTTGCCAGCATCACAGCTCTGGAGGTCTGTTCCCTTTTTCCAGGTGGCAATTTAATGCTCTCTTGCTGGTATTTAGTGCAGGATTAAGGACAGAGAAAGTACTCAGGGGAAAGTGTTTCCCTGTCACATTCCTGAGTTCACTGTACAAAGCCATATATATGGACTACGCAGTTTTCTGCTGGTCTCCATTAGCCGGGCAAATGACTAGAAGCTGAAGTGCCAGCCATGTCTGTTCATACTGCTGTAAGTTATGCACTGAAAATGCATCCCTAGGCCCTGACAAGAGCTATCAGGAGGATACCTCCTAGCCTGATGACATGAGACATATTCTTTCCAAAAGAGCAGGCACTACCTAGTTCAATGTCCTTAGCTTTGTAATTTGTTTGTATCTTCCTTTTTGGAAAGCCCCAAACACCATGTAGAGCAAATTCTTCTGAGCAGTTTTTAATGTTATTACAATTATAACCTGTTGCAGAGCAGAGTCCTCACATTGCAAACAGAGCCTGAATCCTGGCCACATTAACATTTCTGTTGAAATTAAAAACAACAGTGACATGTCTTGGGATAATTGGTGTAAGACTGTACTGGCCAAGGCGTTCATTACAAATTTTGTTACTTATATCCATATTTTATCATTTCTATACCCCATTTTTATATATAAAATGCTTCTGATGTCTTGTGTTGCATCAGTTATCCTCATAAAATCCCATAAAGTAATTTTGTTGGGAAGAGGATGCTTTGTTCGAGGCCATTCCCGGACCTTCCTGGCAGAACAAGGAGTTGATTATGTGTCTCCCCTGTATCTCCAAACAAACACTGTATCAAGTAACCCAGGCTTGGTGTTCTTGATCCTTTGGGGTAGACGTCCCTCTTCAGCAGAAAATTTGGTAGTGGATTGACTCTGCCCATTGTAGTATTGTGTAAAATGAATTTGGATGATCTCATTTTCCTCCTGACTCCTTGATAAGATGCCAAGGGCTTTTTTTGAAGATGGAGTTGGCAGTAAAAAAACACCAGACAAATGCATGAGTGCCATCTTTTTCTCCTCCAAGTGTGAACAGTCTTCAATGTGCATTATTTTTAGCAATATATCTTTAAATGGAGTCTTTATCTCCCACATGGCTCCCTGCAATCTTGTCTCTTCAAGGTTGGTAAAAATTGCATGGTTCAGGTACTTTTAAAGAGTCTTCATGTTCAGATGCAGAATCAGACATGTTGCTGAGATTTCCTGAAGATTTGGCTTGTAAACTGGCCATTACAGTAGTAATTGATCAACAGCCACTCCAAGGGAATTGCAAGATGAAGCTGGAACTTGGCTGTTTTCCCCATCTATTGCATGTTTGGTGAGGCTGAGAGATGGTTGTTTAGATTCCACAAATGTGATTGGCAGGTTGCTATTGGTGACCCTGGATACCATTAACAGCCACTTTGGTGAATGCCTGTCCCCTCAATGGCATGAGGCAACACACCCCATTACATTGCTGGCCATTTGGAGAGTGATTGAGATCCCTAAGCAAGAGGGCTTCATGAGGTAAAAAGAGATGGTGATTCTTGCAGACTCTGACCTCAAATCAGGAGGTGGTGCTCATGCTCCAATCTGTGTAGAATGTATTGGGTGGGCCTCTCCATGTGAGACAGATCCCTCCTTTGCTGCTCCTTGGATATTTTCAGCTCTGAAAAGCTGATCTCAATAAAGTGTTTCAGATGCATCTGATCAAGGCTGCTGATGACACCACTCCATTTGCTGCTTGTTTTCTTTTGCAGGATATAGAATGCTGGCTCCAGAGAGATTAGGACTGCCCACTTGACGTTTGCCATCATCATGCTGTGTCCATGGCGGGGGAAGCTGAAGCTTTTGCTTGCCACAGTGACGCTGGTCTTCCTCATCTCATGGGTCTACCTCTTTATGGGTATGGGATGGGTCCATTTCCTTGCAAGATGTCCAGTAGTTCTGTGTGGAAAAGGCTTTTCAGGTGGACACCTGTGGCCCTCCTGCTGTATTTGCATGACAGCTCACACTGGTTGGATTGTGATAACTAGGGCTGATGAGAGCTGTCAACTAAAGACATTTGAAGGTCCACAGTTCCCTTCTCTTTATTTTCTCCCCTCAGATCCGTACAAACATATGGTGATTGTTTCCTTTCATCATTGAATTCTCTCATCTTTCCAGTTGTGAAAAAATTAAATTATATGCAAGTAACTTTTTAGATGAATTTATTTCCCATCTTTCCACCATTTAGGTCCTCAGAGCAGCTTACAAACATTTAGACCTTCTTTTCCAGCCAAACCAACAAACTCCCTCATGACACAGCTCAGTATCTTCTGAGTGAACTCTTCCTAGAACTGCTCACTCCTCAGATCAGAATGGGAGTAAAAGTGATGGAAATGTTCAGGTCAGGGGCACTAGGTCATTGCCTGCTATACATGTACTTTTTGTGGCAGATGGCGTGATGATAATGAATTCTCACTACAAAAGGTTTAGGGAAACTGTCCTCCCCCATTGCAGAGGCCAGTGGCAAGGAAACCTCTGTGCTACAATTTAAAATAATACCACAGAATGACAGATAGACAAGAAAATTCTGAGGCTTCCAAACCTTGGCGTAAATCCTGTTTTCCAACTAGGACAGCCCCATTGAATAAAAATGATCTGTATAAGAAGATCAACTGATTAATTGGGCCTCTTCAAGTTGAGATTAACCATTAGAATTAAATCATTCTTTCTGTTGTTTTGCAACTTGAATGCTATATGGTAGCAAAGTTATGAATGGTGAGGTCAGAAACAGAGATGCTCCCCGCTATTTTCACTGCTCTCTTTCCCCTTGCATTTCTAGTCCTTATGTGTGTCACGGTGATGTTGACCATTTCCTTAAACACATAGGTATATGAAATGCTGGATCCAGAGATCTATCTGATCTGGCATTTTGTTCATAAAGGGACAATCAAATATGGGAAATCCACACGGAAGACATGAATGCAACCGTACCATCTTGCTTGTGTTCTCCAGCAGCTAGGCAGCAGAGGAACGGTGCCTCTGATTTTGGAGATAACAGTTATAATCACTTTCAGCCACTGACAGTTGTATCCTCCATGAATTTGTTTGTGTTCATGGACATCACTGTAGCTTCTAGTTCAGAACACCTTAATTTGACCATGTGCTTTGTCAAAAGGACTTAACTTATTTGTTCCAAATTTCCCTTCATACAGCTTCATTGGGGGGAAAGATGTTCTTATCTACTTTCTCAACATCGTGCATAATTTTATACTCCTTGATCACACATATGTCCTCTTTACCTGTTTTCCCCCCTAAGCTAACAAAACCCAAATGTTGTAACGTTTCCTTGTAGGGTAGGTGACCCAATCCCTTGATCATTTTGGTTGCCCTTTGTGCAGCTTTTCCAGCTTTGTTGAGCATTCTGTTTCATATCCATCCCCTAGAGGAGCATCAAGCACTTTTGTTTTGTAACATTCAAGGAGCTGTTCAACACGAAGGCCTTTTTACTAAAGAGAAGGGTAATTGCCTAAAGAGAATGATAATCGTTGAAGCAATGAAATCTGAATACATTTAATTGCAGTGCAGTAAAAAAAAAAGTTGGGATAGTATTTAAGGTGTAGAAATTTGCAACCTCTCTGTATAAGAATTCAACATGATCACATTAAATATTTATTTATGCTGTCCTGTGGCTATAGGTTTTCTTGCTAACTCTTTCACCAAAGTATGAATTAAAACCCTGTCCTCACCTTTCCCATGTTTATGTTTTTTGGGATTCCTTCTATAGATGGGTGTTCCCTTATGCTCCCTCCTTGCTTTGGGGACCACGCAAGTCGTTACTTTGACCGTGAGGCCTTGGTGTCTCAGGTCCGAAAAGTGGAAGAGGAAAACCAGCTTTTGAGGATGCAGCTCAGTCGCTCTCAGGTCCAGGATGAGGTGCTGACTGGGACTGACAGCAGCCATCAGGGGGCGCAGCTGGTAGATGATCAGGAAGGAAGGAGCAACTACACTGGCTGCCCCAAGCAGAGGATGGTTCAGAAGTGTGAGGTAAAGATGACTCTTCAATTCATCCTTGGTGCACCTTGTTTATTGAACATTGGTGGGCAGAGAATTTTGGGGAAAGGCATTTGG
The DNA here is from genome assembly GCA_020142125.1 of Phrynosoma platyrhinos. Lineage (NCBI taxonomy): Eukaryota > Metazoa > Chordata > Lepidosauria > Squamata > Phrynosomatidae > Phrynosoma > Phrynosoma platyrhinos. Next base: position 74,640,910 of record CM034701.1, on the reverse strand, counting down.
GTGCGCTCAGGCCCATGATTCACCTGATTCCTAAAGCCACTGGGTATTGCTTGGTACTGTGCCAACTGAACACACCTAGTCTCTTCTGATTTCAGAAGCTAGGCAAGGTCATGCATGCTCAGTACATGGACAGGAGGCCACCAGGGATTTCCAGGAAGGGCAAAGAAAGAATTCTGCCTGAAACCTTGGAGGTCCACTGCCAGTCAGAGTTGATCATACAGTTCTGGATGGACCAATGGTCTGACTCAGTTTTAAGGCAGTATGTTCCTCTGCTGCTTTCTGCTTTAGCTACTGAAGCGTTTACTTGGCATTAGAGGGTATGAAGGAGCAAGAGGCTTTGGTGTTTTCTTTTTCCCAAGAAG
>CM034701.1:74623458-74634026 GCA_020142125.1 Phrynosoma platyrhinos | reverse complement strand
AAAAATGTTTATAAAAAAACCCAAAACAACCCCCCCCAAAAAAAACAAAAAATGGGGGAAATTGCAAAAAATGTTTTTGATGCTTGGGGGCCTGTACTTTGCCCACAATTGGGTTAAGAGGATAGCCATGGAGAGGAAAAGGAGAGTCCACACCCTCTATCCATGAGAAATCCTGTTTGTACAAAAGCAACTTTCACCCTTTCCCTGGAGAATGATCATGCTTTTACATAGAATGTGGCTACTCCCAGCCTTTGCTGGTCCCTGATGACGCAGTATAAGAAGCAATGAGAAGAGATAGCTCAAAGAATCATAAAGTTGGAAGAGGCCTCGTGGACCATTGAGTCCAAACCCCTGCTCAATGCAGGATTTCCAGCTAAAGCAGGAAAAGGGTAAAAGTTAGCTATCCAGCCTCTTTTTGAAGACATCCAGAGAAAACCTCACATCTTTCTATATCATTGCTTCCATTGTCAAACCACTCTCATTATCAAGAAGTTACTTCTAATGTTCAATCAGAATCTACTCTTCTGTAACATAAAACCATAGTTCTGCCCTCTGATGCAGCACAGAACAACCCACACCCTCCTCATTGTGGTAGCCCTTGTATCCAGAGTGTGATCATATCACCCCTTTACTAAGCTGGCCATGTCTAGCAACTTCATCCTCTCCTCATATGTTTTGTTCTCTGTGCCTCTTATCCTTGTTGTCCTTTTCTGAACCCATCCTGTCTTTATCCATCTTAAAATGAGAAGAGGGGGCCAGGGAGCATTTCCTGTTCAAATGACACTCACAAGAGCAAATCACAGTGGGTGTGTTTTGTGACTTGGATGTATTTTCCTAGAGCAGTTCTTCCAGTCCTTAACATCTTTGATCGTTTATGGACTGTTTTAATCATGTTTTAGCTATTTTGTTTTAATGCTAAAATTGTTTAATTCTTTTTTAAGGGGTGGGTGGGTTGTGTGATTTGGCATTGCATTTTAAAGTTGTATGTTGTTTTAAATTGCTGCAAGCCGCCTCGATTGCTTGGCAGAGAGGCGGGTTATAAATACAATATTATTATTTATTATTATTATCTACTGTCACAAATCATTCCCATGAATGAATAGTGAACTACACCTCTGTACACAACAGCTAGAGTCCCATGTGGTACCCAGCTACCAGTGGATGTAGCTAACAGCTGCTGAAGTCCATACATTTTGGGCTGATCTTCAAAGCCAGTGAAAGATTGAAATTACTCCAATAATCTCAAAGCAACAGGTTCTTATCTCATGAACTACTCTTTGCTTCAGGGTCTCATTGAAGCCCAGGAAAAGGTCAGGAATGAATTTCTCCCCATTTTCTATGTTCAGGATAGCCATTCCTCACCCACCCCCCGTGTTGCTCACAAGGCAGCTGGTAAATATACAGAATCCCTGTTTAAGAGCTACCAACAGGAAATATTCTTCTGCTCAGTTTTCTTAGATACCCAGTCCTAGAGCTGTCTTCCATTTTCCAATAGACACTAAATATGGAGTGCATTGTTTAGTGCTGATGTAGCAGGGCCTTTTGCCTGATCCCACCCCACAACTGACCCACTTTGTTCTGTGTGTACAAATACATCTCTCTCCTCCCTAGGAGTTATTCTTTTGTTGCTGGAGCGCTTGCGCCGACTTGGCTGGGAGCAGATGTGGCGGCTGACGGCAGAACGGGAGCTCATGAGCATGATGTCCACCTCATTGGCAGACCAGGCAAGTGTCTGAGCTTTGCATGCTTGCTATCCTTTCCACCTAAGCCCCTAATATTTTTTAAATTCATCTTGTGCTGAATATGGATATTGTCATGTGAGACACACCAATTTGTGTCTTCCCGGCTTGACTCCACACTTGCTTTTACCCTGGGGCTTTCTCCTTTTCCAGAATGCAAACTGCAGTCTCTCTTCCAGGACATCTTTAATGCGGTGATCAAACAGAGTCCCACACTGGTGTATCAGCTCCCTTGCTTCTGGAATGTCCAGCTCTCTGACCACACCCGTTCAGAGCAGTGCTACACAGAGGTGTCTGATCTGAAGGTAGGCACATCCTTTCTGGCTGGGGTCTTATGGATTTCCTTTGCAACTTTCCCTAGTCACTGGGGTTCTCCCCCCAAGGCAGGGTAGGGTCTGGAGGAGTGTTTCTTGCTGATGTAGATAGCTTCTCTTATCAGGCCTTAAGCTTTAACATGACTTTCTCAGGTAATTCACTGGAATTCTCCCAAGAAGTTGCGAGTGAAGAACAAGCACGTGGAGTTCTTCCGGAACCTCTACTTGACTTTCTTAGAATATGATGGGAACTTGCTGCGGAGAGAGCTCTTTGGCTGTGCCAGCCTGCCCAGCTTGCCCAGTAGTCAGGTGAGAGTTTTGTCTGCCTGTCTGCCTTCCATGCCTGAACTAGAGAGCCTTTACAGACTTCCAGTTGATTGGGCTGGCGTCTTTGTGTGCCAAACTTTTCATGCAGGCATGCAGCATTATGCCATTGTGCTATGATGGAACCCATCACTTGTTCAGACTCTTTTCTTTTGCTTTACAATGGGGTGACATGTGCCACAGTGAATTTCATTCAAGATGTTCATTCAAGCAGAAGGTGGCCTAAGTGGACTCCATGATTAAACATTTTGCATAATGACCTTTATCCTTTTAAAAAAATGCACATGAACCGTGTATGTCATATTGTCTAGTTTTATTAAGTGGTGCTCGAGACAGCTGGAACAGTAAAGACTAAAATAAATCTATATTCCAGGAGATAATAATACACGGTGTAATTTTTTATAAGAAGGGTGAAGCCCTTTAAGAAGCACAGATTGGGGGTGGGAGAGGAATGTTCCTTTCATTCTCCTAAGTTGCCAGCCTACCTTTATGTTTTGAATCAGGGGGACTTAATATAGTGAGTGTGAAGGATATTCTACCATTTGATTATTCTTGATTTAAAATAAGGCTATGGAATACACATTCATATACAAATGATTCATTTTGCCTTGTTTTTCTTCTGTGTATGTACATATAGTTGTTCATGGACATGTCATTCTGATGTTCCTATACATGTCAAATGTGAAGAAAGTGGACCCACAACTATATATTAAACCATAATCAATGTTAAAAGGCAATATGTATTCTGATAGAGATTCTAACAGTCTCAGATTACTGAAAGCTTTGCCATTTCTAAGTTCTGAGAATTGATAGCCATACAGTTATTTGAACAGAACTTGTCTAATTGATGACAGGACATTTTCTTTATAGCTCATCAGTTCCCCATTGGTGGTGACTTCCCATTTTTGTTCCCTAGGCTAACCCAGGATATTTTGCTTGCCAAGGCAGAACAGCTAATGTGGGTCATTAGCTAGTCATTGTGCGGTTAGCCTTTGTGCCCAAATCGGCCAAGTTATTTTGCCATCTAAGGCAGAAAATCTCCCAAACCCTGTTTCCCTCTCTTTGGTAGTAAAAGTGCAACAATACTAAATTTAGTTACAATTACCTACATGCTTTATAAGATCTAAAATCTGAGGTAGCTGCCTCTCTGTCTAATGGTAGGACTAGCCCAGCTTGCCCCATACCTTGCTCTTCTATGTCTGTGGTACTTGTCTGCCCCCAGTTCTTACCTCTAAATTGTAATGACTGACCAAAACAAACAAACAAACAAACAAACAAACAAAAACAATAAGTTCCATTGTTCTCCTACCCAGAACAATGTATGCATATTTCAATTAGAGGCTAAAGACCTAAGCAGACTGCCAGAAATAGTGCACATTAAATTGAGGCACTGCCCTGGCTCAGTGCTAGGGAATCATGGGAACTGTATTTTTTTCTGAGACATTGAGCCTTCTCTGTCAGAGAGCTCTGGTGCCACAATAAATTACAGTTCCCATGATTCCCTAGCACTGAGCCAGGGCAATGCCTCAATTTAATGTGCACTATTTCTGGCAGTCTGCTTAGGCCCTAAGTTGCTTGATGTTGTATTTTTTCCCTTTCCAGATCTTTAGATCACTAACTCTAGCTTGTTTCTCAGTTTCCAAACAGTTATGTATTTTAAAGAGATACTGTGGCTCACTTTTACTCTCCATCAATTTACCTTCTTAGCCTTACATCTTTCTTCCCCTCTAATACTCACACTTTTGTGTAAATTTTAGTTCCAGCAGGCTCTAGAGGAACTGGATGAAGATGATCCTTGCTATGATTTTCGGAGGCAGAGCCTTATTCAGCACCGTGTGCATCTCTTCTTCTTCCAGTATGACTTTCCGGCCCCAACTGATGCAACTGACGTCACTCTCATAGCTCAGCTGTCCATGGACAGGTACCTGATGGGGAAGAGGTTGTGTATTCTGCCATAAGCTCCATTGCTCAGGACTAAGACCTTTATCATTAGACTGTCAATACTAGTCCCAAGTCAAGTTGCATAGTACCAAGGACAGCCGAGTCATTTAGGCAGATGAGGCAGAAAATCCCATAAGCCTATTACCCATTTCTTGGCATTAAAATTCCAGATTTGCTGCCCTTGCATGACAATCTCAGATCTGCTGCCTGAGGTAATTGTCTCACTCTACCAGAAAGTAGGGCTGGCCCTGGGAGACCTCTGATAAGTTGTATGACAAAGCTGTATGGCACAGACTGTAAGAGTATGTACATTTCCCCTAAAATTTCTGGTTCTGTTTTTAAAAATGTTATTGTAAAGATCAAGTTTCTAGCACTCGGAGCTGTTAAGAAATATTTGGAAATGTCACCAAAGTCTGCTGAAGACTAAAATCAGCAAACTAGTACTTTTTAAATACAAAGTACTACATTTTAAATTTTAAAAGCCAAGTGTAAACAGTGGCAGAATCTAGGACCCTTATGGCTAGAATCATCTCATTGGCATCTGTTGGCCTAAATCCTGGTGTGCAACAGCAGTTGGAAAGCTTTGTGGCTCAGCGTCATCCTTGCAGCCACCATCAGTTGCAGGGATGTGTCTGGGCTTGGGCCAGTTGCCCTTCCATTTCTGAGAAAGAAGCAGCAGCCTTATGCTGATTTTCTGGGTTAGATAGCAACTGTGGTGACACATGGCTGATGTTATAGCCCTTGGTTATAATAACAGGACTGGAAAATACTGCAAAAGTTCCTGGGCGGGGAGACTAAAGGGGGAATGCAGATTGGGGAGTGGTAAGGCATCAGCCACACCACTGTGGAGGGCTTGGGGACATGGCTAAAAAGGGATGCTAGACACGCCTTCAGGCCTAGGGTGCCTTAGCCACGTAAGTTTTTCTCACTGCTGCTGTTCTTTGTTGAGACTACACTGTACACTTGATCTGTCTCCTTGATCTGCAGGTTACAGATGCTAGAAGCCATTTGCAAACACTGGACAGGACCCATTAGCCTGGCATTGTATATGTCTGATGCAGAGGCCCAGCAGTTCCTGCGTTATGCCCAGGCCTCGGAGGTGCTGAGTAACCGCAGGAACATTGCTTATCACATTGTATACAAAGAAGGGCAGTTTTATCCAGTTAATTTCTTGCGTAATGTAGCATTGAAGAATGCACAGACGTCCCATGTCTTCCTGACTGATATTGACTTTCTGCCTATGTATGGCCTTTATGATTACCTCAGGTATGTTTCTTATTTGGGGCCCAGGAACTTCCGTACTGGGGGCGGGGAAGACAGGATGATACCTTTCACTTATATCTCCTTATGACCTGAAATGCAATGAGTTAGCCTGGCTTTTCTTCCAACCAAGTGCTTCTTCTGGTGGAAGCTGTTGCCAGTGGAGAATCAGGGGTTGAGTGGGCAATCTCCCTCCTCTCTTTCAACCCATGTACTCAAAATCTACTCTAGAGAAGTGGGGAACACTCTAGAGCAGATTTTCAATGCAGCAAAGGATTGGAAGAAAGTCCTACAAGTGCTGGTGCAGCATTTGTTTTGGGGTTCTGTTTTTATGGTGGTGTTAAGTCTTATCCTCCAACTGTGATCTTGGTTACTGGATAATTTATCTCCTCCCATTCCCCTTGCCTATGGCTTGGCCCTTCCAAACCTGTGTTTAGTTGTAGGCTTATCTTACTTAGAAGGGATGCGCCCACCAGGTACCTTTCCAACATCAACCTCAGACCAAACAACATGTCAGTATGGAACACCATTCACAGAGGATGAGGAGGGGTAGTTGGGAGATTTCAAGAGACTGCCAACATCAAATCAGCTACCATTCCTTTTGTGTCACAGGACCTCCATTGTGCAGCTGGAACTGCCCCAAAGGAAGGTCGCATTCATTGTGCCTGCATTTGAGACTCTGCATTACCGCCTGACCTTTCCCAAATCCAAAGCAGAGTTGGTTTCCATGCTGGACATGGGCTCCCTCTATACTTTCAGGTAAGTGAAGTACCATAAAAACTCCACTGTCAGCTGTTGAAACTAGTCTGGAACTAAAGGACAGAACACATGTGGATCAAGCTACAGATTCATATCTTAGATACTTTAGCAACCCTTTCTCTAAGCCCAATTTCTTCTGTTAAATTCTCCTAGGTCATGTTGTTGCTTCTTCTCTTGTCCTGACTTAGGCCCAAGACTTTGTTTTGGCCAATCCCCAAACTCCTCTCCCCGACAGGACACACATCAGAGATACTGGCTTTACACCAATTTTGTAGATAGGAGGCTAAAGCTTAGATGGTTTAGCCTAGGCCAGTGAGTGTGAGAGGAAGGAAAACATGAAGCCAGGTTTCTTACTGAAGTCTGCATGCTTGTAGGAAAGAATGGGGCTGATACCAGCAGCCAGCATAGTAGAATATTAGACAAGGATCAGGGAATCTTGAGATCAAATCAGTGGTTAAATGCCATAGAGTTGTGAGTTCAATTCCAGGATTCCAAGGTTAACTCAGCCTTCCATCTTTTGGTAGGTTGGTAAAATGACCTAGCTTTTTAGGGGCAACTGGCTTAAAGAATGTAAACCACTTAGAGAGTGCTGAGTTCACTGATAAGCAGTATACAAATGTAAATGCTATGACTATGTACTCTAGTACATAGGCTAGTTACATACATTCATAGGGGTACTGGTGGAGGAGATACTGTGGCATGGTCTCCTTCAGAGTAGGAGGTAAATACTTAATAACATAACTACTGATGAGTAATAATTCCACTTAAGTGTGATATCTTGTAACAGTCCTGTAACATAACTCTCTTGAGAGAAACAACAAAAATGAGCTGATTTAACCTGAAGTTTTTTTTCTTTTTTAAAAAAACCTGTTCAGTTCTCTGCACAGTGATCATCTGGAGACAGAAATTTCATCTCTGATTTTTTTTTTTACAATCTCCATGTTTTTGTCTACAGGTACCATGTTTGGCCACAGGGCCATGCACCAACAGACTATGCCAAGTGGCGGACAGCCACAATACCATATCAAGTGGAATGGCAGCCACACTTTGAACCTTACGTTGTAGTAAGGCGTGACTGTCCCCTGTATGACCAGAGATTTGTAGGCTTTGGCTGGAACAAGGTGTCCCACATAATGGAGCTTGATGCCCAGGTGAGTGTGCTGCTAGAACTTTCTACTAGGCTTGGTTTTCCTGATCCAAGAGAACCAAGGCTAGAGGGAATGGCTTTTAAACAAGCAAAACTTATCAGCAACTTCCTTTCCTATTGCAGGAATATGAACTTCTGGTCCTGCCCAATGCCTTCATGATCCACATGCCTCATGCACCCAGTTTCGACATCTCCAAATTCCGCCGGAGCTCCAGCTACCGAGACTGCTTGAAGACCCTGAGAGAAGAGTTTCATCAGGACTTGTCACGGAAATATGGTGCTGCTGCCCTCAAGTACCTTACTGCTGAGAGAAATTTGTGAAAAGCAACTTGGACACCAAAGGACTGTCTGAAAAAAGAACAAGGTTCTTCCAGAGAGATCCAAACCTGCACCAAAGTCTCCCTCCCAGTACTAGCCTGGGTGTGGCCCTTCCTAGTTTGTAGCCAGTTCGGAGGAAGCACTCACGTCTCATGGTTATGCATATTCAATGGCAAACAAATCCAAATTCTGCTTTCCAACTAAATTGAGATAATTACCTTTGTACACATCTGCTAGCTTTTGCAGATTGCTTCCAAATTCAGGGAAAAGTGCACTATGAGATGTTGGGACTTGGATCCCCACCATTCCTTATACTTGGTCAAGAAAGGAGACTCATAATTCTGTGATGGACACAGAGATCCAGACTTCTAATATGTTGCCTTTCCATATATTGGTCCAATAACTACTTTTCATTCTTTTATTCTTCCTCCAAATTCTCTATTCTTGTCTCTGCAGCTGCATATTTCAGAAAGTAAGGTGATCTGAAGCTACTAGTCATGATGGCTAAATTTTACCTTCAGCATCAAAGATACTCCTGTATATCACTTGCTGGGGAGCACATGTGAGAGGGCACTTAAATGTTGCCTGTTGATTTCCCATAGGCATCCAGTTGGCCACTGTGAACAGAATGCTAGGGTAGAGAAATGTTTGCTCTGATCCAGCATGGCATATCTTAACATTATTTCCACATTTGCCCCTTACCCTTGCTATTATAATTTCTTTAAAATGAATCAGAAGACAACTAAGGCTAAATTAAAGAATTATTTAAGTGTATGTAAAAAAACATTTTTCTAGCAGCAGAAATAGGGGCCTCTGAATATTGTTCTATCACTTCTGATTCAAGAGAGACATATATATATATATATATTTGGAAAGGGCATTTTAATTGGAAAGGATTAGTGTGGTGTGACACCATCATGCTATCTGGAGACAGTCCTAAATGCTACTTCACAGACAACCTTTCTTCTTATATGGGGAAATTCTAAGTGTAGGATGATGTATCTTTTTCAACTTCGGCTGATTACCAAGTGTCCTTGAAAAGCTTGTGAGAAAGGTGTTTTAGTGACAGCTAACCTTTCCGCTGTCTCCTTTCTGTATTCTGCCATCAAAAATGCACAGATATACTGTCTAAATGTGGAGGTTCCATTAAGCTGTTGTGGCTAATAGCTCAGGTGTAATCTTGACACTGCACATCATTGCCAAGGAAACTCTTTCCCCTTCCCTGGGAAGAAATATGAAGATGTGTAGTGCTCTGATCTTCTCTTCCAAGGAGCTGGAATATGGCTTTATCTTGCTGCTTTCTTCATAATGGTTCTTCACATTCTCTTCTATGTTTTAATAGCAGTGCCAAGCACTACACATTTGAGATTCACGCCGCCTTCCTGCCTCAGGGCTGAAGGCAGTGGCATGCTCGAATCAGTGAGAACCTGCTTGTGAACAGGGCTTTCCCCCTCACCTGTTGGAAGGTGAGAATGGATCTGTCCTTTTAGGATGTATCACCGTGCTATTAATGAATGTTGCAGCTGGATGTCTGCGCTGGGAGCAGCATCAGCCTAGCCTTGGTTCATGGTTATCAAACACTGGAGCAGGGGGAGGGGGGCATAATATGCAAGCATTTCCTCACTTGCTATTTATATAATTAAAAGTGATTTTTTTTTTCATAAGGGGTAAGTGATCTGGGGGTCTTCTAGGTTTTTCATTGGTTTCTGGTTATCTCTTTAGACCTGGAATATCTTCAGGGCCTTCTGCTGCTAGATTCTGGTTTCTCCTTTGCTTTCCTGGCATTATGCAAGAGCTTCCAAAGTACGGGACTGATTTTTTTTCTGTCCCAAGGTTAGGTAGGCTCCTCTAAATGCTGAAAGTGACTCAAATGGAATATTGTAAAGAATGTGCATAAATGTTGCCTCCCCTTTTTAAAAAAAAAAAAATTAAAGTTTTTAGAAATTGTTTTTCAAGCCTCTGATACAATTATGTGGTTATTCTGCCAAAGTGACCAATTCAGATACATTACTGAGATAGGCAATGCTTTCCTCATTTCTACTGATAATAGGTGAGGTCTTTGCATTTTTTCCCCAGGCAAAGAGCTCTATTAAATATTGTGCTCGGCTCTCACAGGTCCTCTCTTCCTCAGTTGACAGGTTAGCAGTGTCAAGCTCTGAGCAGGTGGGGAGCAGAAGCTAGTCTAAATGAGATCTGAGATGGAGCAGTAACTAGAGCAGTAACTGACAGATGTGAAAAGTATTAAAAATACGGCTCATTCCAGATGCAGGAAATTATTCCTGGAGTCTCAAGTAGTTTGCTTTGTTAAGCTCTTAGGACCAGACTAGATCTGCCTGTAGCAAACCTGTTCACAATCAGGTCAAGCCTGCTTCCTTCAAGTGGGAGGGAGATTGGGAGTACAGCCGGCATATATGCAGGAGGGAGAGCTGAGCTCTTGAATCTTTAGCTTCAACGTCATTTTTTTTAAAAAAAAAAAGCTGTTTTTCCCTGTAGAACTGAAAGCAACGCAAAAACAACTTTTAAAATGAGTAGGAAGGGGAAAGCACTGGTTCAGCATTCCTTTTAATTCTGTGCTTTAAAGTTCTCACTGGATTGCTTTTATGCTAAAGAATTCTGATCTTATGGAACATTTGCAAGGGGACTTTGAGGACTGAGCTGTATGGGAAGCATAATGTATGTTTAGGAAGGACCTTCCCTTAGGAGTTGATGACAAGGAAAACATGGATGGGTTACTAGGAGGAAAGGAGGTCTGGACTTCAGCTGATT
>CM034701.1:74610491-74623371 GCA_020142125.1 Phrynosoma platyrhinos | reverse complement strand
AAAGTGCTAAAATGGAAGAGGGGCCACAATGGACCAGCAAAGAAAGAAGAAAGTAAATAAAATATTTGAGTTTGTATCCCTAAAAGGAAAGTGGGATCCAAGGAGTCTGGGGAAGGCTGAGGTTGTTATATTCATAAAATTAGCTTAAAACCCAGCTCTAAATATAAATCTTCAACTCTGAACTGTGTCCACGCACATAAGGCTTGCTTCTTTACCCTCTGCCTTTTGTTAGGCATTAACACAGCATTACAACATACACAGAGTACTGTATGAGAAATATCACTACAAAGACAAGATATTTTATTTATTTATTTAGTAAAATGTTAAATAAATACAAATTGATCTTTTATTCTGGACCCCTTATTCTGGATCTTTTATTCTGGCATTGCCCTAAAGACTCTTGTTAGGGCAGGGGCCTCTTATCATGCAGTTTACTCCAAGGAGCCCTATTCCAATTTTGATAGACTAAATCTAGACACAATGTACCAAACCCACAAGGGACTGGAAGGCTACAGAAAGAAGGCAGCAAAGAGACTGAAAAATCACCATGAGCACCAGGCTATTAAAACAAACAAATAAACAAACAAACCCTTAACAACCAAAACCGCCCCACCTAGTCAAATTTTCAAAGTCATGCATCCACATACCATTCACAGGATGTTTATCTGTGAAAATCATGTAATATCCAATTCATTGAAAGGAGGTCTTTCATATTATATGAGAATTCTGGAGGCAGAGACAGTGTAACTAGTTGAGTTTATCTGATACATCAGGAGGAGGTAGGGAAGGGTGGTAGATCACTATGCATTGCCCTAAAGACTCTTGTTAGGGCAGGGGCCTCTTATCATGCAGTTTACTCCAAGGAGCCCTATTCCAATTATTACGAATATTCTGGCAGCAGCAATGACATGCACTGTTAAAAACAGAAGAGTAGTTGCTAAGTCACTGACAGCAGTTTCCTCTGCTGCTGCAAAATGGAATGGAGCTATAAAATGAGCCACAAATGAGGATAACATCAAAAACATAATTTGCACTTAACAGCATAAGTGAGGTATGCAGAGTATTCAGGATATGGTAGTTCAGTTATGACCAAACTGACAGTTTCCAAATGTAACATTACCTGTGATATCCAGTTCTTAGTCTTGCTTTGATTCCTTCTGGCCTGTTCATAATATAAATTGGCATAAACTGGATTTTTCCCTGGTGTATTAAGTAAAGGGTCAAACTCAACCAATCTAAAGAGTGACAAAAACAGCAGTAACTAAAAAGCTTAGTCTGATTCTTGCTGCAGGACATAATTCTTGGAGCCAGGATCTTTCCTTCACTGTGATACAACTGACAGTGCCTTGGCTAAGGCTGTGATACGTAGGTGTGCAGCTGTGGACAACTAGGTGGTGTGAAATAACGAAATGATGCTTACTGTTGTAGGAGGACAGCAGAATCAGCACTCTCTCTCTCTAAGGATCTTCTAGCTAAGTTACAAAGGGTGCTGAGGGAAAGCAAATGCTGAAATGATAAATGCTGATGTCAATAAATTTCCCCCAAACAGTAATTGAAATAGGGAAGTAATAGTAATTAAAATACAGCCATTTGCAAATGCTGCCAAGATTGATGCAGAAAGCAACAGCCAACTACCATGTTTGCTGTACTCCAGGGCCACTCAGAGTGGTGGACTACAAATTGGTGCCAGTTTACCAGCCATCAGCTGCTGGTCCTTGGAGAGTTTCTAGGAAAGAAAAACAACTGTAGCCAATGTACACAAATATGTTACTAATCTTGGGCACAGTGAGTGGGTGGGTGCGAATTGTTCGTCTTCCACATCAGATAGCCTGAGAAACACTTCTAGTTTATTGCCAGTAACACAAAGAATACTTCCAACACCTGCACAACAGAACAGAAACTTAACGAAATTTCAATTCATTTTCTGTGTAGTAGGTAGACAGGGCAGGGGGGAGGCACTGAGATATTGCAATTATGTTTTGGTCAGGTATGGTGAATCTGCGATTCTTCAGATGCTGGTCTCTAAATCTCATCAGGCATGGTCAGGGAGATGGGCATTTTAGTCCCAGAACATCTGGAAGACCGTTGCAAACCTCTTCCCCCTCCCCATTTTAGGCCCTTCAGGTTTAATGCTTAGTCTGCAATCTGATAAGTAGAGCCCAGGGGTTTACAACATAATAAACGCTTTGTACAAATCTCTGTTGGCCTATCTTAGGACAATAAAAACTAGACTTTGTGCTTACCATAATCCAAACTGAACAGTAGGATTTTCTTCTTGTGCTTGTATGTGCAGTCTAGTTTTGCTGTGGATGGTTAAGGAAGTAAATACAATACAGAATATAATTTTCAAACCCAAGTGTTTAGATTGATCTAGGGCAAACATTAAACAGAAACTTTAATGCTGGCAGAATGTCTGATTGTCCCTAAACTCTGGACAAGAGAGAAAGGATAAAGTAACTATGGGTATGCCTTGTGTTCTCAGTCTAGGGCAAGATTAGGTAAAATGCACATTATATGGGGTGTATGCAGAGCCTTGCCAATTACCACCATTGACTCCTAAATCTTTTTGTTCCCCCAAATGGTAAACAGTCACTTGCAGAATGGCCCCCAGGTGCTCAAAGGTTGCCTACCTCTGTTCTAGGGGGATTTATGGAGTGACAAAGAGCTGTTTTACATTTTCAGAGAAACAGGATACAAATAGTAAAAGTAAATGTACGATACACAGTGTCAGGTTAAAAGTGGGGAGGAGAATGGCAACTGTCTCTAGAGACACTATAGATCTGGCACTTGTGCTCCCACAACTTTCTAACACGTAATTTGCATTCAAAAGATAGATTGGCAATGCTGGCAGAATGTCTGATTGTCCCTAAACTCTGGACAAGAGGACACTGTCAGGACAGAATATGGAAAAACAAAATGACTAAGTTGGCAAGGGTGCAATTTATCTCCCTATCTGTTTATATGCAGAACATACCACACAAAAATTAAGACTGCAAGGAAGGAGATGTAAAAAACTGGAAGAAGAAACAGCAATCATATTACTTGAAAGGGATAGTAATAATCTGGAATAACTACTGCGGAAAATTAAGGGATAAAGTACACAAGCACGGTTACAGCTCAATATTAAGAAAATATTTTTTTTCCACAAAAGATTCATGTCTTTTTAAAGGGAGCGATGATGACAAATCGTTAAAGATTGTTAAAGATCAATAAAAAAGGAGATCAAGAAATCAGCAGAAGATTAATACTTGGGAGGGCAGCTATGAGGGAACTCAAGTACAAAGAAATATCACTGAATATCAAAGTCTGGAGCATCCATTGCATAGTATTTTCAGTTTCTGTGTATGGATGAGAAAGCCAGACAGTGGAGAAGGCTGACAGGGAAAGAAAAAAAAACCTCATTTGCGATGTGGCGCTGGAAAGTTCTATGGATATTATGCATTTCCCAAAAGCTAATAAATGAGTCCAAGAACAAATCAAGTCTCAATTCTCCCTAGAAGCCAAAATGACTAAACTGAGCCTATCATACTTTGGGTACATCGTGTGATGACATGACTTATTGGAAAAGATGATAAGGCTTGGTAAAGCTAAAGGCAGTAGCACAGTACAGGTGGAGTGACTCAATCTAGAAAACCATGGCTTTGAATTGGCAAGACCTGAGCAAGAGTGTTAATAACTGGGCCTCGCATTCATACGTTTGCCGTAAGTTAAAGCTGACTTGACAGCACATAATTAATAAACGCTGGCTGCACTTTCCCAATTGAATGCTGAGGAATTCCAGTGGTCCACATGGGTCACCCACACAATGCATATTCTTTCAGTCCCTACACTGGAAAGTAGTAAATTAAAACCCTTTGTCACATTGTCAAATATGCACAACCAATTCCAAGATTCACATCACCATAGCAAGTAGCAATAGCAAGTACAACAGCAAGTACCTTCAACCTGTTTAGATAAGAGTCCACTGACTTACACAGCATGTCATAAAGAAGCCAATACAAAACATCAAGCGAAGTAAGGAGGAGGAGGAAGACAACAAAGAAGTGACTGATTATAAGCAACTAGCCATGATGCAGCCCTGAAGCACAAAGCCTTGTCACTTCATAGCATTAAAGAGATTTCTCTGGCAGATTCCTCCACTGACACATGAACCCAGTAATTTTTGCAAATGTTATTCTGCACTTGGTGAGGCACTGATGACTCTAACTAATAAAATCAACTGCAATGGCAATCCATTATCAAACAAGGCAGACTTTATTTTATTACTCTGATTCACAAATGCCCTGTAGCTCCTCAAAATTTTGATAACTCTCTAGATAAAAAAATAGAAACCTGGATACCAGCTACAGTGCATTATACACCAGGAATTTCCTAGTTAGCAAACAACATATTTACCCACCTGCAGAGTATGAAAGAAGCTTCTGCATTTATTTTATCCTTTGCCCTGCATTCCTTAATCAAATCCAGCAACAATATTCAACCTGTATGATAGTAAGACAAACAGGAATAGCCTAACTGCTGATTATCCTCCCCACTTTCCTTCCTTACTTCTAGCTGGCAGAGATTCTCTAACAAAAGACAAGAGAATAACAACAATTATTAGAGTCATAAAATGTTAGGCTGGGTATTATACAGCTTTGCTTCTCTTCAGTACTCTGCATTCACTCCAACATGCTGGATGACCACTGCAGCCTGAAGGCTCAGCAGAGTTTTTATTACTGATGCCACTAGTCATGGGAGGCTAAAGTCAGAGGAGAGAAATTTATTCAGATAATAAGGAATTATTCCAAAGCAGGTTTTCAACACCTGGGAAACTTGCCTCAACAAACTATCCTTAGTACAATTAAGTGATGCACTCCCACCACTTTTTATTTTGATGTGAGAGTGACAGGAGTAACCCCCCTTCCAGGCATTACCCCTCCTTTAACATTTGTTAAATTTGTTGGTAATTCAAAATGTTTCAGAGCAAAAGGTGGCAAATAGTATCTACTTTTCTTAGGGTAAACTCAGGGCAGCCTTCCCCCAACCGCCCAAAGAGCAGCCATACTGAGTTCTTGTTTCTCCCACTGTTAGTGCACCGTACTCTGTTCTGAATGTACACAGTTTATTGTGACAGAGGGGAAGAATTCAACTGTTTTGGACAGCTATCTCATGTTAATCATGGAGTCAAGTTTTGCAGTCAATTCACTTTACACAATAGGCTGGAGGTCATCAGACCCCCTCCCTGGATGCATGAACACTGGGCTATCCTAAACAAAACTGCACCGAAGAGGACAGGAAAAGGAACACCAAGATGAGACTTGGGTGAGATGTGAGAAAGGAAGGAATGGTTCACTGGAATGGCTAATAATGAGAAATCTCATTAGAAATCTCTTAGAGTGACCAATACCACTGATTCAGCCTCCAGAGTACCAGTGGCTTCTTCTTGTACTTTGCCGATGGTCATCCACCTCTAGTCCAAAGTGTAAGGTCTTCTGTAATTTATTTTTTTGCCCTAAAAAGGATCTTCATCTAGACCTCCACATCTTGTGACCCATCAAGCTGAGTGCAGTCCAACAAAATGTTGCCTCCAGGGGCTTTTTACATTCCCTGTTAGGCACAAACACCAATATGCTTCTTATACATCTAGTGGACTGCATCTCACTTGGCAGATCACAAGTTGGACAGAACTATTAAACTTGTGGGCCCTTACTTTTCCTCTGTGTGCTGCTGTAATGAGTGAAAACTCAGCAGTTTTCAATGTGCCCAACAGGCTATTTTCTGGTACTATGATGACACCTGGTTCTTAGACATACAACTTCACTACAGAGTACCAACAATTTATGGTAAGACTTGACTTTTTTGATTATAAGGGTCAGGGCTGTTCAATAAGAACCATTCTTACACTTCATTAACTTCATAAGAGATCAGCTGTAGGACTTTAAAAATATCTATATAGTCTTGGAGCTGGAAAAATCCTTGCAAGACAAGAATGGTGGTTAAAAAAGCAAAACAAGAGGCTCAATAAAATAGGTTTGGAATGAAGAAAGTTCAGATGAGTATATAAATAAAGTGCTTAAAGATGCATAGTTCTTCAACACAGACTAATGAAAGCATGCAATTACCAACCCTAGTGTGGCTAAAAGAAGAGGTCTGCTTACACATGGTTTGATGATGCTGAGGTCAATGCTGCCATGGCTTAGAATATGAGTGTCATCACCAATTGGAGTAACTTGAAAATGTTGGCTGACTATATTCAAATGTACAAAATTGGCTACTTCACTCACCCATTTGATTGTCCACCATCAGATTTTTTACAGTATGAAACTACTATGACAATTTGCAGCAGGAGATAGACAAGCTATGCCACCCAGAAGCAAATCTGAATTCCTCCATGATTTGCTCATTACTTTTATGAACTGTATTGCTATAGAATAAAAAGAATTAATAATGCTGCTGCTGTTTTTCTTTTTGCTTTAAGCACATGAGATAATAAAGTGGAGTAATAGAGCAGTGGTCCCCCAGTTAAAAGAACATTTGCAGATTGCATACAGTTTTAAGCATGACAATTTCTTGAAACCCACACCAAGAAATTTTCAAACAAAAACAGCAGAAAGGTTGAAACCATAAGCAAAATCTGTGTTAAAAAATTCTAAGTACACAGCATTTTCTCCAGTTCTGACACCTTTTTAATAGAAATCACTTGTTTAGGAAACAAATAGCACTTTTGTAATTTTTTACAATGTTTCTTACCTTGATCTTATTTTAAGTAACACTAGGAAGACCTCAATATCTTTTTTTCTTTTTAATTTAAAAAAAGTTGTTTTTCCCCCAGATACAAAGATTTTGCCCTTGCATAAAAAACAGTGCCCAAAACGATGACACACGGACTCACAAAGACTCACTGTATCTCACTGACACTATTACTTCTAATCTATACCATGCAAGGTCCCATCTACCTCTTTAATTGGACTGTCAGCCTGAAAAACAGTTTTTCTATTCCTTACATTTGTAACCAAAAGAAAAAGGTAACAAATGAAACAGGCATTTTAACTATTTGGGCAATATGTTTGGGACATGTGCTGTACTGTTTGGGATATTGGTTTTGCTTGACAACATAAAAAGAAAAGAGAAAGAAAATGAGAGAGAGGGAGGGAGAGAAAGAATGAATGAATGAAAAGAGAGAGAAAGAGAGAAAGAAAAGAAAAATGCTGGAATTTTCAGTCTTGACCCGCTTCTCGAAAATCCAGGCTGATCATGTCAGTCACCCCTTTCTCTCTATCCTATTTAGGAAATGCTACCTGGATCAGCCTGTGGACAATATCAGCAATGCATTTCTTTGTCAACTTGAAGATGGGAGAGGGGGGGAAAAACCCAGAAAATAACCCAAAGCTGCCAGTCTAGTAATCTCTAGTTTGCTGTATCCTGCTGGCTACTTAGTGAAAAATCCTTTCCTCATTCTTTTTATTTATTTACTTATTTATTTCATTGTGTCAAACAATAATAATAATAGTGAATACTGCTTATTGGATAGGCTTTGTTCCCCAACCCCACCCCTTCTGGACACTAGGACATGTTAATTTATATTTCTGGATTTTTGGTTTAGTTAAGTACAGAGAATTTAGAAACAGGAAAAGCCCATAGGCTCTTTGGATGTGAATTCCTCTAGCTAATCAAACTGGTCTGCAGATAAGATTTGAAACCTGCTCCTCCTCCCTGCTCCCCACCCCCAAATAAAAATAAATCAAACCTATAGTGGCTGTGGAGGCTGCTGCAGGCACACACTGGTGTAAAATATAGAGAGTAAATATATTATTTAACTTGGCATGGTGCTGGCTAAGAACCTCCAGCTGGCACTATTCATGTAACATGGTCCAAACTTTGCATGTACACACAGAATAAGAAGGATCCATTGGCAACTCTGGTGCTGCCCAGCACAAGCATCTTCACGTTCTTTCTGGAACCAAAGAGTTCTGCGCTTTCCAGAAGAAATCTGGCTTTGCTTTTTTTAGAGAGTTTGTTTTGCTCTTCCTCCTTGCTGCCATCTCCCCTAGCACCTTCCTCCTGTGCTCTGTTATTTAGTCTCACTGCTGTTGTTACAGTTCACCATGCAGCTCTGGGTGGGGGAAGAGGCTGGGTTGCAGGCGGCAGCATTTGCATTATTGGTCGTGTCCATGCCATTGGAAATGGCTACTGAACTTGCCTCAGTGTTCATGGGTTTTGAAAGGTTGATGCCCTGGATGAGGCGAATTAATTGTTTTACCTTCTCCAACGAACTGTGCATTTCCTTCTGTTTTGCGAGGATGGTGTTCTTCATTTCCATACATTTCTGAAGAGAATTAGAACACTCCACTTAATTAATGCATCTGAGAGATTTAACTTGAACAAAAGTCAAAACAAAGTAACGTCAAGATCCACCAGGCACCACAACTCCCAAAAAAAAAAAAAGGGGGGGAGGCTTCATGCCACAGATGGTATGCAGAAACGTATATTCCAATGCAAGGAAACAGTTTGTCAAGGTAGGACTTTAACACCCACAACTACACCATATAGGTCACAATAAATGTGTGTCTGTAGAGACAGCTTTTCTTAAAATATTTTGCTAACACAAAACTGAACAGGCATTGAGTTTCAAGACAATGTCTCAATTGAGATATGACACCACCACAAATGCCACAGCCAAAAATCTGAACTAACTGGGCTTTTATTATCAGTCTTAAAAGAACTGATAATCTGAAATTTCTCCACGTGAACCTTCTTTTCCTATGTTCTATGGACATATCTTGCAATGGATGCTCACTACAATTCAATAATGGTGATCTATGCAAGCTAACATGCTTCCTCATGAGAACTGCTCTTATAGATTTATATTTGCAAAAGGGGCATGAGGGCATATATCCAGCATGGAAGCAAGCATGTTTTGTCACACTGCCTTTGAGCTGATGAACCAGCTATCTATTTTAGGGAGAGAAAGGGTGAAAAGTTCAGATCACCTCCACTGTACTCAAAATGTGATCAGTCAGACGGCAATATTTTTCATCCCAAGAAAAGCACTACAAATTCTTGCTCTATTATGAGTTAGTGAACTTTAATACAGAGGCCTTAGAAAAATGGGAGAGGTGGTGAAAAAAAGGTGTTTCTGAAAAGAAAAGGGAATCAAATTAATGAGATTAATTTAAACTAATATTCTTAGTACACAGGGATTTTTGTGCTTATCAACTTTTACTCATTTACCCTAATACTGTATTTTGCTTCTTAGAAAAAACCTGTACGTAACCTTAAACTGATATACCATGATCTGTGATTTTTGGAAAATAGGATGCTCTACTAATATTAGAAGGAGAGGAACAGCTGTAACATTTTTAACTGCCTAGTGGTGATAAAAAATTCTGTTTTTCTTCTTCTTTTGCTACATAAGGGAGAATATCTATTGTATCTATTATTCCCTAGAGATAAGTGTTGATAAAGAAAACCTGAGAAGTGATACTGTAGGAAGCACATTCTAGATCTCATGAGTACAACTTCCAGCAGAACATACAGAGTATAAACAAATCATTGCATGTCAGAACAATACTTACTGTTATTGAATTGCTGAGCTGCTTGACTTTCTGTTCTAGTTGTTCCCTTTCTTGTTTTAAATCTGAACTCCATTTCAGTAATTTCTGTTTTTCTTCTTCCTTTGCTACATAAGGGAGAATATCAATTGTATCTATTATTCCCTAGAGATGTGTCTCCCAGAGCTTGAAAATGTTATTTTTTGACTATAGCTCCCAGAAACTCCTAGCCAATATGGTTACTGTTTTTCCATAATGGGATGCCAGCACTAAAGACCAGAAATTATCACACTGAACCATTCTTGAAGCTGTAGGTACATATACAAAAGGAACTGCATGAGATTGTCTCATTCATTTGTTTACAGGGTCATCATATATTCAGCTCTTAATTTTTTTGAAAAACATCCTACTCCCTTTCTCAAAACAACAATTTCATTTAAAAAAACACATCAAGCCAAGTGCTGTTCGCCTACCTGTTTTGTATGCAATATATGAATGAACAATTGCTAAAGTCCCTGGCCATGGAATTGCTTCTTCTTTCTTTAGCATCTGAAAGAAAGGAATGGGAACATTGGCTGACACATTTTACCTCCAGGGAGGACAGATAGAGGTACACACAAAAGAACAAAGTGTCCTGTGGCACCATAAAACCCAACAAATTTCATTACGACATAGCTTTCATGAACAAAGTTATCTTTGTTGCTTTAGCTGCAAAAGATGAATACACTGTAGTCATCTAACTAAAATGTGCAAAGGAAATCTGTTCACAGTTATCATTAAAGCCTTTTTTTAAAATGGCACTTTGCAATTTTCTTCTTAGAACCTTCTTTCCAAACAATAAAAAAATTCTAGTTTGTTTTTAGGATTATACTTGGGCTGATTATAGTCTTAGCCTCTCACAAGTGGTCTGACAACTCATCCTCATGTAATGGACAGAGGTAGGCCAATGTATATGGAAAAACAGAAATTAAACAAAAGTTTACATGTATGCAAGCTCAAAAAACTGTCAGGGAAATGTGTTGCAGTTCTGGATGTATGTGTCAAAAATAAAATAAAAAGGATAAATTTCATTAAATGGCAGGTCATGGGGGGGAAGTGAGGAGAAGAGGAACTTTAGTGCTGAAAAGCTTTTTGGAAAAGAAGCAAAAGGGATTACAGAACAGTTTTTGCACTTGGTTGCTTCTGCAGGTGAGTAGTCAGTCCTTTAAGAATTGCTTTTAAAAATATTAAGAAATATCCAAAAACTGGCAAGAGGAAGGGGGATCTGTGTTTCTAATCAATAATCCATATGCACCCATGATACTCACAGCTAGCTTATGCACAACTCTTAACATGGACTAGGAAACTATGGAAGAGGAGAGATTTGTAGCAAATAAATATTGCCATTTAAGTAGTGAAAAAATCCTCAACAGAAACATTACTAAAAAAAAAAAAAAAAAAAGACACCAGAACCATCTTGTATCACACTCCCCGAGCAAGTAAACATTTCATTTATTGCTCTACACAAAAATCTCCACAATCATCTGAAAAAGCCCACATGATTTAACAGCATGAAATATGCACACATCTGCACTATACCTCCCACAAAGGAGGCTCGTTTAATCACAGTGTCAGCAATTTTTTTACATTACGGTGCATCTACAAACATTTTTTGCTGATGAAATTTTAACAAGCTGAAGAGGATTGAAAAGACAACGTATCTGATCTTAAACTCGCCAGAAGAGAATATGGTGACTTTGTAATTCATAGGGAAACTGCTGATCCAAGTAGCTCAATGAAAAAAACAACAGTGAGATACCAAAGATCAGTCTCCATGGAGAGAACATGTTACTTTGGCAAATAAGCATTTCTTACAAATATCTTTAATTCATACCAGCAATGGGGCTGGGTATGGTGCATTTGCAGAGGAGAATGGAGCTGTGAGTGAGAGTACTTATTTCTCCATCACAAGCACTTCTCCCCAGCCCCCATGTTTGCACTCAAGAGCCAGAAAAAATCTGAGGGCGAAGTTGATAGATGTCTTTTCCGTACTAATTATTCCTGTAGAAGCATTATCTTTCTGACACAGAGCTTCCATAATGTTGCTCTGGCTCAGGCCTTAATACTGAAGTTTCTAATGAAACTAATGTTACATTTATTTTGAGAAAACAGTACTGGAACTGATAACAGGGAGAATTTGTAAATCCCAAGAAGCCTTTCCTTTTTGAGTTCTGTCCTTGACAATACATATGTCATAAAAATGCAGAAAAGCCTTCTGAGAAGAGGAACACAAAAGATGACATATAATGACAACATTGGTGAGACCATGACCACAGATTCAACCAGGGTGTGTGTGTCTGTCCACAGGTCAGACATGAATGACTGCTGTCAGCCTCTTCTAGGTTGTGTGAGCCAACCATTTTGTCCAGTGTAGAGACTGGTGTGAGAGGTGTCTCCTTTTGTTTCGAACAATACCTGGTCTTGACATTTGGGACAGATCCACATGCCCTTGGGGATTGTTTTCAGAGGAGGGTCCAGACAGTCCAAGTGATACACACGTGAGCATGTGTCACACATCAGCAACTGACCACTTTTCCTGCAAACACTGCAAAAATCTTCATGGATATCACCCTATAAAATTAAGGAAAAGGTGTAAAAGGGGGAAAGTTTAACATTTAATCTTTCCAACAACCAGCCATATTCACACTAATGTCCATTTGGAAGAAGTCTAAATATAAATCCTTTTTTTCATGATACATGAAAAGAAAGCTACCAAATCTGTCACAAGTACAATGCCATGTTCCTGAAATTAAAGTCACAATGAATATGTTGCACAGTTTCTTGAAATTGTACCATCTCTAACTAGTATCATTTTAAATGATTAAGCCCACATCACTAAGAATCTCATTTACTGTCTTTTCAAAGAAAATAGATTTAGGCACAAAGAGAAAACTCCCGTGATCCAATCTTTTAAAATGTGCTAAATCAACAGTGATACAAGACTAGAGTCCTGAAATTATACTGCCCACCATAGACTGAAACGGGCACTTTGGTTTTATGTAATGAGAGTATAGGCAGAGGGAATATTATGGACACATAATTTTTTTTAAAAAAACCAATGAAAATATAAATATGTGCTTTTCAGAGCTAGAGAACAGAAACCACTCAGATTAGAGTTAGCATATAAAGGACAAATGGAATAGCTTTGGTGGTGTTTTCCACTATGTTTACTTTCAGTGGCTAAATCTGATGTAGTCCTGAGCCTCTCTTTTAGAGTTCCTGAAGCCCCCAGAACACCATAAAGCTCAGATTCCTCCATTTTTACTTTTGGGTGGGCTTCAGATGCTTTTCACCTCAAATCCATCCAT
>CM034701.1:74595565-74610391 GCA_020142125.1 Phrynosoma platyrhinos | reverse complement strand
TGGCCTCAAACTGCATTATTTCTGGCAGTCTGTAAAGGCCCTATGTTACCACAAATGTGTCATTTTATTTCCTTATCCCCAGCACATCAACCCAAAGGTTCTCAAAGATATGCCAAAAAGAAGTCCAAACGAGACCCAGAACTCATGTGATGTCACTTCTAATGTACCACTAACACACTGCTTCAGCCTGTGGAAGAAAAAAAACTCCCCTTGGCTCCCTGCTCAGTTGCCCACCCCTGGGCTAAATGAACACATTAGAGTCAAAGATACGTCTGTATTAGTCTGGAAAATCAATATGCAAAAGGGTCTTGTAGCACCTTTGAGACTAACTGAAAGAAAAAAGCTGGCAGCATGAACTTTCGTAGGTCTGAATCTACTTCCTCATAAACTCAAGTCTACAAAAGTTCATGCTACCAGCTTCTTTCTTTCAGTTTGTCTCAAAGGTGATACAAGATTCCTCTACATCAGTCAGCCTCTCGACTTTTTTTTAAAAGAAGTGCAAGCATACTGGTCTACTGGCTGACCACTGATTTCACAGACTCACAGAATCAAAGAGTTGGAAGAGACCCCAAGGACCATTCAATCCAATGGATGGTCCTTTTGCCATGCAGGAAGGTATAATCAAAGCACTCTAGATAGATGGCTATGCAGCCTCTGTTTAAAAACCTCCCAAGGAGAAGACTTTACTACACTCTGAGGTAGTGTGTTCCACTGTCAAACAAGCTTTTATCTCCAGGAGGTTCTTCCTAATGTTTATGTGGAATCTTTTTTTCCTATAGTTTGAATCCACTGCTCCATGTCCTAGTCTCTGGAGCAGCAGAAAACAAGCTTGCTCCATCTTCAATATGACATTCTTTCAAAAATTTAAACATGGCTATCATGTCACCTCTTAACCCTTTCTTCTTCAGTGCTAAACACACCCAGCTCCCAAGCTGCTTCTCAGGGCTTCCAGAATTTTAACTATTTTGGTTACCCTCATCTGGACAGCTTGTCAATATCCTTCTTGAACTCTGGTGCCCAGAACTGGACACAGTATTTCACGTGAGGTCTGAACAAAATAGAATAGAGTGGTAATATTTCTTTCTTCAATCCAGGCACTATACTCCTATTGATGCAGCCTAGGATCATATTAACAAAACAAAAATAATGATCACAGAAGATCTACAAGAATTCATCCTAGATACTGAGAAAACTGAATTAAAGAGTCCTCATAGCTTGGATCAAAACACTGACCAGAATGGAGCTTGTATTCAAGAAATAAAAGAAGACTAGGAATAGGAAGGGCAGCTATGAAAGAACTAAACAAGATCCTAAAGTGCAAAGATATAACTCTGAACACTAAAGTGAGGATAGTCCAAGCCAGATATGAGAGCTGGATAGTGAAGAAAGCTGACGGAAAGAAAATAAACTCATTTGAGATGAGATGCTGGAGAAGAGTGCTGAGGATTCTATGGATGGCCAAGAAGACAAACAAATAGATTCTAGAACAGATCAAGGCTGAACTCTCCCTGGAAGCCAGGATAACTAAACTGGGGCTGTCATACTCTGTCCACATCATGAGAAGGCAGGATTCATTAAAAAAGACAATGATGGTAGGAACAGTAGAAAGAGAGGAACACTACACACCAGATTGTTAGAGTCAATCAGGGAGGCCACAGGCTGAGCATGCAGGACCTGAGTAGGGCAGTTGAGGATGGGATCTTGGAGATGCCTCATCCACACAAGGGTCACCAACCAGGGTCAGGGACTTTCCCAGCAGACAATAGCAGACAATCTCCTTGATTGCATATCCTCACCTGGAAGCCATGCCATTAACACAACAGAACAATACCTATTCAACACAAAACAATACACAGTTTACATGGGAATGCAGACAATATCCTTGATTGCATACCCTGAAGCCATGCCATTAACAACAGAACAATACCTATTCAACACAGAACAACACACAGTTCACCTGGGAACCACTCCTCCCTACCCAGGGTCTCACAGTATATATAGACCCATGCTCTTCCATTCCAGTTTTCTATGAGGATGCCAGCCACAGATGCTGGCGAAACATCAGAAAGAAACTCTTCTAGAACATGGCCACACAGCCCAAAAAACCCACAAAAAACTATGGATGCCGGCCATGAAAGCCTACGACTTCACAAAGAAAGCAAGCAAGTTTTGTGCTCCCTAATATGCTGAAGAGTAGGCATACAGGAATCACATGGCTGAATCTTCTCTTCCAACAGGGCCACTAACTTGAACTTCCTGCTACTCACACCCACTAGCAAGAACATAAACATAGCACTATCCTCACTATCCATATCCAGTAATCTTAGGTAGGTATTGAAACAGAACTCCAGGTCTCCCCCACAACACCCCCCTGTTAGCCAAACTCCAGGGCCTGGGGCTGCCACTATATAGATAACTAGTGACTGTTTGCTCCCCCCTCAGCCTCTCTGACTTACTTCCTCTCAGCAGATGCACAATCAAGATTCAGCACATGAAATGGCCCCTGACAGTCCCCAGAGGAGATGTGTGATGATGTTAAGGGACTTCCTGCTGAGGAGAACAGAAGCAGTGGTTTGCAAGCCTGGCAGATGCCCTGCCTCCCTGAGACCATGTGCTGAGGCATAGGATCTGGGTCTACACACAAAAAGAACAATAGAACACATAGCCTTGATGCAAGAGGCATAACAACCTTAACCCAACAAACTCTCCCAAAAGTATCTCTGGGGCTGGGAAAGTTTAACCCAACATATATCAATATATCTAAATTGTAAGTAAACACATTGACACCTATATTCCACATGTGCTGGGTGGTGGAGAGAACACATCTTTTTATATTTAAGACAAGTAATTTCCCTACAAAGGATTCCCTGTCAGGATTTTTTGTAACAAATTAATACAACCAGCATGTTGATTGTGCAATAAAATGATTATTTGCAAAAGTACTGCAATCCTGTTGGACCCTCTTCACTTGTGAACAGAAGCACAGCTCCATCTGGCTCTATTTCTTACAATCTTTCCCAAGAAGTGTGCAGAGTACTCTCTAATGTTGAGGGCACAATTTAACTACTCAAGTTCTCCAGGCACCAGTATTCAATATTCTGGAAATAACAGACTCTGGTTTGGAAAATTAATACTGATGTTCCATTTTGATCCTTAAAATAACTTCAAACTTTGTATGGCACTACAGAATATATAGAATGTTGTGTGGGCAGACTTCTACTAGTGAAACAACACTTCATCTTCCTCTCTACCTATCTGTCTCCTCCCACATTGCTCCACAAGATCTTCTGACCTGAAGCAAATCTGCAGGATACTGGAGTGTGTGAGGAGTACCATACAAGGGAACTAAGAACTAATTCTGGCAGTAGTATCTATGCTTCTGACAAGACAAGCATCACTAAACATAATTTATATTATATATTTTAATTTCAATCCAATGTCAACCACACTTCTTCTGATTTACTTAATCTGGGACTTTTTACAGAAACAAAAATCTGTGACCAAGCCACACTAACCAAGGCAAAACAATGCTTTTCATTAAGAAATGTTCACAACACCAAAGAGTTTCTTGATAGTACTAAGCTTTTACTGCCAGTGTTACTCAGTTTTTCAGTGTTCTTTTATACTTCCAATTCCTTAATAACTAGGAACATCTTAAGTGTGGGTGAACTCAGCTGATATACACTTCTCAGCATGGCTTTTTAGTTTCCATCTATTTCTTCCCATCTCTGTTGTTTGCTATTTTTATTGGCAGTTCATCCCACAGAAGTGCACAAAGAGAAAAACAACTAAAAAGATCATAAACAAGGTAACAGAAAAGGGCTTAACATATAAATTTGGGGGCTGCTCTGGCACTTTGCTACACCTGAATCCCAATTTTTGAAGCTCTTTTCAAATTCAGTATGGAAGGATAACATTTGTGAGATGGAAGATACCCACTCCCCGTAAAGTATAGCATTCAGGCTTCCACAGAAACTTAAAAAGTGACAGGATTAATCATTGCTCTAAAAACATTCTTACTAAAAAACACAAAAATATTAAACACTGAAGGTTTTAACAACTGATTTGGTTGGCATGGTACTTATAGTATGACAAAACAGTGGTACACAAAGAATTTAAGCACCATATAAAAAGGAGAGCACTTTTGTATGTATGGAATGAAGTCAAGAAGAAAACATATAGAAAAATTCCTCTTTGGATCTCCTCACACAAAGCCTTTTTTGGGAAATGGACGGCAGTTGAAACATGGCTGAGATATAAGGATATACTTTAAAAATCAGGAGATAAATTTGAACTAAAAACTATTCAAGAACTGGAACAATTAGACCCGAAAATACATTGGTTACTATATACCCAATTGATAGAAAGATTTAAGATGGACACTAAAACAGAAGACTTTGAAGATGAATCTAAAGATTTCGATGATATCCTAAATGAGATCAGGAAAAAAAAAAGAACAAGTAAACTTTATAAAATATGGATGGATAGAAACAGGAAAAGAGACCTGATCTCAGACAATATGATTAAATGGGTTACAGATATAGGGGAAACAATTGACTTGGAGAGCTGGGAATATGCTAGAAAGAAATCAGGGAAGTTCACTAAGGGCCTATACAGACTGCCAGAAATAATCCATCTTGAGGCCACTTTAATTGTCCTGGTTCAGTGCTAGAGAATCATGGGAATTGTAGTTTTTTCTGAGACACTGAGCCTTCTCTGTCAGAGAGCTCTGGTGCTACAATAAACTACAGTTCCCATGATTCCTTAGCATTGAGCCAGGACAGTTAAAGTGGTCTCAAGATGGATTATTTCTGGCAGTTTGTATAGGCCCTAAATCTCTTTATCTTTACCTTGTTGGCACAACTGATCCTTTGTTGTTAGCTTATTGTTTTAATTGTACTGTTATGTTTTAATTCTTCTTGGTTTAATTCCGTTTTAAGGGGTGGGAGGGTGGATCATGGGAGGAGGGAATGTTTTTAACTTGGTTTGTTTTAAATGTTGTAACCCGCCTCGATTGCTGTGCAGAGGGGCAGGCTATAAATAAAATTTATTATTATTATTATCTCTAGACCTAAAGGAAAAATACTGAAAAATGGAACAAAGGTGGTAGGAGGAACTTCCTGACAGTAAGGGCGGTTCGACAGTGGAACACACTCCCTTGGAGAGTAGTGGAGTCTCCTTCCTTGGAGGTCTTTAAGCAGAGGCTGGATGGCCATCTGTCAGGGATGCTTTGATTGGGAGTTCCTGCATAGCAGGGGGTTGGACTGGATGGCCCTTGTGGTCTCTTCCAACTCTATGATTCTATGATTCTATGGTACTTAACTCCAACCAAGGTTGCAAAAATTTACAACACAGGATCGAATTTGTTGGAAATGTAAACAAAATGTCAGATCATGATTTCACATATGGTGGAGATGTTCAAAAATGAAAGCTTACTGGAAGAAAATTCATGATTCAATGCAAGAAATCTTTAAAGTTAAATACAAATTAAAACCAGAAATTTATCTACTGAATATGTTAAATAAAACGGATCCAACATTAGAGAAAAAATACTGGAGAGTTCTTTTATATATGATCTCGGCAGTGATCTTTGCACTGTTAATAGTGCAAAGGTGGAAAAAACAAGAATTATCTACAGTGGATGACTGGTTGTTGAAGATAGAAATGGACAGATTAACAGCTTTACTAAACTAAAAAGATTTAGAGAAGGTCAATAAGGAATGATCACCAGTTGTGGAATATAGTAATAAAAGATGGCAATGAAAAAGCAAGTAGAACTATGGGAATGATAAGAAAATTAGATTTTTTTTAAAAAGGAGATAAGATTGTAATTAGATATGATGTATGGGTATGATTACCTAATTTTTTTAAAGAGAGCTGTTATTAAAAAGTTGGTTTAATACTTTTTTAAGGGGGGGAGGGTACAGGGGTTTGAGTGTATCTTGTATTTTTATCATTTGTGAGCCGCCCCGACTGAGCTCAGAGGGGTGGGGTATAAATAAATTTATTATTATTATTATTATTATTATTATTATTATTATTATTATTATTATTTAAAATATCAAAGACAGAAAAAGACTTAAGGGAAATCATGAGTATAAATGAAAGTATTTATTGTCAAAGGAACTTTGGAAGTATTGTAATGTAAGACAATGAGCTGATTATATTTAAAACTTTGATTGTATAAATGTATTTTTAGATGTTTATATAGTATAAATACAATAATTTTCAAAAAATGACCTTTGAATTATATCATATTTCTTCCACTGCCTTACAATGCATGATGCTTTCACATCAATAAACATAATGCATTAAATGATGTCGGACAACCAGTCACTGGACAGGCAGGATTACTCACGTGTAAGGCCTACACTTTCCAACTATCTGAAAACCAAGTTGTTAATGTCTGACAGTAACATCTCCCATTTAATAATTCCTAGGGTTTATATGTTACTCGTATATCTAAATGGAATCTTACTTTGATTCGGCAAGGTCTGTAGATCAAGCAAGTGTTGGATTCCTATGCTGAAACTAGGGTGACATACGGCCCCATAATGGGCCACACAGTCCAGCTTGAGTCTCCTCTTCTATTTCGGCAAACCATAGCTAACTTGAGAAGCCAAATTATAGTTAACAACTATGCAAATTTCAAAAAAATAAAATAAAATAAGGAAACTAGCTCTTCTCCTCTGTAATTTGAGCACTGCTGAAATCTACAGTATCTTTATTGTCAAAAACTGTTCCAAGATAAGCATAGATTCAAAACAGCTGAACTTGAAAATTTATGAATACTTCTCTCTTTCTTTTTTATTTTGTGACTGTACAGCAAGCAAACAACATCAGTAAAGATGTCTACTGATGTTCCCTAGTGAACAACTACTGAGTACTGCAGTTCTGAGAAGCTTCTCTCGCTTAGAAGACTTCCAGGTAAGAGTTATCAAGCATTGTGAAAACTAAATCTACTCAAGACATGAAAGTAGGGAGACAGTATCTGAAAGTCTTGAGGAAGTGATACATTTGTGTGTTCTGTGGCTGTAACACAAACATTCTATACTAGAATGTTGGACAATGATTTTAATTATATCATTTTAAAAGCTCAGGAAATTATATAATATGAATGAATGAAATTTATTACAGTCAATGACCAGCAAATTATATAATATGTACAACAGACAGCAAGTGAACAAAATGAGCAAAAGTTCATTGATCACTTGCTTTATTTGAGCAAAAAATTAGAATCCATCACCTGTCTTGAAGTTTTTATAATTTCTAGGAATAGGACATGTGGGAATGTGTAAGGGAGTGTGTGTGTATCTGTGTGTGAAAGAGAGACTGAGAGGTGCTAAGAAAGACAAAGACAGAGGAAGAATACTGTAAAAAATTGCTCTTTAAAGCAATAAAACAATATTCACAGGGAGGGTGATTATGGCGGTCTACAGAAAAAACACATACTTTATAGAAATATTACAAATTATTTTACTTTTTGCCAACTTAATGATGTAGAGAACATATAACTGTTCATTTAGCTATTACTGACTGCCACAACAATATGGACAGAGATAATCTCAGAATACTTTTCAAATTCGTGAAGATGTAAAAGCTTAAAATTTAATAGTATAAAAGCATACTGTAAC
This sequence comes from Phrynosoma platyrhinos, assembly GCA_020142125.1. Lineage (NCBI taxonomy): Eukaryota > Metazoa > Chordata > Lepidosauria > Squamata > Phrynosomatidae > Phrynosoma > Phrynosoma platyrhinos. Next base: position 74,602,757 of record CM034701.1, on the reverse strand, counting down.
ACAAAACTTCAGTTACAAATATCTAATTGCATGTAAAATGTGTTCATTAATTGGGTATTGCTACAAACATGGAGCTAATTTAAGATGAGAAAATGAAGGCAAAAAAATGATGACACTTGACCCACAGCTGTGAGTTCAGAATTTCCAATTCCAACCATGTTGTCCAGAGAAGGGTGGCTTCCTTTACCCAAGTTAGTTTTGCAAATCAGCTGAGGATTAGATCAGCTTCAATTCAAATGAACTGTGGCAAACTGGCAGAGCAGACAGAGCCTATTTATCAAAAAGGGATACCTTCATAATAGGTAATATTTTCTCCAAGTTGTTAGGTATACAGAAATCTACAGATAACAACGGGCTATCAATGATGACAACTGCCCCTATTGTTCTCTCAGGGACAATTTGTTGAACTGGGACATGTTGAATTTGTTGAACTGGGACAATTTGAGAAGTTCCTTCTTCCTTCACTGAATCAACCATCATTCTTAAGTTGTCCTAATGGATTCTTTAGGACAGGTGCAGTTTGTTCTTGCCACGATATTGCTGAAAGACACACACTATATTTATTTTTTAACATCTCTCTCCATTTGTATTGGGAGTGAGTGGAAAAGGAGAAATGAATACTTAGACCATTCTGGCATTTTTATGGGTAACACTAGACTACAAAATATATGTACAGCTCAGGGGATAGGGTGGGATGAAGAGAATAAGTACAAGAAAAAGTAGTCAAGGGCCTACAGAAGAACAGTCATCTTGGTGCACTTTACCACAACTATGTATCCAAAAAAACAAATCCTGAAGTTTCATCATAGGCTGCTCTGCATGGTCTCTTCAAACAGCAAACCTTTCAGGAAGAATTACTTACGTCTGTGGAGCTGGGACTGGGCAGGGACACAGGATGAACAGTTGCAGGGAAAGTAAATGTGGTCTCTGTCTTTTCATTTTCAGGGGAGTCAGGATGACTGGATAGAGGGGATGTGGGGGTCAGAGCCCCAAACCCCAGCACCGTGTTGTATTTAGGTGGACGACCTACACATTAACAAAAGGGAACAAAAAAGGGGGAAAATAATCTTACATACCTTTGGCCAGTGCTCCTCATTGGCTAGCATGAAAAAGGAAGTGATGTAGTACAGAGAAGAAGTTAGTATAATAGACACAAGTGAAAGAAAGCCAAGTAAAGATGTAAAGTTATTTTTAAAAGACACAAAGAGAAGTGCAAGGAAGGATAGTATCACAAAAGAGAAAACACAGCTTTTCAGAAGGACAACGAGTACTGCTCCTGATGTACCTACATCATGTACACTATTTAATGTCTATAATTTTGAAACCTTCTTCCTTCAAATCTCACTGGTGTCAATGAAAAACATCCATGATTTCTACCACTTTGATTTTTCAAGGTGTTTCTGTCACACTCCTGAAAATGAGACCTGCTAATATTAAGTCATTTTTCTAAGCCTCTTTTTCTGCCCTAGACATCTGACAATCCCAAGCATCATTTGGAGATTACACATAATGTCCTCATTTGGGCAAGAATTTAAAGGCTGTTAGTCATTTTGGAAACATATTGAAATGAATTTGAGTTTTAATTACCTTTTAAAAATCATAATCATATTGAGCTCAAGGTGTAACATACATTTAAATATCACTTTTGTGCCAGCCCTCCCACAAAAACACCTCATTGTACTTCCTCAATACCAGAGAACATTATTGTCAAATCTCACAATCCACTTTAATCTCTATGGAGCTGTGCAATAGCCTAGATGAGAGAGAGAGAACCTCATCTGGGGAAATTCACAAGTAAGATTTTGAAAAACCTTTAGGTAACTAATCCAACAATAATACCATATATACTCGTATACAAGTCGATCTCATGTATAAGTTGAGGGAAGGTTTTAGGGCCAAAAATCATGGATTTTGATATGATCTGTGGATAGGTCAAGATTAAAACTTAGGGGCATGAAACAAAAGATGTAAAGGGGAAAACACTGTTTTCCTCCCTTCTTCTCCTTCTCTGGACCTTTCCTAACCATCTAACATCACTTCCCTGGTGCTGGAGAAGAAGGTTTTAACATCGGATTGAAAAGAAAAGGAATGGGGAATGGGGGAATGAGGTGTTTGTTTGATGGGGAGAGAGATCCGGAGGAGGAGGAGGATGGAGAGAGAAGGTTTTAACATCGGATTGAGAAGGGAATCAGCTCTTTCACACACACATACACCCCTGTGTGGCAGATCTTTCAAATATAAAAAAACACCACAAAATTTACAGCGTGATGCTTCTTTCAGGGCCTTTCTAAGCAGTATTACTGTACCGACCCATACATAAGTTGACCCAGGATTTAGGGTCAATTTTTGAGCATAAATTTCTCAACTTACAGTCAAGTATATATGCTATGTGCTATTATTCCAAATGAAACAGTAACACTATAGGTGACCTAGTCTTTGTTTTCAATAGTACTACTACTCTGATAACTGAAAAGAGGGTTGTCCTCAGAGGGAGGAAATGATAAAAAATATTTGAGTACTTGTAAGGATACCTAAAGATTGAGGAAAGAGAAATAAGGAATTTAGCATTTATACGAAACATTTTTCTCTATAGGTCGAATGTACACAGGCCTTATGGAAAGTGGCACTGATGGGCAATTCCACCATCCATATTTGTGTAAACCTTTATTAGGCCAATGTCCTTAATGTACTTTGTGACAAGATGGCAAGAACAGAGCAAAACCACAACACATTCAAGTTTGCTTCAGAACAAAATATTCAAGAAAAAGACAGAATCATTTGAACACTTGATCTTCTGCCTAAATATACCATGAGCTGAACTCACCAGTAGCAGTTACCTGAATAATCTGAGAAAAGAGAAAGCCATCTCAGGGTAACCAGCTGTCATGACCTAATTTCCAAGATTCAAAAATCTGCTAAAATCTAAAAGGTTTCAGGCACTATTATATCACTGAGTTAAATATAAAATGCCAGCATACTTAACTGAAACTGCCACCTAACCACTCACATTTGTGTGTACACACTGACTTAATACATAGTGCCTCACTTTTTCATTCCACAAATACAAGAGATCCAAAATATACTTTTAAAATCACAACTTATACAACTTCCAATATGTGCTCCTTGACATGCTCGTTTTATATATACATTGAAATGCTGAACTGACACGCTCGTTTTATATATATAGTGCAGTTGGCCTAGGACCAAAGGAAGCATTATAAAACATTAAGTGGTCAGGGCCTGATAAGCAGGTAGACACCAGAGTCATCCCACTGAATTATTGGAATTTACTCACCAAGTCCCAAAGATTCAGTGGGTCTACTCCAGTTGTGACCAGCAAAATTGATTTACATCACAGTACTCTGTTCTGATATTCAGGACTAGATGAAGTCAGCCGACATTTCAAAGTGAAACTCAGCACTACTGTGCACCTGGCTGGCAACCACCAAACTTGAATAAATCAACAGTATCTTGCCTCAGAAACAAAATGTAAAATGTAAGAATGGATAGCAGCCCTTAATAAAGTGTAATTATTTGTAGCCATCAACATCTTGGGAATGCAAGATTTAGGGACACCAACACATTAGGACTGTATTAATTCTCTTTTGAGCTCAATACCATAGGGAGCCACTATATCTATTTTCAAAACTCAAAAAGTGAGAATTCTTTATTTTTTTAAGCTGAAGACATGCAAAGATTGAAAATGTAAGTTGAGTACATAAAGCTTGCCTGATAAAGGAAAAGTGATTTTGGGAGGTGTATTCCTATTATAGTTTACTTTATTTCAAATGCAATTTGGTTTCCTTTCTATAACATTAGATATACTTTTTGCATGAAAATATACTCATTGTAGAAGAAATGAGGCTTGAATCATCAGTGACGAGCAGATGTCCCCCATTCTGCTATTTTTATGAGCTTCCTCTGCTCCACTTTACACTCCACCTGTCTTTCAATTTCACACGTAAAAAATCTAAAATTAATTTCAAAGTCGGCTTATACACAGCTTGTTACTGTTCTGAATTTGCATAATTCTCCCAACCCCCTTAAGGGAATTACAGATCTACACACTGATGGTATAAAGGGAATTCTAATATGGCCAGGCCACTGAATCAGATTTTCTGTTTGCACAGCATTTTAATCACTGCTGTCATGAATTAGTTGTATAAGGGGGGTGGGGCAGGGATGATGCCAACTAAAACTGTGGCAAATTACATGCACTCCAAAGTCTTAAGAGAAGGACAGCAAATTATAATGCACTGTTGCCAGTCCACAATCAAGGTCATGTACTTAGAATTCCAAAGTCCAAGGAAGAGCTTGAATGGGGAGAATGTTTAAGCATTCCTATGCACAATATTAGGGTTATCTTGATTGCCAACTATACAATTCATGTTCATGTAAAATCCACCAAACAGTGACACCTTCATTGGCTTTCAAAGCTTCACTGGCTTCTTCATCAGGCAAGGTGTTACAAACCAAACAGGAGAAAAAATTGAAGATGTTAGTCAATTTGAAAATGTTGGTTGGCCAATAAAGGTATCACCATTTGGATTTGCTACATGGCCAACACATCTACCCTTGGATGTTTTCATATTCATGTAAGTCAAATTTGGGTGGTTATTTTTTAACAGTGCAGAGTATATGTATAAACAGGAAATCCAAGCACAAAATTACATTGGCTCATTAAAATGAGTTGTAAGTAACAGCTTGTACAGCCAGAGTCTTTGGAACATGAGCACAGTTTACTGCTCTGGTAGCTTCTTCATAGTCTGACTGTAGGCTCTGACCTAGAGATCTATGCTAAATTCTTTTTCAGCCCTAAATATTTTCCACAAAGCAGTCTCCACTCTTTATACCATCCTTGGCCATGCTTAAAGGCTACCCATCATCACCTGTTTGATTCTGCAAATCTGCTGCCCATTAGGGCTGCATAATTTATACTAAGTATATTAGAATTAATTTGACATCCAAATCTGCACACAGCTAAAGTTTTAAAATTGCCTTAAACTACTTTATCTGGTTTTAAAACTGTCTTGCTTTAACCTATCAAATGAATTAATAGGCTTTTAATCTGTTCCTTTAATCTGTTTAAAATTGTTTTCAACTGTTTAAGCTGATTTCACTGTATACCATCCTGAGATTCTTGGACACAGGGCACGATGAATATTTTTCAATAAGTAAATATTCAGAACCAGAAGACTACTTTGCATGGCGTTTTATTTCAAACCATAAGAAAAAAAATAAGAATCCACTATCATGAGAAATTTACCTCGTTTACGTGTACCAGGATGCATTGTGCTGTTCAAGTATGTGACTGCACTTTTCTTGCGCTTTATGGAAAGAGGGAACAAAGTCGTTAGTAAACTATTTTGGTAAGTGAAATCTTCACCCACATATAACATACACATGTATATAAATATACAAATAAATGAAGTGATTTTATATTAAAATATCCAGACATATAATGCCCAACCAACAGCAACAACAGATATGATGAAGTCCCAACAATCACTATTGCTTAAACCAGGGGTAGGCAACCTTTCCCCTTTAAGGGCCGAGGGACTTCAGCTCCCAGAATCCTAGGAGCTATTGGCCAACATAGGACTATTGGCCAACATGGCTGAGGCTTCTGGGAGCTGAAGTCCCTCGGCCCTTAAAGGGGAAAGGTTGCCTACCCCTGGCTTAAACAGTAGCTTTACACCTATTAATTTCAATATGATTGAAGTATGCTTTATAGCTTCTTTTAAACTGTGCCAGCTATTTTGATCTGCCACTGGATACAACCTACCAGAAAGGCTACTCATTTACACCAGTATTGGGAACTTGGAACTGTATTAGGATTGTAAGCAAGTCTGCTATGAACATTTGTTCCTATAGTGTTATTTTAACATTTAAATATTATTTAATATTTACAGCATATTTGCTATGAATGTTCATTTTATGGTGCTTTTTAAACATGTTTCATATATATTTTTGTTGCCTAATGGCTTGTTGGCTGAAATAAAGATATTGTTGTTGTTGTTAAAATGTAGTAGACAGTTCCAGAAAACTGATCCTATTATCAATGTAGGGCTAAAGTAATGCCACCTCTCTACTCATTCCACAGAAGAGGATGGGAGAACAGGTTGCTTACCTGCAACTGTGGTTCTTCCAGTGGTCATCTGTGAACTCAAACATATAGGTTATCTGTGCCTGTGCAGTGCATCATTTGCTAGGAAATAAACATTTTGTGAGCATATGGCCATCACATTTCCCACCTAAATCATCAGTTCTCTGGATACTGAAGCAGCAGCCAAGGAGCTAACGAGAGCAAGACACAAAGAGAGGAGGATGGGCAGGTTTGTGAGAGTTCACAGAGGACCACTTGAAAAATCAATTACAGGTAAGCAGCCTGTTCTTCTTCTTTGTGGGCTCTGTGACTCCCACAAATGGGAGAATAGCAAGCTATTCACCATGGGAAGAAGGAGTGTCATGTGATTCAGGAGAAAAAGATAGCTCACCCAAATGTGGCCTCCACTCTGAACCTTCTTGCATTAAGCCTGTAATGCATTCTGAAGGCTGAAGGCTGAGACCAGATGGCTGCCCTGCAAATGTCTTGTAACGTGATCCCTCTGAGGAATGTGGCTGATGCTGCCACAGCTCTGGTACAGTAGTTTTGTACTTGCACAGGAGGATCCTTCCACATGAGAGCATAGCAAGCCAAAGTATGTTGGTGACCCACTTGGAAAAACACTCTACAGAGATTGGTAGGTCTCTTTTGATAGTTGAATAACAGAGAAATGGCCTCTGGGACTTCTGGAAGGAGACTGAATGGTACACACTGAAGGCTACTGCTTGTTGACCATCTAGGGAATGGAGAGAGCCCTCAAAGTCAGATGAACCAGGGTCAAGTTGCAGAAGGGCAATGAAACTCTAACAGAAGCTGAATATAAGTACCTCTTCTGAATTCCACACTCGACTGCTTTCAAGGCGCTCTCCCACAGGAGAGCCTCAAGTTGTGACAAGCGATTCCTGTGTGCCTGAAGGGTGAATACCAGCCCCTACATTGTGTCCCTCTCCCAGATGCAATAGCCACTTTTGAGTGCCTGTTCTTTTCAGGGATCTTATCCCCACAAGAAATGCCCTTTTTGAAGGAACTGGTGGAGGCCATAAATCCCTAAGACCACATGTAGGTGAAATGATGGCCTGGAGCCAA
>CM034701.1:74562177-74585800 GCA_020142125.1 Phrynosoma platyrhinos | reverse complement strand
ACCTTTTTGAGACCGGCCCAGGTCTCAAAAAGGTTGCCTGTCCCTGCGATATACAGTCGCCCCTCCAAAACCACAGAGTTGGGATCTGTGGTTTTAATTATTCATGGAGGGGCAACCTATGGGGCTTGAATACGCATGGTTTTCTTTTTCGTGAGGAAGTCCGGAATGGATCCCCCATAAAAAAGGAGGGGCGACTGTATTGGTTTTGGAAGTGCAACTAAGAAGCATACAATGAACATGTAATACTATATTTTAAAAAATTTATTGAGAAGTAAAGAGAGCCATGGTGTAGTGGTTTGAACACTGGACTATGACTCTGCAGACCAGGGATCAAATCCCCACTTGAGCATAAAAAGCAACTGTGTGGCCTTGGGCAAGTCACACTCTCTCAGCCTCAGAGGATGGCAATGCCAAATCCCCTCTGAAGAAATCTGACAAGAAAGCCCTATAATAGGTTCTCCTTAGGGTCACCATTAGTAAAAAATGATCTGGAGACACATAAAAACACCAAAAGGAAACATTATGGATATAAAGCCTGCTATACAAAGCAAATATATTTGAATTACCAATAAACATACAGATTGATTGTGGGGAATTCACAGGCATAAAGGTAAAGGTATTTCCCGTTGACATGGTTGTCAAGTCGTGTCCGATCATAGGGGGCAGTGCTCATCTCTGTTACTAAGCCAAAGAGCTAGGATCGTCAGAGACTACTCTGTAATCATGTGGCCAGCATGATTGCACAGAACGCTGTTTACCTTCTCACCGAAGTGGTACCTATTTATCTACTTGCATTTGCATGCTTTCGAACTATTTTTCAAAGCACAGGATGCATAAATTAGAACTCAGCTGATTCAGATGTTTATTACTGGGCAAACTGTCAAGACCATGTGGCACCCTGGACTGAAAACAGACATGGCTACTGAAAGGAACTGGAGCAATGGTAACAGGGTTACTACAATTCAAATGGCAGGTGCATGAGTCAGCATTTGGCAAGCTGTGCATCATGGGAGGTCTGATGCAACATGCACAGTGGGTGAAACCAGCCAGGTATGCATCATGGGAGGCCTGATGCAGGAGGTCTGATGCAACAGGCACTGGGGATGAAACCAGTCAGGTTTCATTAGTGCATGGCTGTCACATGTCCTTAAGAAGACCACCTATATATGAGAGAGAGTCAGAATCTCCGTTGTTGGTTAGTTGCGGATGGTGGTTGGCGAAGCACTTTGTTGGTCTGTATAGTTGTGAGTATTCAAGACGGATGTCTGATACTCTATGTATCTTTGTAAATATTTGCAGCAAAGATTAAAGCCCTCATTGAGTGAAGTTTCACTGTCTAGCTATTCATTTCTCCAAAGTGAAAGCAGCAGCCTGCGTGTGGGCGGATTTTTCCTGTGCCATCTGGAACAAGATTCTTCACAGAAAACCATATTTTGGCATTCCTGTCTATGAGCTTCAACTCTGCATGTGTGTATGCTAGATCCCGCTTGTCTGCATACCCCAACACATAATGTGTTGGCAAGAGAAGCAAATTTCTGAATTATATGATCTTGGAATCAGGTATTACCTTTTTTTGAACTCATCTAACTTTCTTGTGGACCAATACAACAGCACAAAGCATTAGGCTGGCACATTTATATTGTACCAGTTACTAGTTCCACAATTTCTGTTGTCTTTCATGATGACAACAGACATTATGGCTAGGTATCTGGACAATAGCTCCATGACAATAACAGTGGGGAGAGGAAGAAACTTGACCTGAATGATATGCAATAATCGTTGAAGATGGTGGTCTTTTTAAAAACAATCTGTCAAGTCAGACAAAGAAATAAAAAATATGTTGTACCTAGAGTATGGGAGTGGAGGCAGTCCAGGGAATACCCTTACAACAATAATGGGTAGAGAGAGTGGGGAGAGAATTTTATCACCATGATGGTGGAGTATCTGTTGCCCTCAAACTGTCCTCCACTTCAAACTGTCTGGATATCCTTGGCAACAAGTCCTGTTCCTGTTAGTGGCCCCAGGCAGCACTCTTGCTGCTGCATTCTGGACCCATGGAAGTTTCTGAATAGTTTTGAAACACAGCCCCACACAGTACAATAATCTAACTAGGGTATAACAAATGCTCTGTGTCACTGTAGCCAGATCTAAATTCTCCAGAAACGAGTGCAGCTGGCACAACAGAATTAACAGTCACTGCACTCCTGGGCATCAAAGGTTCAAGGGATGAGTCCAGGAATACACCCAAGCTGCAAGTCTAAGATTTCAGGGGAGTCTAGCACAGGCTGAATCATATTTCCTAATCTGTCTTTCAAATGTCCAGGAGAACCTCTGTTTTGTCTATATTACAATTCAATTTGTTCAACTTCATTCAGCATATTACTGGCAGCAGACACTAGTTCTGCATTGCAATAGCTTCTTTGGAATTAGATGAAAAGGAGAGAAAGAGTTGGATGTTGTCAACATACTGGAGACACCAAATGCCAAAACTCTGGATGACCTCTCCCATCAGTTTCATTTATATGATGAACAGCATGGGGGACAGAACTAAGCCTGAGGGGACAAAACCAACCCCACAGTCCACTGGCCAAACACTATCTTCCAAGTTCACCCTTCCAAGAAGGATAGGAACCATTGTAAAATGATTCCTCACAGTCATATCCCAGAGAGGTGGTCCAGAATGTTACCTTGGCTGATGGTAGCAAATGCCACTCAGAGGTCTGGTAGAACCACCAGGGCACACATCTCATGTTCCATTCCCAGCACACATCATCCACCAAGGTAACCAAAGCTGTCTCTGTCCTATAGCCTGGCCTGAAGCCAGACTGAAATGGATTTAGAAAATCCTGTTCATTAAGAAACCCCTGGAGTTGGGAAGCCATCATACACTCTAGAACCTTGCTCCAAAAATGGATATTGGAAACTGGCTGGCAATTCTCTAGTAGGATAAAGTTCAAGGAAAGTTTTTTCCCCATTAACAACTTCAACATAGCCTTTTTCAGGCAGGATGGAAAACTACAAATGTAATGACTCTCAATTCTCCAAAGATCCTCTCCAGCACACGCTGGGAGGACAGCAGCCTTTGCATCTCATTCACGTTGACTTCCTTGTCAAATGAGCTTCACTGGTCATGGTTTTTATTCCTGGGCACAATTCAAAGTGCTGGTTATCACTATAAACCCCTATATATTTAAAGTCCTGACTGAAAGATTGTACACTTTTTCTCTATATGACCCTGCCAGAATTTTAAGAAACAAGGGAGAGGGCTTTCCCTCAGTTCTACCATTGTCACAAGGCAATCTAGTGAGGATATGGGAGAAAGTCTTCTCAGTGGCTGCTGTAAAACTCTCTTCCAAGGGAGTCTAGCTTGGCTCACTCTCTATTTTCCCTTTGTCAGGAGGCAAAAACCTTTTTATTTGAACAAGGATTTAATGATGAATTGGTTGTGGTGAATCTTTCATATATTTATCATTATTCTTTATTATTTAAAATCATATAATATTTGCTAAAACATAAAGATGCTTTAATATCTTGTTTAATTTTTAGTTTTAATAACTTGTTTAATTTTTAGTTTTTTAATTAGCAGGCTTTAGTTGTCTCTTGTTTTAGCCTTTGGGTTCATGCTAGGAGAAATATAGAATATAAGCAAAATAAAATACCTCTTCTTAGACAAATAGCAAGTAAACTGATATCAGCTATTGAAAATGCTAAGTATGAACTATTCCTCATCATACGAGGTGACAGAGCAGAATATTCTCACAAAATTAGTTGTTAAGCAGCATTTCTAGATCATATCTGGACCTCTATATTAAAGGAGCAGGAAATGAGAGCAAACTACATTAATCTGATTACAAATAGTTAGTCTTTGTTCAGAAAACTGGCTGAGGATTCATATGCATATAGTCTTCTCAGTCAAAGAAACCATGAAAACTATACAGATTCCCAAAGCCTAAGAAATTACAAAACTGATTATCTTAATTTTAATCAATTCTTACAAAACTAAGGAGAACCAACAGGACAAATCAAAACACGCTTCCATTCCTGGAGATTTAATTTTGAAAGTATATATGGGAAAGAGTTCAAACATTATCAAATGCTTGTAACATCTTTCTTTTTCAAATTAAAGTCATGCTTCTCATCTGAATCAGCTGAGTTCTACACAGTCTAATTTTTCCTGCAGATATGCATCTTCTTCATTTTATATATTTGCTTCCTTTAGAGCACCCCTTCCCTTCCTTTCCCTTGTGTCTGTTTTGGGCAGACTCACCTGTGGAAGGAAATTTGGACGAGGTGTGAGTCTAGGAGGAGGGATGAACTGTGGCACTTTGATGGGCTGAGGAGGTGTAGCTTGAACCTGCTAAACAACAGAAGCACATTCACGAAGAAAAGGAAGATAGAGTAAACAAAGGCATGTGTTTAATGAGTTATTTCAAAGCTCTGCAAATACAACTTGCCCCTTCCATAATAACAAAACCCTGAAAAAATCTCTTGCTTTTACATTAATGTCATTCTGATGAAACTGTCTTACTTATGAAGTTAATTGTCTTTTTGCTTTACCAGGATGTAAAACCTGAGACCTCACTGCTTTTAGAAATAAATCAGTTATCTCTGAAGCTTTTGCATTGTCATGTATGTTTTACAAGGCAAACTCATGAATAATCAGAAAGTATTGTAAGTTTGGCTGCCCATTCATATGGAGATTCAAATGATGCTCAATTGTGCTAAGGCTTAGTAACGGGAAAATGATTTGAAATGTTTAATAAGAGGGCATAAACATTCATATTCAAAATAGCTAAAAAGCTTGGCACTTACGAGTATACTTTGTAAGTTATTTCACATAGTCAGTTTTGGAACTTGTAGAATATGGATTGTATACCAAGCAATTTACTAGTGAAATGGGCCAGTTAGAGCTGTAAATGTATTTACTCAAATCTGTAGCTCTGCATCAATTCTTATTTAGATAGTAAAATTCTGTGTCAGATGTCCTTTGTTTACATTTCTCATCTTACTCACATGGCTATATATTCTACTTCAAGTTACTTTTTACATTTTAACATGTTTTAACTGCTAGGTTATTTTGACTGGATATTTATCAGAATTATTACTTAGCTAGAAACAGTCCCCCTGAGAAAGTCTGTTCTGCAGGCTTAGGAAATGCTGGCAAAATTCCACAATGCAGGATTTTATACTTGTGAACCCAGCAGCACTAACAGATGGAAACATAGGTGAGCCTTTATTACTATTATTTTTGTATATCAACAACAGAAGGAACACGACATTTAACATAGTGGTTAAAATGAGAAGCCACATGCCTCATACTAGTTTTGTATAACTAACACTACAAAAAGGTGTTTTCTTGGCAAGCAGAACAGTGTAAAAATCATAGAGAAATTTTAATTTTAAATTACTATGTCATACGCCAAATACATGCAACAAGTATATGAGTGATTAAAATAGAAATCAGTTTCTGAAACAGTAACAGTGTAATGCTATGCACAGCTACTCAGAAATAATTTCCATTGGGACTAATGGGGCTTATTCTTGGCAACTGTACATAGGATTGCAGCCTAAGTACATTCAAACTGGAGACAACTAAAGTTAAAAAAAATGATCTAGAAATAATTTAAGCAGCTTCACAATTCCCTTATACATATTTTTTTTACACAGTCTTTAATTATAAACCTTATGAAAAATGGTTCACATACTGAAACTTGGGTTACCAAGCCCACTTACCAATGTGACTGTATTTTTTGCCACTATTTGGACTGCCTCTGTTCCTGGACCAGTGACTTTATTTGTGGTCTGGAGGTTGACTGGTGTGTTCTGTGCATCAGTGCTAAGGACAGTTTTCTGGCTGCTGTTGATGGCAGTCACCATGGCAATTGTAGGTCTTTGACCCACAACAGAGGCAGGCATGGTTGCTGTTGCTGCTTTCAGTACAAGAGGTAGTGTCTTTGTGGTGATCATAGAAGCTGTAGTTACAGTCTTCTAAGAGAAACAGAAAATACACTTTTAAGAGTCTCAGAGTGTGAAAAGTTTACTCTTGAGTTCAGAAGTGAAAAAAAAAACGAAAACTAATTAGTCTATGTTAAACACTATCTGGGAGGCTTGAAACACCGAAATCCTGCCTGAGAAAACTGTAGGGAATTGGAACATTCACTAAAGATTTTTTAAAAAATCAGTAACACAGAACTGAGTTATGGTGAATAAAAAATAACACCACATGCTTCATCACATATGATGATCTCCCATCACTTTCCTGACAAAATGATTGCTGCATATTTCCTGATGTTTGCAGAGGCATGTCTCCTTTTAATACTTTGTTTACAAATACATGAACACTGCTCAGTTGGTTCTAGGTTAAACAAATGTGGAAGGAGTGGGAGCACACTAACCTCATAACCTCTTTGTGTATTTCTATTGCTCTCCTCATGTGGAAAATGAATTTCTAAAGAAGTGGCTCTTCATGTAATCCAAATATCTGGAAAATCAGCACCTGAAGCTTCAGAACACTCCTCTCTGCGTGAGCAGAGTAATAGGAATGACAATGGAAGGGCTATAGTTAGTGTGCACTTATTTTTCATGTGAATATTATATACACCAGAACACCTGAAAAGGGCTGGAATTGATGAAGCAATCAGCAGCATACACATAACATGCCATAAACCTATGAAAAAGGCTACAATTGGAAATTATTTCACTGGAGAATTTGTGTGTTCATAGATGTGAGTGTACAAATACTGGCAAAGCAACAGGATGAGGGTACAACATGTAGGATGACTGACTACATCAAAAATAAAATAAAAAGGACACACACATCTGGAATCCTTAATGGCAAGTATTTTTATTTTAGCAGAACTTCACAGAATCTCATATTGTTTTGATTACAGATGCTTTGTGTTTCTCATTTGTGAGAAATTAATCTAACTGAATTGGTATCTTCTCTATTCATATATTGCTATGCCATCTTTGCATGCTGTAAATATGTTTAAATCTATTTTTTTTAAAAAAAATATCAACATTCATATCTGTAATAAGGGTGCTTTATTCAAAACATTAAGTTCAGGCATGTCACCTGAATGTTAATATTTACAAGATACTTCTGCATCCTACACATGCCTGACATACTCAACCACAATTAACGTATCTTGCAACACCAAACCACATATATTTAGAGAGGGAGCTGGCACAAAGTGTGGCCCAGGAGCTACATGTGTTTTTTAAAGCCCCTTGATCTTCCCACTCCATTGTTCTTGTGAAAAGAAAAAGTATCTCCCCACAAATGATCAGCAGTGCCTTCAAAGCAACTTGGCAGCATGGGGCAATGATTTTCCTATGTCCTAACTCCCCCCATGCTCTTTTAGCTACCTCCTAGGCCTAAAGCTGACCACTCCCCTTCCCCCATATGGCAAAATTGCCCCATTGCACTTAGAGGGTACAAAGGACCTTATAGTGAAATAAATATAAATGAAGATGTACTATCTTAGCTCCAGTGGTGGTGACGTGCAATCTCTGGAAGTTGCCTGCCCCTCATCTAGAGGAAGGATCCAATTTTCCAGGGACATAAATATTGTGGCTTCAATCTTGAGGGTGGATGTGTGGACTGTGCATGTGTTTAAGAGATGGGATGGTGAAGGTAACCCAACAATTTATTGCCGAGTTAAGTTAAATGAGCTAAATCCAACACTGCACCAGCAGCTGCAACAGAGATGTCTTCCTTTCCTGTAGCATCCAAAACTGGCTCCTGAGGAGTTCTGTGCTTTCCAAAGAGCCACTTTGGAGGGGACATGGGTCCTCCAGTGGGGAAGGGAGACCAGTAATTTCTGCTGGTTTCTGCTATTCAACCAACTGTAAATCTGATTCCTATTCTCAAATGAAACTTATACAAACTCCATAGTGTTAACTTCAAGTCCAAGACCATGACATGGAAAACCAGAATTAGTTTCAAAACTCTTTTTCTTAGTTGCACAGGAAGAAGAAAGCTAAGAGAGTGCACAACTACTGTTTAGTATGACAGGGTGAAAGCAGCCACTGCATCCATACCTTTTATTTTGTTCTGAGTCCAATACAAAACAACTACTCTCAGAGGTGTCAGCAAATACACCTATCCTTAATATGTTAATTTGATCCACTTCATCTTAAAAATATAATATAATTCATTTGTGAATATGAGGCATTTTAACTGGGTTCTAGAAAGGGATGCAAAATGTTAAGGAACCATTAATTCAGGGACTGGCAACCTACGGCCCGGGGACCGGTTAAGGCCCCGGGTCCCGGACTTACTGGCCCAGGCCGAAGGTTGCTGCCGCCGTTGCCGCACGTTTTCGTCCGCGCTCGTGGCGATCACCATTTTGGAAGCCAAAATGGCGGTCTCGACACATTTGTGTATGCGCAGTACTCTTGCGCATGCGCAGACGCGTCACGGCTGCAATTTTGACTTCCAAAATGGTGGCCATGACATGCGCCATGGCGGCTGCAGCCATGCGCGCTACGCCGGCAGCAGCGGTAGCAGCCGTGGCGGTCGCGTGCGCGGGGGGTTGTGCGCGGCGGCGGAGGGTGTGCGCGCGCACATGAGCGTGCACACCGCCATTCCCCCCCGCTCGGCCCAGCCGGAACCTGGGCAACGGCAGACCGGCCCAGGTCTGAAAAAGGTTGCCTGTCCCTGCATTAATTTAAAGAGTCCAAAAATGAACACTCTGGCACTCAGAGACAAGTTAATCTGTAAATCAATGTTATGTTAGGAATAACTTCTGTGTATCGGTTGGCTCAGACTGGTACAAGGAATTCTGAACCAAAACAGTAAATTAATAACAATTTTCAACACTGTTATCACCATTACAAATTCTAGAATTGCTGCATTACTATGTAAATGAAGCTAGGGAGAAGCTATGACCTACACATATCTCAATTTTTTAAAAAATCACCCCAAAATCCCTCCTTGGAAAATGAGTAATTTACAGTTATTGTAGAAAGTGAGAAATGCTTTGGCGGTTTTTCTTGCAAATGAGAAGGAAAATCTTTCAGGACCATAGTAGAAATCTGATTGGCACGCAGAGATGGATGCAGGTAACCTAGGTTACAATGTTAACTCAATATGTTACCTTACAAAAACTGTCTTCGCATATTAAAAGAATGGGTTTGGTGTCTTGCATGAAACATCCTAAATGGATGTCTGTGAGGAAAAAAAGCTGTAGCAATTCCAAGGCAGTTTCACTAGAGGGCTCTTCAGCTTTGAACATAGCTTTACATAAATATAACACATGACCTGGAAGTTAATCTCAAAGTGCACAGCACAGAATAGCACGAGATTCCTTCTACAGTCAAAATTCTTGTCAAAAACAGATGCCAATCCAATAACAATAATTCACAATCTACTCATAAAAGTTCTAAGATATTTATAACACACACTTCACCCTCTCATAATTAGTATTCCTTTAATTTGTATCAATCTCTTTTAAAACGCCATTCATTCTAACCATGCATTAGATGAAAGCATGAAACAAACTGAAATTGAAAAGGTATCTGAATTGGCTCCAACCTGTAGAATATTTTCTTCTATGTGAACAATTTTCATAAAGAATCTTGTGAATTAAAAAAAAATCTTCTATATTCTTCTGTAATACCACATACATAAAAACATTTATCATAAGACATTCATAGGAGGCAAATTCATTTCCCCCCCTACACATTACACACATAATGGTGCGCTGATACACTGCCCTCTCTAATGTGAACAAAGGAAGTTATCTTATATTGTTAGGCTACTGGTTCATCTGGGTCTCTAGGGTATCAGACATAAATCTTTTCTCATCCCTACCTGGAGAAGTTACAGATTTCAGCCTAGGTTCTTCTATATTCAAAGAATCGTTCTACCTGAGCCCTGTTCTAGTGAAATTTCTGTGGACAGAAGTATACATTCTGCCAAACCTTATGTCAAGATCTTCCTCCCCCTCTTATACCCCTGACAGGTCCTTATGTCATCAAATTGAGAGGTTGATACTTACCACGAATGATAATTCAAGAGGGCTGAAGGAATAATCTACAACTAGTGGGTTATTCCCTCATGCCATCTGATCAAGACAGAAAACCCTAAGTTCTAAATCCATTTGACCCTTTTAGACTTCTTCAACAGTTTTATTACATAGCCTTGCTCGCCACAGAAAACAGAGGTACAGCTCCGACAGAAAGAAAAGCTTGTTTTTTTTTGTTTTCTGTTTGTTTTTTGGCAGCCCCTGGGTATGGGTAGATTGTTCCTTCAGCCTTCTTAGAATGATCATTCATGGATAAGTGTGAATCTTTCATTCTCAGCCTGGTAATCCACAGCTAGTTGAATACACCGAGCTCCATTCTAACGGCAGGAATGGGACCTTCCAAAAGCTGCCTGCCCCAACGTAAATGTATCTTATAGTGTCTAATGAAAGTCTACAGCTCTTTCCAACCTATAGCCTTACACACCTTTTTTAACGATGGCCATACTCTGCAAATGTTGCCACTGATCTTGTAGAATGTGCAGACCTGCTAAAGGCCTTGGCACTCTACAATATCATCATAACATAAATGTATACTGCTTTTTATCCATTTAGGCAACATTTGTTTCAATTCTTTATAATCCAATGTCCTTGGGTGAAAAGAAATAGTGCCTCAGTACACTGAATGGCTGTTAATTTCTGTAAATAAATTTTTACGCCTCTTCTCACATCTAGCAAATGCCACCTTTTTTCAGGAGGATGAACTGAATTTGGGCAGAATGTTAGTAATTCCAGTGACTGATGCAGAGATCTTGCACCTAAAGATTTGGTGCCTTAACTTAAGAAAATAAAGTGGCAACAGAGCCAGAGAATAGTGCCTTTCTCAGATCCTTACCACATGACCTTACAGCAATTGTTTTCTTTCTGAGGGAGGCAATTGTAAAAGCATGTCTTTTGTTGAACGGATTTTTCCTACTAGAAAAAAGATGTGCTTTTACAACTGTGTCCTGTGAGAAAAGAACTGAAGCACCATGATGTTATGTGGTAAGGCAGGGAGAAAGCTGCTACTATCCAGCACCATTTCCACTTTGTTTTAGTGTGTGATAAGGCTCTTAGGAACAAAAGAAGGATAAATTGCTAGATTTATCTAAAGATAAACAACTTTTCCTTCTCAAATTTAACAAAATCTGGATTGATTGAAAATGGTGCCAATTCAGAAACTCTTCTTCCCAAGCTTATTGAGACCAAAAATACCACTTTTAAAGACAGCAGTCTCAAGGAATACTACTTAAGGGTTTCAAATGGAGGTTTTGTCAAAGCATTCAATACCAAATTCAGATTTCAAGTTGGGAATCTGTGAACAGTAGGTGGAGATTATAAAGTCGCACCTCTTAGAAACCTTCTGACATGCAGATGAGCTGAAAGAGGCCTTCCTGATATTGTTAATTCTGAGGACAAGATATCTACTTGTCTTTTCAGTATATACAGTCTCAAACCTTTAGATATGCCATTTTGAAGATGTGCTAGTATCTCTTATTTCAGCATTGTTAGGTGCAACCAAATTCTCTGAGCACCACTTCTGGAATGCTTTCCTAGCAGTCTCACAAATACATTGAGTTTACTGCCTTCTGGATGCTAAAATTCTTTTAGTAACTAACTCAGAAGCTCTTTGGTACAACAATCTCCACATCCAAACTGTTAGCAATTACGATTGCATGTTTGATCAAGTGGCATTTTCTGACTGGGCTGAAGGCTGCCTTGCCTCTGCCCCAACTCCATGCTTCAAACCAGCAGATTCAAGATGGTGTCTCGGAGCTGTGACTGAGGGCCTTTACAGACTGCCAGAAATAATCCAGCTTAATCCACTTTAACTGTCCTGGCTCAGCGCTAGGGAATCACGGAAATTGTAGTTTTCTCTGAGGCATTGAGCCTTCTCTGACAGAGAGCTCTAGTGCCACAATACACTACAGTTCCCATGATTCCCTAGCACTGAGGCAGGACAGTTAAAGTGGACTCAAGCGGAATATTTCTGGCAGTCTGTAAAGGCCCTGAGCTAAAAACTTCCACATATTCTGTTATTGCTTTTACACTCTTATCTGCTCAGGGTTTTTTTTTTACGTAATATTTTCTTTCAGGTTGAATTTTTTAGGTTTACCACTCTAAAAGTTCTTCATAGAAATTATGTGCTTGGATTTTACCACACCTTGCAACTGCACAGAAGACTGCCCTTCTGACACTGTTACTTGAAGTAATAAATATTAATGTCATTTTTGCTGTGGGTTCAAAGGCTTACCTCTCAAAAGGCAAATGAACTTTCCCCACATCTTGGACATTTTCCTCACCCTCTCTGACATGAATATCTGCAATTGTGGACAAATTTGCCACCACCACCACTTGGGATGCAAATAAATCTATATGGCAGTGTTTGGTAAAGCTCCTGGGACTAATCCAGGTACTACCTTATAGATTTGTGCCAGAGGGGCATGGGTAGAAAAGGCCACTAACATGACTACAGCCTTAGGAAAATGCTGTAATGTTTCAAGGTCAAGGCAGATGACTTGAATCATAAGCTTGTGTTGTGCAGGCCACAATCCAGCATGCTAATGGGGATCCAGATATATTTTTTCCTAAGAAAGTGGCATGAAAAGTAGCCTGACTGTATAATGTCTTTCATTTGCCAAAGGTGCATTTGACTACTTTATAGACAGTGTGTGCCACAACCATTTACAGGAGGATCTACTGAAAAGAATGTTAATATTCATCAAGATGAATGGACCTGGTATCAAAGTGACCAAGTCATCATCAACTTTTCAGAGATGTTCCTGGAACAAAAAAAACATTGACATCCTTCTGCCTAAGTCTTTGTCTTTGTCTGTTGTGTGCCTCCAAGTCATTTTTTACCTAAGGCAAACCTATCATAGGGTTTTCTTGGCAAGTTTCTTCAGAGGAGGTTTGCCATTGCCATCCTCTGAGGCTAAGAGAGTGTGACTTGCCCAATGGCACACAATGGATTTTTATGCTCAAGCGGGTATTTGAATCCTGGTCTCCAGAGTCATGGTCCAACACTCAAAGCACTACAACATGCTACTATAAAGGTCACTTCAAATGACAGGATGTGAAGAGAAGCTTTATGGATATGTTCAAATATTTACTGAGATTAATATTCTTTGCTAGGTTATACATCGATTCCCAGTAAGACAAGATCCTATTCCTTTAATAAGCTGCTTAAAAACATGGCCAAAAAAAGGAGGGGGCACCTCATTGTTTTCTGTTATGGAAACGTAATTGCCTCTTACAAGACAGAGGGGGCTAATTGAGAAATAGCTTATGGGGCTGTGTTCCTGGGTATACACTCAATGCAGGCATGGCTTCGGTTGGAGAAAATGATCTGAATTGAACATTCTTTCCTTAAAGGAGCCTTCGCAGGGGCTGAGTCAGTTGTTGTGGTCAACTGGGAAGATGGAAAGTCAACTTCATTGTCACTAGGTTTTCCATTTGCGTAACTGTAATCTTGGCTATCTATGATCAGCAGAGGAACATAATACACAATCAAGATAAAATAAAAAGACAATGGAAACGATATATAGAAGAGCTATATAAAAGAGAGGAAAGGATGACTGTCACATAGGAAGAATAATAATCCAAAATGCACTCCAACATTTAGAAAGCTTAGTAAAAGCTGCACTCAAAGCAATTGGGTAGTAAAAATCACCAGGAAAAGATGACATACCAATAGAACTGTAGCAGTTTACAGAAACAGAATCTACTTTAGTTTTAACTAAAATCTTCCAAGAAATATGGAAAGATGGGGACACAAAAGACTGCAGGATCACTGCATTCTTTCCCAAGCAAGCAAAATCATACTCAAAATTCTACAGCAAAGACTACACCTATGTATAGAGCAAGAAATTCCAGAGGTGCAAACTGGCTTTTAATCTCACTAGACTGAGACAGATTTTTGCTTTTGGAAGATTCATCTTGTTTGTAATGTCAGAAACTATGAGGAGATAGAAATACAAAACATAAAAGCAAAAGGCTTTGTTTGTTTAAACTAAGAAAGTGAAGATAAAGAGGAAGACACTGAAATAAAGAAGGTAAGAATAAGCAGTAAATGGAAGATTTTATAAGTTTACAAGAGAAGTCTTCAGGAATGAAAGCTCTGAAGGAGTTCTGCTGAGCAAGGCAAAGAAGAAACTGGTGGTAGAGCCAGGCAGTAGCTTCTTTTATTGACATCACATCACATGTCCTTGCATCTCCTGGGTGGTGACTAGAATACAATTGGTCCAGATGCCTCACAAAGGACCTCCTAGACCTGGAGAATGACATACTAGATCGATCACCATTTTGAACTTTCAGCTTACTGAGACAAAAGGAAATGTATTTGGCCATTACAGACTGTATGAATATGCATTACTGTATTTATAGGGAGAAGACATTCTTCACCACATGCTCTCCTGCATTATTTATGGAAATATGTGAAATAAATTATTTCTACTGTACTTTCTGTAATATTACAAACACTGGATCAAGCAACAATCGTGAAAAATTTCTCCTAACCAAAAGCAGCAAAGAGATTTCTCATTGGCTACTTTTGTTCTAGCAATTGCAAAACAAACAACTTGACTCACATACCCTAAACTGGAACTATGATCTATGTTGCTGAATATTGGTTGGCATCAGAATGTAGTTATTTTGTGGGAAATCTTTTTGTGTATTTTTTTCCAACTTGAATGCAATTATATCATTATTTCTAATTTTCTGGCTTTTTTTAATTAAGTTGGTTAAAGCAATGGCATATGAGCTAAACAAAAAGATGGGAATTGTTTCTACAAAAACCAGAAAATGAATACAATTCCACATTATTTTCTAATGAAGAACAATTTCCAGGTGAAAAAGACTGAATTCTTTTCTGAATGTACAAAACTTTTCTGTTTAAATGAGAGGGCTACAATAATACTTGATAATAATTTTCTGCTGAAGTAAAATAAGTTGGATAGAAAGTTTTAATTGAAAAAAAAGTTCTCTTGTGCATAATAGAAAAACAAAGGTTGGAAATGCTCTATTCTGAGGACTGTCAATAGTCTTCTATTTATATAGAGAAGGAGTGCAGAATGTGTGGATCACAAAATGTTGTTGGACTGCAATACCTTTCAGCCTGGTCAGTATATCTAACGATGAGAGGTGACGAGGACTGTTCAACAATATTTGGAGTATTACATATTTCCCATACTGAGTACAGAGTAAATCATACAGACTATTCTTTGGTGCACTATGTTTATCTTAAGGAAAAACAAAGCTTGACTTCAACACATTATGATGGAAATTTTTGTATTAAGTCAGGGGTTAGTGAAGATTGATGACAGTCTACTAGTGGTTCAATGACTAACCTCTGGTGAATGAATGGGAACCTTGCAAAGAATGCTGAAAAAGGTGGCCCTTACTCTTATCCAGAAAAGCACATCTGTTCCTAAAAGACTGCATATTAAGGATCACTCAACAGAATCAGTTCCCTAAACTGCTAAGAGATCCTGAATATGCATGTTGTTAGTCTGCATAAGTAATGAACATTACTAGACTATCTGGTTCCTAATGAACCTTAAAAATAAATAAAAAAACATGCAAGACTCAAGAAAGTTCAAAGTGCTGCTACTTCAAAACCAGAAATATATTCTAAAATTCTAATTTAGGACAGAAAAGGCCTTTGCAGACTGCCAGAAATAGTGCAAATTGAGTCCACTTTAAGGGTTAGGGTTAGTGCTAGGGAATCATGGGAATTGTTGTTTTTTTTTCCTGAGACATTGAGCCTTCTCTGTCAGAGAGCTCTGGTGCCACAATAAAATATAGTCCCCATGATTCCCTAACCCTAACCCTAACCTTTAAAGTGGACTCAATTTGCACTATTTCTAGCAGTCTGCAAAGGCCCAAAGAGACAGAGGGAGAAAAATGAGGCATTTTAAGTTGGAAAGTTATGAAGGAGTTTTGTTTTCTGGTAGCTCTGCAAGTTCTATGAATGTTATTTCAGAAATGTTTATTTTAAAGTCTAACTGAATCCCAGCACAATTTATTTATTTGTTAAGTGTTTGCTAACTCATAAAAGCTTGACATAAATGTAATGTTCTATACAGTGGAATACATTTCATTCAGTAAAGAATATTGAGGCAACACTTTCAAGTACTATACCTGTGATCCAATCAGGTTTGGAGAGGGTGCAGTGGTTTGCTGCTGCTGCTGCTGCTGCTGTTGTAGTGGCTGTGGTGTCAGTATTTTATTTTCTGACTGTGTCAATGGCTGGATTTGAAACTTACTGTCTGGCTGTTCCTGCTTTACCATCAAATTCTTCCGCAGTTGTTCAACCACTCTTTTCTAGTAAAGAAACACACAAATATAACAGAAAAAATACATTATTTAAGTTTTAACACCCAAGCGTGTCAATGTAAAAACTACAACACAAATTATTGTTTGTTTGTTTGTTTTTTAAATTACTGATTAAGCCATCTGTATCAACATTGTCCCTTAAGCCTTATGAATAATGGGAGTATAGCAGTCAGGCAACGTGGAAAATTGGACATGTTCTTTAAAGAGAATGTCATAAATATATACCAGAACAAGCAACTCTGAATGTCTGAATGGCTAAAGATACCCGTCAGATCAGTAAGTTTTCTCTCAAACTTGCATGTGTTTTAAGCAGATATGCTCCTAAAAGAGCAACTTAGCATTCTTTCAGTCTTCTATGAGAATCTAACAGTAAGGTAATGAGACACATTGTTATATGGTAGTTAATGTGACTGAAGTATTTCAAAGTACTTCTCATATACCTAAAGAAGGGTAACGAACAGGTCTACCTGACTAAAGGCAGAGCAAATATAGGCTATTTTAAATTTTGAAACAGCAAGTATTACATTCGAAAGCAAACAGCCAAATCCAGGAACCAACAAATACGATAAGAATAATACAGCAGCTACAAATTAAGCACATTTAAATGAAGACTCTCCCCCTCTCAACTATTGGTATTTCACAGTTCACCCTAAAACTTGGAGTACAAGCAGTAGCATCACTAGGGGACGTGAGGAGTGTGGCATCTCAGAAGAGAGGTGACACCCGGTTGGACCCTCCCCCCCCATACCATTCTGTCCTTCTCCTTATGAGGAGAAGGATGTGGTGGTCCGAGAGAGGCTGAATACACTCCCTTAATGCCATTCTGTCCTACTCCTTATGGGAAGAGGAATGGGGCAGCCCCTAGGGAGGTTGAGCATGCTCCCCCCCCCCATGATGTTAAGTCTTGGAGGGTGTACACAGCAGCAAAATATATTTAAAAGGGGTAAAGAAAAGGTTAAGAACCTTCTATTATCTCCTCCCCATACTCCTTAATAGCCCATCATTAAAACTGCTCAGACATTGTCCATGCACTACATTCTTCTATCATGGCCTTCTAACCCCCTTTAGACTAAAGTGTTTTAACTTCCAGACGTCTGTCACTTGTTTTAGAACTTTACTGCTTTTAATTTTTCTAGGCACTTGGTCCTCCAAAACAACAGTTTATTTCAGACTTACAAGTAAGGCCATTAAGATACCAGCTATTTACACATACTAGTGCTCATCATTTGTAATACAATGATACCATAAAGTTACAGAAATCTCTCTCTTCCACTTAACAAAAGCTTCCTTGCCTGCTTACCTAAATATGGTTCTTATCAGGCAGCCTGATAAATGGCAATAAAAATCTGGTCTATATTTGAATGGATTCATATCTACTGAATTTACTTGTCTAGACAATCTGAAAATCTAGATATGAAAATTAAAATACAGAGGGCTGACAGCAAGTAAAGAAATCTGCTCCATTTAGTTTATTTAGGCATCCAACCACTGATCCGTCATTTATGGCTGCTACCTGAAACACAACTGTGTTCTCAAGCTATTTAAAATGCTATGTCAGCAAAGCAGAGTTGGAAACCTTTCCAGAAAGGAGAGAAATGTAGAGGAAATAATAGAACAGAATCTAGTTACCCTTGCCAAACAATAATCCCACCTATTAACAACACAGGAGACTAAATTACTGTACCCAGCAAAATGAGGAATGGTTTTCTCTTTTCTATAGCTGCACTTCTGATGTTCAGGGATAAGGAATATGCATGCAATAGTTCAAGGAAACTAGCAGCAGAATGTTAGAATTAATTTCCCTCAATTTTTTTTAACCACAAAACAGAACAGCAGGGAAAGAAGAAAGAAGGAGAAAGCTAAGCCTGAGCACTCCTAAGCCAGGCTGCAATAGAAAGGGTGAACCAATCAGAACAGGAATTAGGAAGAGTAGGAGTCATGTGAGTCACATAATATTCAAAGTTTTCCTCTCTCAGGCCTTGAATGAAAGCCCAGGAAATCTGTGGCGAAAAACAGAATGAAACACCTGAAAAGTTGCATTTGTTTTTACAGAAGAGCCAACAGCTCACCTACTAATGTAAAGTGATAGCATTATGAGTAGGAAAAGTTGTTTCTCTGGCTGCTCATTTTGGCCTTCTGTAAAGGGTCAAAGGAACACTTTCTCTCACATTTATTTTTAAATGTTCAACTTAAAGGCAATAGGCATGTTTTTATGTTTTAGATTTTAAAAAAAACACCAAATTTACACTGTTAAGGGGGCAGGAGGAAGTGAGGATTAACATAGTTTTTTGTGGGTTTTTTGGGCTGTGTGGCCATGTTCTAGAAGAGTTTCTTTCTGACATTTCTCCAGCATCTGTGGCTGGCATCTTAAGATGCTGGCGAAAAGTCAGAAAGAAACTCTTCTAGAACATGGCCACACAGCCCGAAAAACCCACAAAAAACTATGGATGCCGGCCATGAAAGCCTACGACTTCACATTGGAAATCTCTACGGGGAGAAACTGAGGATTAACACTTTGTAGGGAATAACATTACTTTTTTTGTAATAATTATGTAAAATTGATGCTGGAAGGGCACTAAAGAAATTAATGGTAGAATTCAGACACAACTGTGTCAGTCGGGAACATCAGTATGAAAAGGGATCTTGTAGCACCTTTGAGACTAACTGAAAGACTAAAGTTGGTAGGTAGCATGAGCTTTTGTTGACTTGAGCCTACTCCCTCAGATGCATGTGGTAGCATGGGAAGTCCAGTGACAGAACCCCAAATTCTAAAAAATGAAGTGGAAGCTGCAATAAAAGAAATTGGTAAAAACAAGTCACCAGGAAAAGACAATATTCCAATTGAACTGCTACAGTGCACACAGACAGAATCAACACTAGCGCAAATAAAAATACGTCAACAAATATGGAAAATGAAATGGTGGCCAACAGATTGGAAGAGATCGATATATATCCCAATTCATGAAAAAGGAGACACACAAAAATGCAATAATTATAGGACCACAGCATTAGTCTCCCACACAAGTAAAATTATGCTGAAAATTCTGCAGCACAGATGCCAACCATACATATAGAGAGAAATCCCAGAAGTTGGCCAACAGATTGGAAGAGATCGATATATATAAAGGAAGAGGCACTAAGGACCACACTGCAAATGTATGATGGCTAATGGAGCACATAAAGAAAGTCCAGAAAAAATCATGTGGTTTATAGACTATAACAAAGCATTTGACAGTACAGATCAAGAAAAATTATGGATGGGTCTAAAGAATATGAGTGTGCCACTACATCTGATAATCCTGATAAGAAATCTGTATTCAAGACAAGAAGTTACCATCAGAACTTAATGTGGAGAAACAGATTGGTTCCCAGCTGGCAAAGGGGTCAGGTTCTGGTTGCATTCTCTCACCATACTTGTTCAACTTGTGTGAAGAAAACATCATAAAAAAGCAGGGTTAGACTCAGGAGGAGAAGTGAGGATAGGAGGAAGCAACATTAGCATTCTGTAAATACAAAGGCAGGCCTAATGCTGAACATAATGGAAAAAATAATGACCACGGAAGAAGTACATAAATTCAACATAGGACCAAAACAGACCAGCGGAAGGAGTAGCTTGGGGCCACAGCAACCACATACAGCAGCCCCAATCCACCCTGAAGCTGCCTTTTTCAGGAGGCAAAAAGCCAGCTTTGCACCCACACCGCAGCCAGAAGCCAGCTTCATGATGCTCCAGCAGTGTGTGGTGTATAAACAGTGCACCTCCAGTGCATCATGAGGCTGCCCCAGTGTAAATGGCTCCCAGAAGGCAGCTTAACTTGCCAGTCTGTTCCAGTACATAGACAAGGAAGGAACTGAAATAGTTAAAGCATTTCTATACCTACGATCAAACATCAATCAGAATGGAGATTCCAGCCAAGAAATAAGACGACTAGAGATGGGAAGGGCAGCTATGAAAGAACTAGGTAAGATCCTAATAAGTAAAGATATACAACTGAGCACCAGACTTGTCCAGGCCATAGTATTCCCTATTACTACTGAGAGCTGGACAGTGAAGAAAGCGGATAGGAAGAAAATAAACTCATTTTAGATGTGATGCTGGAGAAGAGTGTTGAGGATACCATGGATCGCCAAAAAGATAAGCAAATGGGTTCTTGAACAGATCATGCCAGAACTCTCACCAAGATGACAAAATTTAGGCTATTGTACTTTTGGCCACATCATGAGAAGGCATGACTCACTCGAAAAGACACTAATGCTTGGAAAGGTGGAGGGTAGTAGAAAAAAGAGGAAGACCACACACCAGATAGCTATGTTCAATTAGGGAAATCACAGGTATGAATCTACATGAGTTAAATAGAGCAGTGGATGAAAGGGGGGATTGGAAAGGTCTCATCCACTGGGTTGCCATGAGTTGGAGCCGACTTGAGGGCAACTAAAAACAACAACAAACCCTGCCCCGATCCCTGAAGAGAAGGGGGAATTATGATGATGATGATAACAACAGTGAGGCCTCATTATCTGCAGGCTTGCCAACCATGGATTAAAGCATCCACGGACGGCAACCCCCCATTGTCCCCAATGGCAACACATGTATGTGGCTGTGCCACCATCAGGCACAACAGGACTTCAGGACAAGAGGGGCTTACCTGAGGTCCTGTAGTTTTCAGTATCCACGGGGGGTCCGGAATGAATGTACAATATTAGCCTGCCCTGACTATTTTTTCCAGTTCCTCAAAATACTGATTCTGCCATGACCTCTGTCTTTTGTAGGGAAAGGAGATTTTAACAATTCGTCAAGCTTTTCACCAATTCTCAACAATTTGTTGGAAAGCAAATACCACCAGTACATAATTTTAAATAAAATTTCCTTCAAATCGTAACAGCAAGTAAACTTCAAACTCTTAACCCATACCTTTTCCCATTATTCTAGATGTATCGTCAATGATATATCAACAATGCTTACAGTCAGCCCTCCATATCTACGGATTTCAGCATTCATGGTTTGAAAATATTCAAAAAATACATAAACTCCAAGAGGAAACTTTGATTTTGCCATTGTGATAAGGAAAACCATTTTACTCTCCATGGTATTTAATGGGGTGTGAGCATCCACAGATTTTGGTATCCATGGGGGATTCTGGAACCAAACCCCAGAGGATACTAAGGACCACTGTACTTCCATTTCGTGAGCTGACTCCTGCTCTAAGAGGTTAACAATAAGAGGTTAACCCAGTAGTTCCCAAACCTTTCCAGGCTATTGCTCCCTTTCCTCTTTGGTAACAAGCTTAGCACCCCCCATGCCTATTTCTTCGTATTAGGTCTACTGTTCTACTGGGGGAGGAAGAGAAGAGAGAAAGTGTCCCAAGCAAGGGAAGCAGCTGCTTTTGGGTACTGTATATACTTGACTATAGTCAGCCTCATGTATAAGTCGAGATCAACTTTTGAGGCCAAAAGTATGGATTTTGGCATGACTCGTGGATAAGTCAAGGGTCAGACTTCCCTAAGCAGCCTGGCTGTGGAGAGGCTTCTGGGCAAACAACTGCCCTGCCCAGCAACTGCCCAGTCCAGCCGGGGAGAGGCTTCTGGACAATCGGACACTATTACTAGCCTCTACCCAGCCAAGCTGTCCCTTGCAGAGGCAGCCTATCTGGGGAGAGGCTTGGGTCAATTACCGTATTGACAGTGTATAATTCAATCCAGTTTTTTGGGTCACTTTTTAAACCTAAATTGTTTGACTTATACATGAGTATATATGGTAGTTTTGCAAATGAAGTAAATGAAATCCTGCTTGCTATGCAACCCCACTGGGTGACCCTGGGCAAGTCACACTCTCCCAGCTGCAGAGGAAGACAATGGCAAACCCTTCTGAAGAAACCTTTTCAAGAAAATCCCATGATAGGTTCTCCTTAGGTCATCATGAGTCAAAAAAAACTTGAAGGCACACAACAACAATTGCTGCTAGCAAGCCCAAGTTCCAAAGGGAACCTGGAGCCCCATAAGTTTGTATTTGAGGGAAGGAAGGTGAGGATGGGGAGTGGCTTGGGAAAGTGAAAGAGGGAGGCCCCTCTATGGAAGGAACAACACTGCCTGAATGGGGTGCCTGGCAAAGAGGGTGGGTCGGCAGGCAAGCTCAGCAGGATTTCCACCTGAGGAAGGAAGGGCTGCGTGGTTGCCTGGGCAGTCCATACCAAGGAATGTCCCTGCAGTTGTCCTCCTCCTCCTCCTCCTCCAGGCTTCTCCTGGCAAAGAGAGGGAGAGGGGAATAAAAGGGAGGGGGGAGAAACAGAAAACCCTAGGAGTCACCAGAACATTGATAGTATTCAATGCAAGGGGGAATGGAGGAAGAGCTTGCCTCCTTCCCTTCCCTTCTGCTTTGGCTAGCTGTTTTGAGCTAACTAGCTGAGGCAAAAGGGAAAGAAGAATGTGCACCTGCCCACTTCCCTTCCCATTTGCCTTGGAACAGCCAGTGTCTTTCTTACCGAAGAAGCTCTCCTCCTTGGGCTCCTTGTAGGGGGAAGCTGAGCATTTTCAGGAAAAAGGTGGGCATGGCAAGTATTTTGGTGCCCAAAGAGGGGAGGGAGCAAGGAAAGAGGAAGGACAGGGCCCGTTTGCCCTGTTCCAGGGTGATGCAAAGGTAGAGGAACCATGCTGGGTCTCTTGTCTCTAAGTCTGTACAGGCACAGCAACTCTCCATTCAGCTTTCCTCTGTCCTATCCCAGAGTAGTGTACAAAAGAATTTTCTTTCAACTAGGGTTGCCATAAATCTCTTCCACAAAACCTCAGATGCAAGTCTACAAAAAGCTTATGCTACAACTTTTTTCACACATTTAGCCTCAAAGGTGCTACAAGATCCTTTAGCATACTGATATTCCAGAGTGACATGCCATATGGTTGAATCTGCACTGCAGAATTAATGCAGTCTCACACAGCTGTAACTGCCATGACTCAATGCTATGGAATTCTGGGGTTTGTAGTTGTCACACCAGAGCTTCCTGAGAGAGGCTAAATAGCTCACAAAACTACAAATCCCAGATTTCCATAGAATTGAGCCATGACAGTTAAAGCAGTGTTGAACTGCATTATTTAATTTATTTACAAATTAAATCTATGTCTCTGAATTCTAGCCACTTGGAAGAGAACTTGGCAAAGGTGGGTTTTTTTCCCCATTTATATGGGACTAAAACCACAGCTTTAGATATAAGACTAAGAGGGACTCTTACTCTAGGAATCTTATCTAGGGGCTGCTGTGCTGGCCAACCCATACAGCAGGGGTAGGCAAC
>CM034701.1:74538308-74562077 GCA_020142125.1 Phrynosoma platyrhinos | reverse complement strand
AACATTTAGAAGTTTTTTCAGATGCAACAAAACAGAGACTTCTTGAGAAATTCAATATTATCTGCCAAAGGAGGAGGCAAATATTTTCACATGGGAGAGAAAAAGAAAGGAGGTTTCTCATTGTATTGCCAATGGGCTTATCTGAAAACTTTATTTCCTGGACTTCACTGTTTATCTTCCAGAGCCCATATGCCCTCCCTTTTTCCAAACACACACACACACATTTCTATGGGGGATGGAAATGGAGGAAAAGGGAGTTCCAGCCTATTGGCATGCAACTATGAGAAAAGAGAGACCTTGCCTTTTTCAAATACACACAAGCATTTCCAAGGGGGGGGGAGCTGGAGGGAAGGGCAAGTCCAATCCCAAGCAAGCAAAAAGTTTCACCATTCATGCAGCATTGCCACACATATACCAGGACACAAGAAAGCCTCCTTGCTGCTCCAAGTATCTGCTCGCCACCTTTCCCTTCCTGCCTCTGACTGTCTGGCATGCCTGCACAGTACCACCTAGAGACTCAAGGGGGGATCTGGATGAGTTCTTTCCTGAAGCATCTCTCCTGCTTCAGGAATCCTAGACATACTGCTTACCAAAGACTTCAATCAAGGATTTCCATGGTTTTTCAGCAGCAATGGCAACCCTATTTGCAACCCCCATCCCCACAATTCCCTGCCGCCCCCTTTTCTCTCAGTGACCCCTGCTGTTCTTTTTCCTCTCAGTGACCCCCTGGAGCTTTCCAATGCCCCCAGGGGGCGCTACCACCCACTTCAGGGACCACTGTGTTGGCCAATTGCCTCCAACAAGCTGGGTACTCATTTTACCGACCTACGTAAGGATGGAAGGCTGAGTCAACCTTGGAGCCCTGGGATCAAACTCACAACATTGTAGCTGCAGTACCAGCATTTAACTACTGCGCCACTGGGGTTTCTTCTACATGTACACCCTGCCCTCCGCAGTCACAGCCTTGACACTCATGGATTTGCGCACACTCCTCCTCCTCCTCCTCCCTCCCAGGCTTTTTTTTT
Organism: Phrynosoma platyrhinos; assembly: GCA_020142125.1. NCBI lineage: Eukaryota > Metazoa > Chordata > Lepidosauria > Squamata > Phrynosomatidae > Phrynosoma > Phrynosoma platyrhinos. Next base: position 74,561,052 of record CM034701.1, on the reverse strand, counting down.
TTTCCTCAGGGGAAAAAGCCCAGGAGGAAGAAACTAGGAAGGGTGTGAGTACCAACCCCATAAGTGAGTAAGGCTGGCACCTATCCACCCAGGAAAGGGGAGGGAATGTATCCATCCTTCCAAGCTGATTTCCCAGGTGGATGGGTGCCTGCCTTGCCCAGACATCCATTTGCTTGGGAAAAAGCCTTGGAAGGGATGTATCCATCCCCTCCCCTTTCCCAGGTGGATCAGTGCCTGAGCAAGGCAGGCATCCATCCCCTCCTCTTTCCCAGGCCAATAGGTGCCTGCCTTGCTCAGTCACCGATCCCCCCGGGAAAGGTTGGCATGCATCCACCTGGGAATGGGGCAGTGAACCAGTTAAAGGGACAGGAGTGCAGGTGGAAATGAGGAACGCACACACCCCTCTTCCCCCCCACCCCTCCTTTTAATTGGTTTCCATAGGATGGATGGAAGGTATTCTTATTTTTTCACATTCCACATTCACGGGAGTCTTGTGTCCTAACCTTCTTGAATATGAAAGGCCAAGTGTAATCTCAATTTTCAAACCCAATTGTCATCAATTCATTTCCATTCTTCCCCAAAAAGTCTATCAAAAGTTTTCCAATCTTTTAAGAATGTTACTAAAGATTTTTTTCTCTTACCAGCACAGTTAATTTATCCATTTCTGCTAACTCATTCACTTTTTAAAAAAACATTCTGTACTCTTCCATGCAACCATCCTGCTGCCATGGTCACCTACTGCATTATTCTCCCACAATCCTTTTCCAATTGTTCCTCCATAAGTCCCAAGAAAAACAATTGTGGTTCTAACTATATGTTAATCTTTAAAATTATCTGCATAAAACTATTATTTGCCTAGGTTTTCCTTTTTCATAGGAAGCTTCTTTTAATAATTTGCTTGACACTGTCATGCCCAGCCTGGCTAAGGATTCAAGGGAGGAGTCTGACTCTGAGCCTGAGTCTGAGCCTGGCCCTAGTTCTGCCCTGACAATACCACCAGAAACTGCTGCCCAAGAGGACGATCAGGAGTCCAGCGTCCAGGCAGAAAAGCCCCCTGGCAATGTTGGCATGGAGGAGGAGAAGACAGAGGCCAACGTACCCATGCCTTTCTAAAGCCAGAGATCTGAAAAGCTGGGGCTGCGGTGGTCTCAGAGGCTTTGTATGAGATGCCAAGCAATTAAGGAACTGCTGCACTAGTGAGGGGTGAAGATGATAGCCTGGGAGGAATGGCAGAACCTTTGTGAGATGTTAACTAATTCCCCTGGCTAAAGCACCTTGTTCATGAACTCTCTTCTTCAACTTCTTGGCTTGGACCTGTGGATCTTTGACTGACCATTCTGTTTTGCTGGAACATTTCACCCTTTTTTGGACTTCTTGATTACGCTGACTGTTTGACCCTTTGGCTTGAACCCAGCCTGGCTACAGACATTGTTTTTGGAACTCTACATCTTGCTTTCCCTTGTTTAAGTCTGTAGTCTAAGACTTGCTGTATTACAGACATTGTGTTGTGCTGTTTTGCTTGTCTTTTCATTATTTTGGTTTTGTTATCAGCTGCTGGCTAATTTCCAGGACTGACACTGCAGTGTAGGCATGCTGGTACTTATAATTTTCCATAGTTTGTGTAAATAACCTTCCACATGAAATTACTCCAAATCTGGGACAAGCCATCTTTCCTCTCCATTATCCACACCAGGAAGTTTCACCCAAACAAACTGCTTGGCCTGTATCTTTAGTGAAATTATAATTTTATCTATGGTTATAACTTATACATCAAGTCTCTTTCTGACATGCATACCAAATATGAGAGAGAGAGAACTTCCGATAAGGAGGGAGAAATTAAAGCCCTATTTCTGGTGAGGCATCATCTGGAAAACTGTGACAACTTATGGCCCAGTATCTATGAAAACTGAGTTTCTGCACAAAGCTACACTCATAAGAAAAGAATGAAAGATTACAGAAAGAGTGAACTTTGAGCAGAAATGACAATTAAAAGGTTATCTTAGGAAGGCAAAAAGGTTGGCAAAGCATTGTTAAATGCTAAGATTCTATTAAAAATTATTTGGGTGAGCTAATTTAGGTTAAGGAAAACATAAGACAAAAATATATTAATAAAGGCTATTTAATTAAATTAAAGCTCTGTCATAGACAAGCAAAATATGGACTTCATGATACCAAGAGTGACTTAGAAGTATGCACATGTCCCCAAATTACTTTAGAACCCCCATTTTAAAAGAAGAAACCCCATTCCAAAAACCACCACCACGAAACTCTAGACCAGGGGTAGGCAACCTTTGCCCTTTAAGGGCTGAAGGACTTCAGAAACCTCAGCCATGTTGGCCAATAGTCCCATGTTGGCCAATAACTCCTGGAATTCTGGGAGCTGAAGTCCTTCGGCCCTTAAAAGGGAAAGGTTGCCTACCCCTGCTCTAGACAATTATTTTTCTAAAATACCATGAGTTAGTTTAATCTGTAGGAGAATATTAAACTGCTTTAGGGGAATGGGGTCTTAGTGACTATCTAGATTTTTTCCAGTTCTATTATTAAGTATTACATTCTGCTCTATGTTGTACACTTGCAAAAATGACAGATAGGCCCAAGGCAACCTTAGCTTAGTTCCTGAGGGATGGCACTATTGTCACCATATTTGTGCCTGCTGAAACATAATCTACAACGTCATTTGGGGGATTGTGTCTTGAAAGAACCAACAGTTCTCTTCACAGCAGAAAGTATACTGTCATGACAACAGGGATTTGAAGAGGAAACGTGGATTGTATCTTAGTCAAAAGATGAACATTGCGGGGTGAAAAACAACTTTCAATTCCAACATTTATCAAGTAATGAAAAAAGCTCCTTTAAGGAAAAGAGTACAGTATGAGACAAACAGAATGTTGGAAAGGAGGAAATACCTAGGAAGTGCTTTTCTTGGAATTCCAACAGTAAAAAGAGCCTCTATACAGCAGAATGAAAACTTTCCTATCCCATTCAGGCATATCTCATAACATGTTTGTTTGACAGTCACAATGTCATAATTTTAGATGGCTGAACCTCTGCTCTAGGGTTTATAAGAGATCAAGTACTTGTCACTCTCAGGACCGGTATAGTGATATAGAGTGGCTGAACAGTCCATTTTTCTTTATAATTACACTCCATTAACCTCCTACATGAGAGTTCCCTTGTGCTTTCGTACCAACAGCACCAACTGTCTATGATAAAGCTCTACAGAGTCTGCCAGACCAGCAACTGTAACAAAAAGAAACACCTTAATATTTCAGGCTCAAGCATAAGCTAAACACAGCTCTGTTACTTAACAGCAAACATACATAGCTCAATTATGCAAGACTTAATGGCCAGTTCCCTCTCCTCAACTTTCCTAAAATTCAAGTAAACAAACATGAAAAACAGATGTACAGCTTTCAACTGAGATATTACTCATCATATTGAAATGCAGATTGACTGTGCCTTCTCTTCATTGTAAAAACTTCCCAACAAAAGAGAATCCATCAGTGCAATATATTCAAGAAAGCACTAGTGATTTGGCTGATATTAAAGCTAACCCTTCAATCAGAATACAAAAAGGCAAAGTTTTTTTAAATTGTCTCCTCCTATGCTCTTCCCAGTAAAAAAAAAAAAATTAAATAAAAATAAACTGGTTAATAGCATGAGATCTATCTATATCCTTTTCAACAAGAGTATACCAGTGACAAATGATTCTTAAAGATGCTTCAATTAATAAAGTATCCTCTAAATTCTTAGCTCTATGCCAGGAATGCTATTTTCCCTGATGATCATTATGCTACAATAATGAGAAATGCTGATCCCTTCAGATTTCAGTTTCTAAAAACAGAATTCAGTTTCTTAAAAAAAGTGAAGAACTGACATTTCAGACAAAGTAATCTAGAATATAAACCAAGTTATTATTTTTTAAAGAAATGCTGCATTAGATTAATACAAACCACATCAGAAATGTGAGCAAACTTCTCTACTTCTTACATGCTTGCTAAAGTGCCACAATGCCATGGCTGGTTTTGTAGTATTTTGCGGTTGCTGTGCTGAGCTACCAATTCATTCTGTTGCTAAGGGGCGAAGACATTGGTTCTATCTATTTCCATGCACTGCTGCGGTGTTTTGTCACCAGCTCTTGGTTCTTTGCTTATTGGAACAGAGAATTCATTTTGTTTCCACAGTTTTTCAATGATAAGTCTTATGATAAAGAGTGCTTTTATTAATTCTCAACTATGTAAACTTGTCTATTCTTTCAATGTATTATTACACATAAAACACATGGAGGGGGGACAACCTTGACAACATCTTAAAACAAGGATTCGTTGTACATACACAGACACAACAAATGGCAAGTATTTAATTTTTTAAGCAATTTTTTAGCAGAGAGACAAGCAATCTTGCAGTTGAGTATCTCACAACATGGTGTAATGTCTTTGTCTAGTGTCATTTAAAAAAAAAAGCTTCTGTTTCCATAAAAATTACTTTCCAACATTCTGGTACACTAACATAAACCACCAACTCCCACCACCTCAAGCTACTTACTGTGCAGAGGTGGCTTGAAAAGCCATTGTGGTGTAGTGGTTTGAGTGTTGGGCTACAACTCTGGAGACCAGGGTTCAATTCCCAGCTCAGCCATGAAACCCACTGAGTGATCTTGGGCAAGTCACACGCTCTCAACCTCAGGGGAAAGCAACAGCAAACCTCCTCTGAACAAGTCTTTCCAAGAAAACCCTATGATTTCAGACTTAGGGTTGCCCACACCTCTCTCTCTCTCTCTCTCTCTCACACACACACACACACACACACACAGAGGAGTAGGTTTAATTCTGAAAGGCTTCTATGGAGGAGATAAACACAAGTCCAAATAGTGTCCCCAATACACTCCATAAATTTCTTCCAAGCATGCAAGCCACAGGCTGGTCCTTCTTATGAAAATAATGCTACCCACAAGGTACTGACAGTAAGTACAAAACCTCTCTGACTCAGAACCTAGGAACCATGAGAGCTATGGTCTCCTACATATGACCAGCTGTTTCTTAAATTGTCATTACAAGCTCTCCTGTAGCCCCCCCTTCTTTCTGGGGGTTAGCTGACTGAAGATAGGGTATTATTAAAGGGTGGCACATTATATAAAAAACAACAGTATTTCAGTTTTTTAAATAACAAAAATATGTCTTGAAAGTGGGTGGTCACACAATGATCAAATGTACTTGAAAGGCAGGCCTTTCCAGATTAATTCTCCTGGCCTTGGTTTCTCCCCCCGTGGCCCCATCAATTGCTGATGGATGGGGAACGCAGTTGAGTCGAATCAGGGCATTTTTATATTTTTATATTTTCATGTTTGTTTTATTTGTGTTGGAATGTTTATATTCCTGTTTTAATCATCTTGCCATTTAATACTGTTTTAAGGGGGTGGGTTGGGGTATGAATTTTGTTGTATGGGGTTTTAACTGATGTAAGCCGCTTAGATTGTCTTCATTTAAGCGGGGTATAAATAATTTTTTAAATTATTATCATTATTATTATTATTATTGACTGGATAAGCCACAGGTCTTTAGGAACCATGGTTTATTCTATACATGTAGTCTGTTGAAGCACATTGTTCAATTACTACTGCTTGCAATGGCAATGGCTTAACAGATCACACTGCCAAGGCTCTGTAATTTACTTATGATGTATTGATATGGGCATCAACCCGCCTTTTGTTTCTCTTCCAACAGATGAGAGGCAGAGCTCAGATTTGTTCTTGCTTTGCTACTTGGGTTTGTTGGGATGGAAATAAACTGGAGGAGGAAGTGGGCCTGCATTTCCATGATACAGTAAACAAAGTAGGAACAATGATCCATGGCTTGTTTAGCCATTCCTGGTGTGACTAAGGGCCTTTACAGACTGCCAGAAATAATGCAGCTTGAGGCCACTTTAACTGTCCTGGCTGAGTGCTAGGGAACCATGGGAACTGTAGTTTATTGTGGCAACAGAGCTCTCTGACAGAGAAGGCTCAATGTCTCAAAAAAAACCTACAGTTCCCATGATTCCCTAGCACTGAGCCAGGACAGTTAAAGTGGCCTCAAGCTGCATTATTTCTGGCAGTCTGTAAAGGCCCTATGTGTGAATAACTCCGCTCATAGATGACAAACCAGAGTTCCCAAAAGATCCTTAGATTGGCAATTTCTGTCATGCAAAATCACCCAGTGTCTGCCTGTAATAACGTAATGCCCTCCTTCCAAATACATTCCCACTGACAGTAAGTACAGGTTGAGTTTCCCTTATCTGAAATGCTTGGGACCAAGAGTGTTTTGGCTTTGTTTTTGTTTTTTTTCTGGATTTTGGAATATTTACATATACATAATGAGATATTCTGGAGATGGTACCCAAGTCTAAACATTAAATTCATTTATGTTTCGTATATACCTTATACATATAGTGTGACAGTAATTTTCTACAAAATATTTTAAATAATTTTGTGCATGAAACAAAGTTTGTGTACACTGAACCATCTGAAAACAAAGGTACCACTATCTCAACCACCTGTGTGGACAATTTTGGATTTCAGAATTCCGTTTATGGGAGACTCAACCTGTAACCAGTTTTCTTACTAGTGTTATGGTATTCTTATATTTTGTAGGGATCACCCTTCACTGCTTCTTCTAATCTTATTTCACATATACTTATAAAATATATGGTGAAATGTTTAAGGACTGGTAAATATTGAGCACGATAATTTACAGAAACCAAATTTAAGCCTGTAACAAACCCTAAGCACATGCATACACTTGTTTCACTATTATTCTTGCCACTGCTTCCTTCCTCTCAATTCATTTCAATTTTCTGATTGTAAGCTTTTTTCCCCCTTTACATAGCCTTGCTTTAATAGTAACACTTTGTAAAAATGGTTTGGTTACATTGCTTGCATCAAACATATGACTCCCACACCTGCTTTCAACTGGTTTTTGGATTCAGCATCCAAATGCAGGACTCTGGGAATTAGGATCCCAGTGTTGGAGGGAGATGCAAGTCATAACTGAAAATAGACTAAAAAGTAGAGAAAATGCCAGGTTGACTTGAAACAAAAGGCTTTTCTGTGATTAAAACAGCAATATAATATTGTTAAATTAAGTAAAAATGTAAATGTCATGCCGTTTTTTGAGCCACACAGAAGCAATTCTAGCTAAGAAAACCAGTATATCTGGATTGCCCCAAGATAATTCTATCACAAAATTAAAAGGTTTCTATACTTATTCATTTTGTTGGCTGTGCTTGCCTTTTTATTGATGTGCAAGTTGTTTAGAATTATGTTTTCTTACCCCATATTAGCAATTCACTCTGAGGCACAAAGGCAGCTAAGTCAGTCAGTATTTAGTGATGAGTTTCAGAAATTCTTTGTCATGGAGACCAGGCATTAATATTCCTGAAATACTGCTGAATGCACATCCCTATACAGAAAATGCAAAGTTGTACAAAATCTTGTAATGACATCTGTCAGATGGAGAGTCTCCTAAATAATTACATTTTTAAAAATGATTTCTAGTTATTAAACAGAAACTGTGAACAGGCTTCTAATGCAAAAGCTACAAGGAATGGATAAAAATTACCCAAAACCATTTAACTCACAACAGTGGAACTTGCTTGTACTTCTTATTTGCAGAATAGCATACTTAGAATACTTTAAACTGATAATAAAACAAGTTTCTGGGTTAGGTGAACAGCCCAATCCACAAGCCAGAACCACACAAAGAAAAACAACAACACCTATTTACACCCACAAATTTGGCTTTCTATTTACTTGGAGGGCAGTGTTAAAAAATATGTAGTTGCCAAGTTCTTTTAATATTGTATTTCATGACAATAGTGAAGTAGTAGAAATGTTTCAATCTGGATCTTTACAGGAGCTGCCATTCATACATGCACTGTTTGCATTCGGTTTGTAGTAACAAGGATGAAGGCCTCCAGTTTCTATGGTAACACAGATGACCACAATACAATATCTTTACAAATGTTCAAGTGTAACTTGAAGCAAGCAAGAATTTGCACTACTCTGCAAATCTAAAATACTAAACTTAAGAGCAACACCATGCCACAGTAGTACTGCAGAAATGCTATTGCATCATAACAACCAAATGATAAAAGGTGCTATTTTTACAATAAACATTAAAAGCCTTTAAAAAAAACTCTGACTAGTAATATAAAACACCAAACACATAAACATAACTTTATTCATCAACAGTATAATCCTGTTCACATTTTAGCAGACTAATGAGAGGACAGAATATTAATTGGAGGATAGGGTTTATCCCCCTTATCTTTAGGGAAAGAGAAAGATGTAAGGTAGGTGTCTTTCAGATGTTGCTGAACTGCAATTCCCAGCATTCCTCATCACTGGCTATACTTCAGATAACCTCAAGTCACACGTAACCTAGGTTTAAAACACACTGCAGAAATAATCCAGTTTGAGACTGCTTCAACTGCACTGGCTCAGTGCTAGGGAATCCTGGGAATTGTAGTTTATTGTGACACTAGAGTTCTCTGACAAAGAAGGGCTAAATATATCACAAAACAACAGTTCCCAGAATTTCCTAGTACTGAGCCAGGTCAGTGAAAGTAGTCCCAAACTGGATTATTTCTGCAGTGTGTTTTGGACGATAGTTAGGTGCAGTAGGTATAACCCTAATCAGTCACTACTGTAAGATTATTGATGGAAGACACCATTCTGTTAAGGCTGGCCATCACCTGTTAGTATTTTTGTTTGCCCTGCACACCTTTGCTCATGTCTAAAAAAGATGGAACTGGGATCAATGTCAAGCTTTCCCTTTTTTGAAACTTCATAGAAAGGCTTCACCATCTACTGTTTGCACATTCTGACATCCCAAGACATTATTCATGTTCTACTGTGCTGGTTTTCTGTATTCCTGCATTCTTTGAGTTTTATTATTTCTGATAATTTCCTTTCGAACAAAGTCACTAACTCAAACCAATCCTGAGTTGACAAATCACTGAGCTGCTGATCCCAGGATCTTTCCAGCAAACCTCATTATCTTGCCTTGCTATAAGTCTTAGCTCCTGCATCCAGGAATTTACTTCTAAAGAAATACTGTTGTATTTCTGTGTCTTATTCTAAGTTTACATGTTCCATTATCCTACGTGTACATACTTTTTGAGAAGCTACTTGGGACAGTATAATGTTCAAAACACCGTTGACAGCTCAGCTGTGATTTAAGCTGTGTTCGAAGGTCTTGGTCATTACTAAGAAAATGATTGTGTTTGCAAAGATCTTGTACAAATGCCAAGATGCTAGAAGGTTTAGGTCTACAAAGGTTCTGATTGGTTAACTATTTCTCTCTTGAACTATGACCAGTTTGTTCCTATAACAGTGAGTATAAAACTTCTTCATTGGCTCTGTATTGCTTGATCCTTCCCTTTTTGCAGATACCATGGTCTTGAATTTTACTTTGCTGGGGGTCCATATTTATGTGGTTGTGTATAAGACTTAGGGAATTGCACTTCTTTTTGACTGATATAATATCAGTCAAAAAGAAGTGCAATTCCCTAGGTCTTATACACAACCACATAAATATGGACCCCCAGCAAAGTAAAATTCAAGACCATGGTATCTTTATATATATATTCTTAAATGGTTGTTCTGTTTTTCTAATTTCTCTCTTTGTATAGTCTCTTATTCTAAAAAGATAAAGGTAAAGGTATTTCCCACTGACAAGGTTGTAAAGTTATCTTCATTACTAAGTCATAAATAAAAATAATATAGAGTTTCTTGTGAGCATTATTAAGAAGAGCCTAGTTCTAACTCCATCCACTTTGGTGCTTGGCTATTGTTACTGAATTCTGACTGATGTTTTGGTGTGGGGCTCTTGGGAACAGAGACAGTAGAGACTTTGCCCCTTCTTTTCAAGAAGTCTCAAGAATGTCCTATCAAGTATATTTCTGCTGGCTGAGGCTAAGCTGGAAAAGGGTTGGTGTCAGTTCTGGTACTCAGGATTGCTATTGATCCTGGTTAACTTAGGCTGAGGCAGTATGCTGTTTGAATCCTTGGTATTTACTAGTCAGAGATTTTTAATAAGGTCTTCCACATCTTATAGAAGTAACCAGAGTTTATATATTCCCCAGTCTCTCTTCAAGGAAAACTTTTTCTGAAGCCCTAAATCTCTTTTCTGGAGGTCATTCAAAGCTCTACAATAATACTTGCTATTTCTAGTGCAATTATTGTGTGCAGCTTGATTCTTGTGTATTCAACACCCCCTCCACATGAAACAGCTCCATGTTATTGGGATTGTGAGTAATTAGCTATGAAACCTTCTTGCCACTGTTCAAAGATCCCTTTATACATATGTACTTGCAGAACATGTGTGGGTTTGTAGAAGTATCTGAAGGCCACACCTGGTAACACTAATAATAATCAAATAATGGTTTGTACATTGTCACGGTCATCATGTAATGAACCTGCTTACGAGAACCAAGTATTACATACTTATGGTCAAAGTGGATGACCATGAAGCTGCTTATGCACAGTATACTTTGATAAAATAGACATAATTTCAGAACACAGCATGAAAAACTCTGTTGTAGTTGCCTTCTGAAGGACACCGTATGATTAAGGGTTTACATATTTCTTTATATATTATAAATTGCATTTAAAGTGTCCTTTAAAATATTATTCAAAATATGTAAGTAACGTGGTTTACAACTGCCTATTTTGTTTATCTTTTCTTCACATTTCTGCATCACTTAAACTTAATCCCCCTTTTCCAAAAATGAATGACATATGAAGCAAGAATTTTAAAACATGCTAGTTTAGAAGTTCTAAGTTACTACTATGTATTTTCAGGATATTTAAATTTGGAATATGACAGCTAGAAAAGACACTAACAGTTGAGCTTAGGTAAAAATAATCATACCCAATTGGAGGCATTCTAAAATTAAAAAGTGGGAGGAAGAGTTTTAAGAAGGTCCTGGGCAAATGTCTTCAAATGTTTTATTAAAACCTGCAGACACATGCCCTTCATAAATAATTCCCTTTTTGAGTGTTGCCATCCATGACTATTCATCCAAGCTCTCATACTATTTTTCAACTCACGATACTGTTTCAATCTAACAAATGAATCATTATATAAATATGTACACCCTAAGAAAAATGCTTTGATATGTTAAATTTCAGCTGCAAAAGATACTTCTAAAACCTTAAAACTACTTTCAGGACCTACTTCAAAAGAAAGCAAATAATTTAATTCTGACTCAGAATGGGGGAATAGAAAACTGAAGGGATACCATAAAATAGTATTAAATGTAAAGCAATATACTTGCTTTAAAGGATGTGTCTTGATTTCCTAATATATTTAAATTTAATCTATAAATAATAATTATACTAACCAGCAAACAGGGACTTAAGGTAGAGGAATGAAGTACTATTTCAGCAGTACAAGAAAGTGAACAAAACACTTTCATTCTGCTTTTAGTAGAAAACTGGTAGCTATGTCAAGGAAAACAAAGTAGAAAATTATGAACTGCTGAAAATAAGTTCAAGGGTGCTAAAAACTTTGTTACAATATTTTATATCACACCCTATATCAAAAGATCTCACCTTGGTACACAAATAAAATTACAACTTTTAAAAAAAATTAAACAAAAAAGGTATAAATTTAAACAGTCTAAAAGCATATTAAACAGTTTAATTATTAGAACCCAAATTAATATTGTTTAACACCATGTACTTATACATTTGTTAAAATGTCAAATACCTTATAATATTGTGTGGCTTTTTTTAAGGCAAAGAGAAAAATATATTTTCAAGCAATATGGGAAAATACCCCATGCTATGTTTTTATGTATAATTGACATGCAAAGTGGTTTGTTTTGTTCCTAGTGTACACTGTATTACCTACAATAATAACAAACCTGTTTTCAAAATATTGCATCTCTCATATCCATATATTCAGCTATCCTTCACAAGCAATGCATCGTGTGAACAATCCTGAATATATTTCTTTTAGGGGCCTACAGTGAATACACTCAGGGGAAATGATAATGTCTTTTCAACAAGTACTGTAAACAGCTGATTCATCTGTTATTCATGTCTTGTAAGATTTCTGATTTATCTGTAACACTGTTATTTATACCACCCAAACAGAACTATTATATGCATGTAGTACGCTTGGATAAACAAGAATGTCTGAAGACTTGTAAACTAGACACCAGGCATATTTCTTTCCAAAGAATTGGACACGTATAAAGCTGGACTGCCAGTTCAGAAACTCTGCTTACTGAGATTATAGCAACCAAAGAACCCCACTTTGAAAGACAGCAGTCTCAAGGAAGCCTGCTTAAGAGGTTCAAATGATAACTGTTTTAATATTAACTGTTTTAAATTTTATTGTAATATTTTTAAAAAGTTTTTTGTCTGTAAGTCACCTTGGGTCTCTTTTGGGAGAAAGACAACAGAACATATAAATAAGTAAATAAGGGTTTTTCAAACTGTTTAATATCAAATTCAGATCCTAAGTTGGGAATCTGTGAACAGTACATAGAGTTTGTAATGTTGCACCTCTCAGAAACATTTTAATATGTAGAAGAGTTGAAAAAAAACTTTCTGTTCTTGTTAGTACCAGACAAGCAGCTGCTTGTCTTTTCAGTGTATTCTATCTCAGGCTTTTCAATATGCCATCTTGTAAGTTTAATAATTTTTACTGAAGGCTCTAACACATACACACAAAAACATAAAACACACAAACATATCTACTAACATACAGATTTGCATGACTGAATTCTGTCAACACCACTTCTGGAATGCTTTTCAAGTGGTCTCATAAATGGGTTGAGTTGGCTGCCTCCTGAATGCTAAAATTGTTTTAGTCCCTAGCTCAGAATATCTTTGCTACAAAAACAAAAAAACAAAAAAAAAACAAAAAAAAAAACAAAACAAAACAAAACAAAAACAAAAACAAAAAACCAACTCTGCTCCACCTCCAAGAGGTTAAGCTTTAACCACTGTAGATTGGTATGGCAAATAGATCCCTGCAGCAGTAAGTCTGATATTTGAAGTAGAAGATGTGGTTCCTCCACCAACATGTTTTTCAGAAAATGGAATCATGGTCTGTAAGGCCAATGTGGGGCTAATAACACAACCTGAACTTTCTGTAGCTTTATTTTTGTGAGAACTTTCTGTATTACTGGCAAAGAAGGAAAAAACACATAGTAGATCTTTTGGCCACATCAACTGCAGAGTATCATGACGTTCTGCTCTTACATTTTTTTTTAAAAAAATCTTTAATTGGAAAGTCTACCAACAATTTGCTGTATTGTTTATGCAACCTATCAAAAACCTGCTGGTTCAGACTCCACTCTCCAAGGCAAGATTTTCTTAGGAAATTTGACCTCTGATTTAAAGTCCCTTTTAAATAGACTGCTGTTAATTAACTCAGATTAATTAATTCAAACATATCTCTGCCCAATTTAATTTTTTTGTCAATTCTTTTATCAGCTGATGTGAATGGGATTCCCCCTTGCTTTGAAAGACAGGTCTTCACTGTCATCTTGTCTGTGCAGATCTGCACATTGTGATGTTCCATCATTGGTATAAATTCTAACAGAGCTAGCATTACTGCTCCCATTTGTGAAAGATTGATGCTGTGATTCTTCTCTGATTTTGACCATTCTCCCTGGATAGTCTGGCCACAGCAGTGAAACCTGCCCCATTCGTAAAGACTTGAAACTATTCTGTTATCTTTTTTCTATGGTACAAAAGAATTGCCTTTCTCCAATGCTTTCTTGGTTGCACACAATTTCAAAGTTTTCTCTACCTTGCTTAGTAAAGTCAGATTATAATAGTATTTTCTCATTAAGTATTGTGAATGAAGTCTTAAGAACAGTTGTAACACTCTGGTATGAAATCTTGCCCACGGCACTATTTAAATCATTGACATTATCTGTAATATATTTGCCAGAAACATTATGTCTGCTGCACTTATCTGAAGCAAATCTGATGCAATCTCTTTTATTTTATTTTATTTAGTTTGAAAGAAATACACAGCCTTCTTCTGTGTTTATGTCTCTCACTAAATGTGTCAGTGTTTTTTGATGCTTGTAGGTGGCTCTTTTCAAAATTTATTGGAAACTCATGGTTTTGCAGAATTTCAATTTTTCAAGAAATCTAACTTGGCTTTCCTTTTGCTCCCAGCTTTAACCAAAATGCCATTCAACAAATATATTCCTTGCTATCTTAGAAAGGCTACTATTGGCACCAATACTTTAGTGAAGACTCTGGGTGCTAGTATTAACCCAAGCAGGTCTTAAATCAATAATAGCAATAGCAATAGCAGCTTCATTTATATACTGCTTCATATCATGCTATGCAGTCTCTACACGGTTTACAACTGTAAGTTAATTGCCCCAACAAGCTGGGTACTCATTTTAATGACCTTGGAAGGATGTAAGCCTGAGTCAAGCCTGACCCCTGGCTGGTACTGAACACACAATCTTGTGGTTTGTGAGTGAGTGGCTGCAGTACAGGCATTTAACCACTGCACCGTCAGGGCTCTTCGCTGATAATGATTATTGTTGTAATAGAATCTCAGGTATTTCTTGCAAATTGGATTCACTGAAACATACAAATAAGCTTCTTTCAAATCTACAGAAAGGAGGATGTCTCTCAACTCCAAATTCTCTAATACAGTCTGCAAGTTTTCCATTTTGAATTTGAGGTACTGAATAAATCTGAGGTATTTCACATACCGTTTTTTACAAAAGCAGGTGGAAGTGCTGCTGTCTGCATAGCCAGCTCTGAAGGCAGGCTGAACACCCAGAGGCTGTCTGCACCATGCAGCATCAATCCACACCATTTGGTTATTTCTCCCCCTCCCCACCATGTATGCACACCATCGCATGAACACACTGCCTATGACCGCTAATTACCTCCCTCCTCCCATCCAGCTGCCATCCTATTGGATGCCTGTGTGACCAGCCATACAGTTGCACATGTGACACATTGTCTATACAGTGCATTAATGCATGGTATACCCAGTAAAACTTTGGCCAAGCACAATTATAGAGCCCCCACCCCCATGCAGGGCCCTTCGACTTCCCTTCACCCCAAGCCTGCCTTTTGGACTGTCTGGTTTGAGTATACTGTAATTACATCCATTGCATTATTGGTGACCTACCCTGTTTGTCATACTTTTGTGTTTTTGCTTTTGCACTGTCCTGTATGGGGACCCTTTTGCTTATACGCAAGTGCAATGATGTGAATTTTCTGCATCAAGGCAGACTATCAAAGCTTCTTTTTGCTCTGGTTTTTAGCCCTGGAGCGCAGCTTTGTGTTAATTTCTACCCAATTTCGCCTCATACGTCATCTGCACAGCTTGGCTTCAAATTGGTTTGAAGTTGCTTTATTTTGCCAGTACGGACAACCGCTTAGAGAAATAACTAATGTGATTTGGACTATTACCTATATAATGGAAAATGGATCATTATGTGCTATATAGATATATCCTCTGTAAAGCCATTAAGATGGAGGGTGGGAAGAAGGGTAGGGGTAAAAGAGCAAAATAAAAGTGAATTACAATGTAAATGTTTGTAGAATATTCAATAATATATATATATGTTATATATAAATGATGATATCTCTGCTGCAGACTCAGAGTTTCACCTCTCAACAGCCAACTAAACTTTTTCACTGAGTTAAGTATTTCCTTTACCCTCTTCCACCAATGTACCTACAGTTTTGGGTAGATTTTCAAAATCTTTTATATATAACCCTTTTCTTTTTCTTCTTCTCACTCACTTTCTTTTTCTTGCTCACATGTATATCTTGTATTTTTTAGCTTTTCATCATTAAATCAGTAGCCATACTTTCAATTTACCTTTACAGAAAAATTTTGAAAGAGGAAGTGAGCTAAAAATAAAAAGTCAACCAGATGGCACAGCAGGAAAATTAAAACAGTTAAGTGAGAGAGAAGAGTAAATGGACCAAACAGACTTTGGGTCTCTTGCCTCGATAGCATAACCCACCAGTTGTGGACTGATCCTTCATCCAGCCTAAGAATGAGAAAGAACCATATAATTTTGTTCAACGGGGTGTCTCAATGTGTCATCATTTCTTGTCAAGGACAAGAAAATTTGTGAGCATTCATAACATCCCTACAAAACAAATATTGAAAATATTAACAACAATCAGAATTCAAGCATTCCAGGCAAGTTTATGCCAACTTAGCTTTCAGACTGAAAATAATTTCATCTGGAAAGTGTAATTAAGCTCATCAAACTTGTGGGACAGGAAGAAGCCAACACTATTTCCTATCTTATAGCTTGATCTGGCAAATTTATCCAAAACATAAAAAAACTTTTAAATTCACTAGTTTCCCAAAAATAGTATTTAATGATGATGTCTACACATGTATGCACAAAAATAATAATTTAAAGACAACAAGCATGTCACACTTTTTATGATTAAACTAGAGAGAGAGAGCGAGAGCTGTGTGTGCGCGTGAAACTCCAGTGAAGACATGTAAGAAACATAATTCAACCTTTTACTCTATAGCCACATAATCATCTAGTATGTTTAACAGTGGAAATAAAACAATTTTCTGAAGTGACTGCCAGCTTCTGCAGGTGAATTTCAGTTACTTTTCAGAAGTAAAATCAAGCAAATAATATTAATTTCAGATTACGTTCTAAAATATAAGACCTTTCTTATGGTGATTCAAATGACTGCGCTGACATCAATGCCCTTTCAGAGTCTCTGTAGGAAAAGCATATTTGGTATGCTTTTCTTGAATCTGTCATTTCAGAAATGTTTATCTATAAATTGTTGCCAACCTGAGCAGAATGTGGAAGCAATGCAATAAGTTGCTAAGATCGTCATCTAGTGAGGCTCCCTTAAAATTTTCAATTACACTTACGTTTATTATTGAAGTGACTGAAAATTATTAATAAAAATCAAATCTTGGTTATGATTACATTAATGAAGAATATTCCTCATGGTAGAGATACACTCCTTAAAAGAGCCCTGGTGGCGCAGTGGTTAAATGCCTGTACTGCAGCCACTCACTCACAAACCACAAGGTTGTGAGTTCAATCCCAGCCAGGGGCTCAAGCTCGACTCAGGCTTGCATCCTCCGGAGGTCACTAAAATGCGTACCCAGCTTGTTGGGGGCAATTAACTTACACATTGTAAGCCAATTAGGGAATGCTTAAGTGCACTGATAAGCGGTATAGATATGTACTTGCTATTAAAAGGGAAAAGCTTTTTTCAACAAAAGTTAATAGATTTACATTAATCACTGATATATGGACTTCAAAAACTATTAGCAGCCAATCAGGCCCTGTTATAAGCTGAATACCACTGATACTACTAAAAATAATAATAGATAACATAAAGAAAAAAGAAGAAGAAGAAGTGTTATAATTTACAGAGTTCTTGTTGAAAAGGAGCACACATTTTAAGCTTTCAAACTACATTTACACTCACCCCTCCCTTTTTGCGGACTTGGAGTCCGCAGTCTCACCCCTCCCCTTTTGCGGACTTGGAGTCCGCAGTCTCGCTCCTTCGCAGATGGCAAGTGGAAAGGGACAAAATAGTGTATGCACCCAAGGTGCGCATACCCATTTTAACCAATGGGCTTTGAATATTTGCAGTTTTTCCAATTCACCAGGGGGGTTGGAACAGATCCCCCATCAATCAGGAGGTACGAATGCACTTTTAATCCAATTGCACTAAAACTAGTATTAACCATTCAGCAAACTGAAAATGTGGAAGGTGATCTATTTGCACATGCACACAAGTGATACTGGAGCATGGAAGTCGAAATCATCCACAGATCAAAGAGGAAATACAAAATGGGCCAATAGAATTCGTTGCCACCATACCACTAGTTCAGGTATTTGAGGGGAGGAACCTCCAGGCAATTTCAGTCAGTACAAAATAAACTGGTCCTCTTTACTCTGATCACTTAAGAGCTGTCTGGAGATATCTCACCACCGAATGCTTAAAAAAGAATGGTTATGCTAGACTAGAAGGCATGGGTTCCAACAATATAATCTTATATGTCCATGTGTTCCCATGGGATAATTTAGAAGAAAAAACAATCAAAGCTAACATACTGAAAACTCAAAATTTTCAGAAGAAGCTATTTAAAAGGAATGCAATTTTTATTCATGTCCTATGTACACAATAGTTAACTTTCCATGGAGGCTATGGAAACGTGGGCAATGTGGGATACAGCACACATTCTTTTTATGGTTTTAAGTGTTCATGCCAAGATTGCTATATGAACTGGTATCAATAGCTATGCTAAAGAAGTACTCAAAATAAGCCAGAACAAGGATTCTCAAGAGAAACAGGTGATTTCAGCAGTTTCAGCCATGACTTTCACAATTAAGTGGGAGATACTGTTTTGGAAAAGTTAAATGAGAAAATGCTCACACCCTATCTGGACTTATGGCAACAGTGGCCCACATTCTTCCACCACATGGGGTAGAAGAAGTTATGCTTATATTTTTATTGTACTGATTTCTGTAAAATCAAAACAAGCATTTTATATTAAGATATGTTTATTCTAGTTCCCAATTCTTTAGGGCAGTTGTTGAGGAAAGAGCTTATATTGGCATGTTAAATATTTCTTCTAATTCCAATCCATAGGTTTCCAGATATTGTTGGATTTCAGCTCCCATAATCTGACAAATGGCCATGTTGGCTTGGGATTCTGGGAAGTACAACTGGTGCAAATGCATAGCAATGGAACACAAAGCTTCTCCATCCAATTTAGCATCTTGTTTGGTCTGGGAGGTCACCTAAGGGGAAAATTTGCATACAACCACCTCTGGACTACAATGTTACAGAAAGCTACATTGCAAGTCAGCCTTAAAGATTCTGGGCCTTTGCAGACTGCCAGAAATAGTGCAAATTGAGTCCACTTTAACTGCCCTGACTCAGTGCTAGGGAATCATGGGAACTGTAGTTTATGTGGCACCAGAGCTCTTTGACAGAGAAGGCTCAATGTCTCAGAAAAAAATACAATTTCCATGATTCCCTAGCACTGAGCCAGGGCAGTTAAAGTGGACTCACTTTGCACTATTTCTGGCAGTCTGCAAAGGCCCTGAGTCTCAAAGCACAGTCTTCCTACTTACAATAGGGGTAGTGAATCAGAAACTTGTCAAATTGCTAACAATTTTTGCTTGTTGTCACTCCTAGCCCCAGCTGCATTAAATCAATTATTTCCCCCACTGGTCAGCTTGACCTTCCATCCCTGGGAACATATAAAGATAGCTTCACAGAGTGAACCAGGAAATGATTAAACCAAAATGAAGTGCCTCTTTCTACAGCATCAGGATTCCAAAGTAATGCACATTGGATTATATCAGAAAGCAGTAAAACAGCAAACAAAATTAAGCATTAAAACATCATCATGAATTAGAACATCTGGGTAAATAGGAATGTTTTTGTTTAGCCTGGAGAAAGCATCACTTGTGGTTTGTAACAGAACTGGCAATCAAGCCTCTTTAGGGAGCAGATTCCGTAGCCAAAGCACTATTCTAAGAAAGACCTTTATGTCCTATAGGTATACCTGATAAAGGATCTCCTGTAGAAAAGCACTGGCAAAAGATCCTAAAGGCTGATATGGGAAGGCATACACACACTCTCATCGTGTTCCAGCCACTCTGTTCTATTCCATCTTATCCTAAACCTGGCACAAGTCCATATGTATTCTATGCAGCAGAGTTATTACGAGGTTGTTTCCACATTGCCTTATGAGCTTTTCCTCTCAAGTTATTCCATGTCTGCTGATACTACTCTCTTGCACATCAATGGCATAACTTTGCTCCAGATCTCTGTACAATATTAGTAGTACATGTGATACATTACTGATGTGATTCCTTCTGTCATCTAAAGTATGGGTCAGAAGATTTTCTATAATTTTAACAACTCTAAAAAACAAAGGACAAATAAATAAAAGATGATTTCTTCAACATTCATAGCATAAATTTATTTCACAGTACCCTGGTTACAAATCACTTCTTACTTTAAAGTAAGGTTGATGTAACCTTAAGTGGAGCTGAGTGGAGGCAGCTATATTTCCTTGCAGAATCAGCATGTCTTTAATGGCTCAGATTAAAACTTTAATAGGATATTTTCACTGCTGAAGTCTCTCTGAGATATGCAGTGCAATGCAAGTTAGGAATTCTAATGTTGGACAACAAGGGGTTTATTATAACTTTTTCTCAACACAGAAAGAGATCATTTAAATGGTTTATAGAAGAGAAATGTCTGTGCTCATGCACTCTCTGATAAGCCCAGCATTTCAGCTAAGAAAGTTAACAGGAAATTCAAATCAGCTGTTATTCAAGAACATGTGTTATTAAATAAGGTAAGTAAATATGCAAACTATGTAACACTTCTAATTTATACAGCATCTCAAAAGCAAACTGAATTGTAATCCCTCCCACTGAATAAATAAAATGATTTAGCATGTACTGAACTGACTGAATTGCTCTCCAGTATAAATGGCCATTTATTTTAGATTCAGCTTTTAACAAGTAAGTGGCCATTGAAGTAAGTAAACACTTACTGGCAATATGAATAGCAGACATGCTGACATGCAAATCTTGTGTTAACAGTCTTCCAGAAGTAAAACCGGAGCATGATTTGTCACAGCCTCTGTACTACTTCATGCTATGCACATCATATTTGAAACATTCATATCAAAAAGATACTCAAAACTGAATATGCAATTTGGACAAAACACAGCAACACTAAGAAAACTGTAGGCAGTTTCCTGAGAGTACCTGTGACACCACTAGTAAAGAGCAACAATATCTCTCCCCCGCCCCTGCAAGCCTTACTTTTTAACCTTCAAAAATTTTTGTATTAGGTCTGCATTAGGCTTACCTACTCACACATGGTACAACTCCTGCATACTCACACAACAGTGGAAAACATCATTATGGGCACAACACTCCTACTGCAACAATGTATTGCTATTTAAATACTGGTATTTTTTTCTAAAATACTGGCTTTGGAGGCTGTGTTTGACTTTTTAATAATAAGCAGGACAAATGTTTACTGCAATATCACTTGTCTCTCCATCCTCCTTCCCCAAATGCATTGAATGTATATATTTCATATTGTGATTTGTATAAAAATTTGCAGGATAACCCTCAGAAAAGCTAAACTGTATCTGACAAACATTTTAGAAGATTGGACTGGTTCAGATCCAATGCAAAACACAAACTGGAATACTACCCATTCACTGATGCTTTTGCTTGTTTTTGTTTCTGCAGCTTGCTTCATCAACCAAACCTTACAAATTGCAGTTAATCTCAATTATGATTCCATATTTTCCGGCATATAAGACGACTGGGTGTATAAGACGACCCCAACTATTCCAGTTAAAACACAAAGTTTGGGATATACTCGCTGTATAAGACGACCCCTCTTCCAACACACACCAAATATTTTTTTTTAAAAAAAAAATCAGATTTGGTTTCAATATGGTAATTTTAATTCAAATGCTTATGACATGCAGGTACTTAGCAGGAAAACTACAAAGAAGTCTGCAGTTATTTCATAGGTAGTACATGGGAATAGGAGCCAGCATGGTGTAGTGGTTTGAGTGTTGGACTTTCACTCTAGAGACCTGGGTTTGATTCCCCACTCTGCCATGAAACCCACTGGGTGAACTTGGACAAGTCACACACTCTTAGCCTCAGGGAAGGCAATGGCAAACCTCCTCTGAGCGAATCTTGCCAATAAAACTCTATGATCACCATAAGTCAGGAACAATTTGAAGGCACACAACAAACACATATAATCTCAAAGTTAAGGAACTTGGTTCTTCTTTAGATAAATCTTCAAGGGTACGCTCTCTCTATCTCTTTTTCTCTCTCTATTGTGCAGAATTATTTGTTAAAGAAGCTATGCCCAAGCAACACATCAACTTTGGCAGTGTCTGCACTGCAAACATTTATTAAAGCAGTTGACACCACTTTAACTGCCCTGACTCAAGACTATGGAATTCTGGGATTTACAGTTTTATGAGATATTTAGCCTTTTCTGTCAGAGAGCTATGGTACCACAAAGCAAACTGCAGATCCCATGAGTCCATAGGATGGAGCCATGGAAGTTAAAGCGGTGTCAAACTGTACCCATACTGTAGAACTGATGCAGTTTGACATGACTTTAACTGCCATGGCTCCATATTATGAGAACTCTTGGATTTGTAGTTCAATGAGCTACTTAGCCTTCTCTTTTCCAGGACATGCCCTCCATGTCAACCTTCTCTCCAGGAGGAATTCAAAAATGTCCTCCATTTTGAGCATGGCTAAGAAGCATGGATTTATATTTATATTAGTACTTTTAGCTTTCTCTATATTTTTTCTTGTTATGTCCTACATTTTTTGTAGTGACTTGTCCTCCTTTGCATTAAAGATATTTGGTCACCCTGTCT
Source organism: Phrynosoma platyrhinos (assembly GCA_020142125.1). Lineage (NCBI taxonomy): Eukaryota > Metazoa > Chordata > Lepidosauria > Squamata > Phrynosomatidae > Phrynosoma > Phrynosoma platyrhinos. The sequence goes on along the minus strand of CM034701.1, from coordinate 74,538,604 downwards.
GAGTATCGGAGTATAACTCTGAAGGCCAGGGTTCGAATCCTGGCTGAGCCATGGAATCCCCCTGGGTGACCTTGGGCAAATTACACTCTCTCAGCCTCAGGAGAAGGCAATGGCAAACTCCCCTCTGAAGAGACCTTGCTAGGCAAACACCACGATAGGACTGCTGTAAGTTGGAAATGACTCAAAGGTGTACAACAACAACAGTCTTAGAAATGGCTTCCTTCTTCTGCCCCCCCTTCTCACCCTCTTGCCTGGATTCCTTCTGCATCCCTTCGTTTTCTTCCCTCTTTTTCTAC
>CM034701.1:74496381-74514134 GCA_020142125.1 Phrynosoma platyrhinos | reverse complement strand
GGAGGGAGGGAGAGATCCCACAAATATCTGTTCTTTTTTTGGAACAACATCCATACATAGATTTCACAGTTTCTCAAGGTACCTTACTTTGTTGCTGAACACCTGTAGTAAGGAAAGTTTACTTAAGTACCTCTTTCCTGAATGGTAAGCAATATCATCAAGTTTAGCATCACTTGACAGAAAAAACACTTGTTTAAGCTATTCTCTGATTCATTCATCATATCTGAGACCAAAGGTGAAAGAGTAGCGTACGGATGTTTTAAATATTAAAGACAAGAAATATATAAAGGGAGACTATCATGCCATTATATATACAAAAGAGCACAGGATCTTTCAAGTCCTTCTCACAGTGCTGAAAAACTCAGTTCATCATCACTAAAGAGCAAAAGTGAAGACAATCAGAACCTGCTCCAGCTTATCTGTCCAACTATAGTAACTGTCATCACCTTGATCCGAAATATCCTTGTGAGTTTCAGAGCTTTATTGCCTTACAACAGTATGACAACATGCAGGCGCAACAGCATTGGCGTAAGCATGATGCCATGTGTGTCCTTCCATCATACTATCGTACCATCATGGCAAATCTGCATTTTTGCCTGTTGAAAATAATCTGTTAATGGCTACCTCTTGCACTTCAAAACAGTAGTTTTTTGGGTGTGGAACTCTGATCCCACTTTCTTCCATGAGAATCCCATGACTGGCTGGGATGTGGACAGGTTGGGGGTGTAGCCAGCTAGTACCTCCCTTGGAACTTCGCAAGAGATAAGAGTTGGTGATACACAGACTACTTCTGGTGATTGTTCCAGGAAGATCACGTCAGTATGTTTAAACCCCCACAATGGCAAAACGCTAAAATGTCATGACAGCAAAGCATTCCCTGAAATATTAAACTATGCAGTATAAATTATTTTTTTTAAAGGAGTTTAGAGAGGCATTCAAACGAAAAGGTGAAGACAAGTTGTTTCATCCACATATGAAATAAACAAATGGTGGAGACAGCATGGGCACCTTTTCCCCCCGCTCAGCTTCTCATGATGAAACAGTTAGGTGTTATTATGATGTCTTTCCAGTGTGCCAGCATGCCAGCATACAAGCAAGAAGGAGGAGGAGGAGGAGGGGAGGACCAGTCATGAAACTAAGGGGTGGGATGGGCTGGAGGCTGTGACATCGTACTGTGCCTGTACTGCGGAAGAGACCATGTGTGGAGTGTTTTATTTGTGAGATTACTGTGGAAATGAAGCAAGAAGCAATACAGTTCATTTTACTGTATTTTAATATTGTTTTATTATTGTTAGCTGCTTCGATCTGCTTGGAGAGGTGGGATATTATTATTATTATTATTATTATTATTATTATTATTATTATTATTATTATTATTATTATTACCACCCCAGCAGTTCAACACACTGTAAAGGTAAAAAGCAGTAAAGCTCTCAGTGATACTTGGTGATACTTGTGGTTTAGTCTATAACTGATTTTACTTGTGAACTAACTGAAAAGGATTTGTATCTTCAAAAACATTGTAACATTTTTTAAAAACAGACTGCCACAACGCATTTTTTTCAAAGACACTGGCTCCACAGCATATAAACCATGGCAACCCAAAGAACTGAGTTGGAGAAAGCAGTGCTGACATCTGGGAGAGACAGGTGGAACAGAGAAAACCACCAATTCTGGAGAGAACCCATCTATCCTGACATTTATTTCATTTTCCAAAAAACAGTCTGATTCATAGTGGCATCCTAACAAGAACAGAATTTCATACATGCTCCAGTCATGTACTAACGCTGCTAAGAAGTCATGAGATACCACTACACACAACACACTATTCCCTGACTACTTGTACTACCAAGTTCTTCATAAAAAGCAAAGAAAGAATTTCTTGCTGTATTTCCAAGTACACAGCATTTGAGAAAATGCACAGCAACATGGCACTAACAGTCATGAACAGTATCTCAGGATCCTGGTAACAGACCAGACCACCTTTGAACAGTTAGAAATAGGAAGGCATGGGGACTTAAAGTCCTCAAAAGATCACTAGGCACTTGTCTTCTATCTGCTAAAAGGTTCAGGTCAAGGCTAATCTTAGACATTTGGTAGCTGGTCACCAAGATGTTCAGCTGAGCTGGAGGGATACAAAGCTGTGCTCAATGGCTGTATTATAACATAATGGAACTGTAAACTGCTTTATTAAATTATGTCATGTTGGAAGAGTTTTCTTTCATATATCCCTAAACTATTACTGATCATATAATAACTTCTAAAAACTTCACTCAGTTTTGCAGACATGTTTGACACAATCAAAATTCTGAAGCAAATTTCCCTTTTGCAAAAACCATGCAAATTCTTATTCAGCAAAGATTCTAGTTTCTACTTTAACAACTGCTCTCCTAGTATTACTTTCAATCAATTTATGTGCAATGTAAGTCAAAGCTATACATTTTCTGTATCACTACCATTTTTTAAAACTACAATGGCTACTTCCTAACACTAAGTTAAATGCTCAATTTTATATTACATTCATTTTTCAGCTTTTTAAGAACTCTCACATTAATGCCAACATATTATTTTGTTTTAGCTGTCAAAGTTCATCCTTTTTCAACTCTGATTTCTACACACACACACACCAGGTCATACTACTATAACTTCGAAGTTTAACAAACTACAGAACATGCAGAGATAGGTTGTAATGGTTAAATTTGTTGCTTAAATCATGGTTTAAAACCACTGAGAGATAGGAGCTATTTAAGATTAGTAATTTAAAATCAAGATTCTCATTTGGTATTGATACACTTCCAAGAAAAAGCATGTTTTCCACTTTGTTGTTAGAACCATTATAACTCAAAGTCTGTAACTAAAAGAGCTACAAATACTCTCAAATCTTTGGTCTTGCATCCTTCATTCATTTTGTATAATCAGATATCCTAGCAGGCATAGTGAAGACATGAGACTGATGTGTTTCCATTTGGATTCCTCCATATATACACCAAATATACTAAGAAAATAGCTCATTCAAAGATCACAGCTAGAACTAAAGGTACATTTTTCTCCATAAGCAAAGGAGGTTTTATAATTATTTTCCACCACAATTAGAAGCCCCTTACTTATCATGCCAAGTGATCAATTTAAAACTGAGTTTCAAAAGTACTTTGATTTGTCAGAAGGCTCAAATATAAGGTTCTAAAAATGCACTGTGCTCTCTAGCTCATACCCTAACTATCCAGAACTTTTCAGAAACTAGGATTAAGAAAAACAGAGAAGCTAAATTAAGTCAATGGCTTGATAAAGGATCACAGATTCAATTTTAAAAATAAGTGTAATAAATATATATGTATTACATTCTGATTTGCTTTAAAAAATACTTGTCTTTTAAAGCAAAAAAGTGAAACAAGTGTAATAAAAAGAATAATAGGATTTTTCCTCTGTGTGGTGTGGCTCAGAAACTAAGGGCCTTTACAGACTGACAGAAATAATGCAGCTTGAGGCCACTTTAACTGCCCTGGCTCAGTGCTAAGGAATCATGGGAACCATAGTTTATTGTGGCACCAGAGCTTTCTGACAGAGAAGGCTCAATGTCTCAGAAAAAAACTACAATTCTCATGGTTCCTTAGCATTGAGCCAGGACAGTTAAAGTGGTCTCAAGCAGTCTATAAAGGCCCTTACTCTAGATAGCAAAATTGGGGAGGGGGGACTACTGGCAAAGCATATTGTGACATCAGTTAAAAATGTCTAAGTGCAAGGCCAATACAGAATATTACAAATAGTATATATAAGTGAAGTAACAAGTGAAGCCCTCACTGTGCACAACACAGCACAGAAAACACATACACAAAATGTGGAGGCTAACAAGCCAAGCAATAAGCAACCAGATTTTAGACCATTTAATCTTCATCCAGGGCAATAAAAACTGGCAATGAATGTCTTCAGGAGTATTTTCTCACTTCATGAGAATAACAGAGTTTTGCAAGATATAAAAAAAAATCTATCATGTCCATAGGAGTATTTGTGAGTGCAGAATGAATGGTATTCCAAAGCATTCAAACCCCCAGAACTACTTCAAACCCCCAGAATAAGAGGTGGAATACTTGTTCTGAACAGTTGTTAAGACTCTTTTGCTGTTTTAAATGGGAATACAGTCTGACCTTTGTATCCACAGGGGGATCTGTTCTGCACCCCCCCCCCCCCCCCCCGATATGAAAAAAGCCCTGTTCTTCCTAATGGCAGTGCAACATGCGTGCAACAGGGCTTGCTGTCTGGAGGTTAATGAAATCAGTGACTCCGTGCAATGCTCGTTTCCTTATTGTAGAACTATAAGTGCATTGTGAGTTTACGAAATCTTTTCATGCTCGTCACTACTATGAAGAGAAAGCACCTGGGACTGGATACCACCTTCTCCAAGGATTCAAGCTGTCCATGAAACACCTACATCAGGAGCAGTAGGCCAGTGTGTGCTTTAAAATCAGTGATGTCAAGGTGTTTCCATTCAAGGTATTTCCACTTCACTGTCACTTTCATTCTATTCCCAGTGCAAAGAATAAAAGCAACATAAACCCAATGCATATTGTACCTCTCTACTGTTATCATATATTCTGTGGTAAATAAAGCTGGGAAAGCAGTTTGAGTGTTTCTAGCACTGATTCTTTGTTTGCATCCCCCTTTAATCCTACATGTTCCTGAATGAAGTCTCTCATCTCTTCCATGTGTACCCGGAAACATTTCAAGAGACTGCTTCTCAACAATGCTTGATAAATGCTCTGAAGAAACAATGTCTTCAGGTTCTGAAAAGCTTTCTACAGGTAGTCACAGTGTCTTCATCTTTAAGTATGCAGCAATACTCTTAGACTCACTCTGAAAGAGCCATTCCAGAACATCCTCTGAAGTTCAACGTTTTCATCTTATTGTATTTCCAGATTACAGAACATGATATGCAAAAACAGCTAGGACTATGTGTTCTGAATTGTTACTTTTCCCTATCCCTATTTCTATCACTGGGAAGTGGCTTCTCCCATCATGATAATATGAAGGAAATTGGTGTGGAGTCATATCTACTATCTATACCAGGGGTAGGCAACCTTTTCCCTTTAAGGGCCGAGGGACTTCAACTCCCAGAATCCCAGGAGCTATTGGCTAACATGGGACTATTGGCCAACATGGCTGAGGCTTCTGGGAGCTGAAGTCCCTCGGCCCTTAAAGGGGAAAGGTTGCCTACCCCTGATCTATACCATCAGCAAAATAATCTGGAGGTCTGTAGTACACTAACCAACCTACTTTATATGCAGGAACTATGGTTTTAAGGTTTAATGTTGCCCTGACTAAAAACTGATACATCTTTTGGCTTTCATGAACAGACTACTGCACTATCTTAGTCAACAATGCATTGTTTATGCAGGTGGAAGGGTTTCAATACTGTTCTCTTCCAGTTCCTTTCTGTTTAGCTAATAGGATGAGTTGTTTCTTATCCAAGCCAGTTTCTCTGTTTCTACCACAAAATGGCATGGGGATTTTTTTGCCCCAATACATTACACTCACTAGCTAAGACCAGAAAGTACCAGTAAATTTGTTGAGAAAATATTTTTTAAAAAACTATATACGACAGGTAGCTGAAACTCTTGTTTACACACACTAGGGGACAGCGTTGCAAAATGCCTGCTTTATATGTTTAGTTCTGTCTGAATTTCACAAGACAATGTAGCTCTGGGGGAATAAAATCTCCTGGCTGGAAGTGAATTAAACATTCAAATGACTACACGTTTACATAATTCTTTTACTATTTTAATATTGAAGTGTCTGTGCAAGCTTCAAGCATTAGATAAAATGTATTTTGTCCATTACTACTTTGTCCAACACTTTTTTGTTGTTTTGATACATGTATCCAACAAAAGCCTGAGCAATGACTGCCCACACTTACTTTCACAAAAGGAAAATTTAGCAGTTGTCTTGGTAGCTGGGAGGAGACATATCTTTAGAACATGTGTAAAAATATGCTGATTTCCCTACCTGTTTCTCACTCAATGCTGTGATTTTGGCTTGAAGTTCATGAAGCTGCTTTTTCAAATCAGCATTCTGCATAGAAAAAAATATTTATGTGAGAAACTATTCCACCTCTTAACATAGAACAGTAGAAGGACAACTTAAGAAAATGTATGTTGTAAATATTAAAGTACCTCTAGATTGTAGCAAGTCAGATTGCTAAAATAGCTCAAAAGTGTACTGAATTGCCTTGTGCTTTTCAACGCTAAGGGACATTTTTGTAACTGGTGGAGAAGACACAATATAAAGTGTCATTCACTGAAAAGCTTAATTAACAAGAACATACAGAGGTACTTTAAAATATACAGTACAAAAGCAAGTATTTTCTTTCATGGTACGTACTACACTAAAGAACAAATGAATGATTTCAATAAATCTGTTTAGCAGAAAACCCTCATTCCACCTCCAAAGTCTTCCCACATGAACATTTTTCTCCTGAAAATTCCAAGCATGTGCTGTGTACATAACATGACAAGGAAAGAAAAAAAAATCTAATGATTTCAAATGCTGAATCTGTAGTGAGTACACACTTATAATGAGTACCCATTAAGGTATGGACAAGCTTCTACACCAACCCTCTATATTAACATCTTTACAGGTTTTACCATCGGGGCAAGGCTTCTGTACCAGCAAACAGCTAACAAACATACCAAATACGTAGTTGCAACATCCACATTTAATTTTCAGGAACAGAGTCCACTCTGTCATAAGTTACTATTGTGGCTATAACATTACATACTCTTATACATTTTTCTGCTCCCCTTTGAAAGATGATCCACTGAAAGGTAATACACAAGCAGTTCTTACAGTTTTTAAGAATGGTATAAACATATTTTACCTGTGGATCTTGCTTCATTTGGGCAACCAATTTCTAAAAAGAAAAGACAGACTCATTAGCATTTTGCACAGACAACTGAAAGTTCTGGTGGAGTTCTTCATATGATTCTCCTTGCCTTGTGCTGGATTTAATCATGTTTCAAATGTAAAAAAAAAAAAAAAAAAAAAAAGCTTTTGAAAAAAATCTCCCCCCTCCACAAAAAAAATTCTTAGAATCACAGAACCATAGAGTTGGAAGAGACTACAAGGGCCATCCAGTCCAATCCCATGCCATGCAGGAACACACAATCAAAGCACTCCCGACAGGTAGCTATTCAGCCTGTTTAAAAAGGTCCAAAGAAAGAGACATCACCACACTCTGAGGGAGTGTTTTCCACTGTCAAACAGCTCTTACTGTCAGGAAGTTCTTCCTGAGGCTAAGATGGAATCTCTTTTCTTGTACTTGGAATTCGTTACTTGGGTCCTATTCTCTGAAGCCAGAAAACAAACTTGCTACATCTTCAATTTGACATCCTTTCAAATATTTAAATAGAGCTATCATCTCATCTCATAATCTTCTCTTCTCCATACTCAGCTCCCTAAGCCACTGCTCATAGGGTATGGTTTCCAGACCCTTCATCATTTTGGTCACCCTGGACACATTCCAGGTTGTCAACATCATTCTTCAATTGTGGTGACAAGAACTGAACACAATATTCCAGATGAGGTTTTACCAAAGCAGACTTTCCTCAATCTAGACACTATTCCTCATGATGCAGCCTAGAATTGAACTGGCTTTCTTAACTGCTGCATCACATTCCTGCCTCATGTTTAGCCTGTGGTCCACCAAAACCACAGTGGTCCTCCTGAGATCACTTTTACTTGTACTTTTGTCAAACTATCTGTGTGCATTTCATTTTTACTGCCCAAACGTAGCACCCTACATTTCTTCCTGTTGAAACTCATTTTGTTAGTTTTGGCCCAGTTTTCTAATCTGTTACAGTCATTTTAAAATCTGATTTTGTCCTCTGGCATATTAGCAAATCCTCCTAACTTAGGGCCTCAGCAGACGGCTTATTGAGCCGTCTTGGAGGCAAGGAAGAGGAGGGGCAGCCGCACGTGCGGCGCCCCTTCCTCCTTGCGAGGTTGCCCTCGGAGCTGCCGGCCCTCCGCACGGCCGCGCGCCGAGGGCAACCTCCCATCGCAGCGTCCTTACACGCTGCGGCGGAAAAGGCAGGGAAAGTGCGCCCTACGCGTTTAGGGCACACTTTCCCTGTCTTCTAAAAGGAGCACCAATTTGGAGCTCCTTTTAGGGTCGCCGCAGGAGTGCCGCGGTGCGGAGGCTGCGGTCCCGCGGCGCTCCGGACCAGGGCGTCCCCGACGCCCTGGTCTTCATCCCCCCTTAGTGATAACTACTCTTGGGAGGTTCTTGTTAGGGGACTTCTAGAGATAAGCTGTGGGTGTCTGTCCATCACAGGAGGGACATCAGCCTCCCCAGTTACACAAATCTTGATGTTGCTATGAAAGTCTAAAAAGGATGGAGCCACTGCACTGGACACAAGTGGAACCCTGCTCAACTGAATAGGTGGGACAGGAAATCATCAGGTCCAACAAATGTGTCAAAAAGAGCCTCCTGTTTCATTCTGTCTGGAGAGCAATGAGATACTTTTCTGTGTTTATTAGGGCTCCTAACTAAACTGTCATGGGGGAATCATCACCTTGGTAAATACCCAAGGCCAACCTGAAAGGCAGGGCTTATTATAGTGGGTATGGAAGTAACAGAAACAAATGTAATGAGGCAAACTCCACTCTCTTTCTTGTCTACCATGAAGAAGATAGAGTACACCCCTTTGAATGTTTTGGTTGGTGAGACCAGTTCTACAGGCTCTAGCCCTAAGAGGCAAGAGATGGCCCAAGGCACTGTGAGGTTTTAGAAGATATTTTTTGAAAATGGTGACCTGAAAAAGCAGAGGTTTGGTTTTTTGCTTGAATCCTATCCTATAATCTTCACTTATTGTTCTCAAAACCAAGTGATCCGATGTGAGAAAGGACCATGCTTGTGTGAAGTGTGAGAGCCTGCCTCCTGTTATGGGAGTTTAGTCACAAAGTTGGTTTATTTCTGAGGTTGGCTTATTTGGGATGAAGCCCTACCTAGGCCTTCCTGGGAAAGAAAGGAAAAGTGGTACCTAGACCAGGCAGGTTTGAAGATCTGAACTCTCTCAAATGGGAGAATGAACAGAAGGAACCAAAAGTCTGGGACTGTTTATTCTGTTGCTTTGGATTCTTCTTTGGCATAGAAGACATAGGCTTTTTCTTATCCCTTGTTTTAATACAGAAGTCCTTACGATCTTCTTTGCTGAAAAGGAGGGTACTCTTGTAAGGGACTGTGACCAAACTGAATCTGGATTGTGTGTCTGCATTCTATTGGACCTTCTCGCTACAGTTGTGGCTGCAATAGAGCAAATAGAAAATGTAAAGGAATATCTGGTATCATCAACTACAAAAGCTATGGTCTTATAGATTTTAAGTAAGGTTTTATGTAGAGACTTTTCATCTAGGACCTGATTTTCAAATATATCTTGGACCCACAGCATAGCCAGCAACAAGAGATGCTGTGGAAACTGTGCAAATGCATAGGGCAGAGGCCTTGTGGAAATGTTTGAGAAAAGTGTTTGCCCTATTCTCCCCTTAAGGGCCAAATCCCCTTCACAAGCATGAGTCAGAAGTGATCAAACTGGCCCATCAATGAGGGCAGGCTTAAAATATTCAAAGCTTCTGAAGGAAGTGCATATAGCCTTTGTGCAACATTAAAACCTTCCTGCTTTGTGTGGGGTTATCCCATTCTGATTTAACAATGTCACGGAAATCAAATATAAAAAAGGGCAATTTGCAAGGAAATCTTTGGTTTGGGAAGCATGGTTGCCCCACAGCTGGAAGGTTCAGAGGTTAGAGCTGTGGAGGAATCAGGTTGAGAGTCCTGCAGCCCCAAAGTTGCTATTGCCTTAGATAGGAGAGAAGTATCATTTTAATTAAATTGTCTCTCTTTGGCTAGGTCCCCTGTTCCCCAGAATCTGACCGTTCTCCTTCTTGAGAGTCAGGTAAAATCCTGAGAGAAACTGAGTAAAGGCAGGCTACATCAACATCTCTAAAGGAAGATAATGTAGGGACTCCTCTCCCTGTTAGTTCCTCATTAGTGGAATGGATTACTTCTGCTTCTAAACTTGGCTGCATAGCTGCAGTGTTACATCTGACCCTGCCATGTTTCCTTGGAGGAACCCTGGGAGTGGGGGAGCAGTGCATGAAGACGATGGGACAGGAGAGGGTGCCCTAGGGCTTTTGAATGTGAAGCAGCTGGGGGGGCAGGAAGTTGGGTCAACCCTTTAACCTCGTTAGCAACCATGGAGGAAAGCAGTTTCAGCTATGAAAGCTGACTGAAAAATGGCACAGAAATGGAGAAAAGTATTGGAAAAGCTTGCTCAAATATGCTAGCTTCATCCTGGGATTCAAAATGGCCACCACTATGTGTTTGAGTGCGTAAGCATGTTTTATGGGATGGCTGCTGAAGTCTGGTGCCAAAGTGATATGCCTGCATAAGCTTTCCATCCCCACATGACTCTGATTGATGTTTGCTGCAGAGAAACAGAGGGCTCAGCTTGTTGAGAAAAAGCAGCTAGGTAATTAAGGGCAGCATCCTCTTCTTTGTCTATGGCCCCTTCCAACTGCTCATCTATGCTAACAGTGTTAGCCATGCAATCTGCGTCTGCCATGTGGGGCAACAAGGCAACCTCAGCTGCCTCTGAGGTCAAAGACAGAACTGGTTTCAGCTTCAACAAGTTTTATTTCCTCCCCAGTCCATTCAAACTCTCAAACTGCAGTGGTGGTTCTGGAGGAGGCAGATGCTATAGGAGAGGCTATGGTCAAGTGTGTATCTTTTACAGGCTGCGCAGAGGTCAGTAAAGAGCACTCATATGTACCGGACAACCCTCACATGCTTCACAGAGGCACTCTTGTGGCCAAAGGTGTCTTTAGCTTTTGTTTTGGCTTTTCTTATTTCCCAACTCCCACAGAAAAATGACAGGAAAGAAGGAAAGATGCAACAAGAAGGGAAGGAGAAAATTTTTTGAAAACAGGGCTTTTTTAAAAAAAGGCAAAGCAGACAGAAGGGGAAAATAGCAAGGAAGATGGAGAAAAACAATTAAGTAAAGCCAAGAGAAAGCAGAGGAGCAAGTTTATGCCCTTTTTTAGTTCAGGCAAGGAGAAAATACTTAGAAAGAAAATAATATCCAACAGAAAATACTCTTCAAAAATTACACATGATCATGATCTGGGCAGTGATTGGAAATGGATGGCTCCTTCTCCATTGACTGGGAATGTAACTAACATCAGATAGTAGCAAGGGTTAACAACTGGTTTCCAATCTATGATCATACAAACTATTGGTTTGACCTCCCTCACTAGAAAGCACCAACTAAATCTTGTGACTTTTTAAATACTAAGCTAGGTGTACCTGATACACTTAGCAGACATGAAATGTCTAGAGTGGGATTGGGCAACTTCAACAGAGGGCAATTTTTATCATGCTGCATCTTCAGATTTTTAGGTGAAAGTAAATCCCAAAAGTGACCAGAAATCGTCTTCCTTAAAAAAAATTGGAATGGAGGTCTGGTGTTATGAGTAAAACTGCCACTTCATGAGGGCATTTTTCACCAGACATTTTCAAGAAAATTGGGAGACAATCAGGAAAAACTAGGGAGTGGCACCAGAATAAACCCAGTCTAGACAGTATAGCATCAAGCTCCATCATGAGTTCACTGCTGAAAACTTTGTGGTGAAACATACGTAAAAAGAGAATTCAACCAGTCTAAATTCAGAAGGTGTCTTATCTGTGTACATTCATATTACTGCACATGATTATAGGCAGCTCATATTCTTGTATGTCCATTTATTTACATTTATTTATAGCATGCACTTTTGTCTTGGACTTTTTATAATGCTCCTTTTCAGCAATACATTTTTAAACAAAAAATCTTTCAACATTCTACACATTTATAAGAAATTAGTTGGCTAACAACTATAGTCAGGTTTGTACAGGATGGCAGAATTGATATAGCAGCCCCAAGGTAAATTTTGGCTGCTCACACCCTTATAGCATTTGCTCAAGAATGTCCACTGTATTTAAATTTTTGGATCCATATTTAATTGAATTGTCAAAATTTCCTCCACCGTTTTATGGATAGTAGTCCAGTACTTTTTAGCTTTTTTACACCTCCACCATAGGTGATAAAGAGTTCCCCTTTCTTGGTTACACTTCCAGCATTTATCCGACAGTCCTTTGTATATTTTAGCTAATTTAACTGGAGTTACATACTACCTATGATGCATCTTGTACAGATTTTCCCTCAGATCAAAACTAGTTGTGTACTTTAAAGTCTTAGTCCATGCTGTCTCCCACTGTTCTAATTCAATTGTTTGTTTTACATCTTGGGCCCATTTTACCATACACTCTTTCACCACTTCTTCTTCTAAATCGATCTCCAACAAACACTTATAAAACAGACCTATCTTATGTGGGTTATCAGACATTATATGCTCTTCAAATTTGCTTTTGTCAGTTCTTATCCCTGTTGTTTTGGAATCAAAAGTAAATCTTTCTTTTAATTGTCTATATACAAACTATCCCAAACTATACCCTTCTTCACCAAGTTGATCTAGGCTTTTAAATTCTATATTAGCATCAGTTGGTCTAGGTGTTATTAAGTCTTGATAGATTATCCAATTTTCCTGATGAATTACTTCTCTGCCATGAAAGGCTTCGTGGGTCGAGGTCCGGATCGGTATTTTAGGACATAGTCTTTCTTTGTATTTACTCTTAAAAGGAATTTCCTAACAAAATGGTTCGTAAAGTCTTTGTGGATCTTATATTTCTGGTAGAGTAAGTATGCATGTAGACCAAATCCTTGGTCTACCCCTTCTAAGGCAAGTAGCTTTTTGTCCTTTAAGTGGAACCATTCTGTCAGCCATTCTAGACAGTTTGCCTCATAATATAATTGTAAGTTGGGTAAATTCAATCCTCCCCTTTCTTTCCTATTCTGAAGGGTCTTAAATCTAACCCTTGGTCTTCTCCCACTCCATATAAAATCAGAGATTTCTTTGTTCCAGTTCCTAAAAGGCTTATTGTTTACTACAATTGAAAATTTTTCATAAAATTAGCCCCAAGCTGCTTTTATAGGTCTTCTAGCCCATTTTTTGAGACAGGCATCCATCCATACCTTTTCTGCAACCACATACAACTTCTCATCTGGCATACCAACACCAATAAAGCACATTTTGTACAGTACTTCCTGGATGTTGTTCTTGAATGTTCACCTAACATATAGATTTTTTTTCTATAAATTTCTTCTAATTTATGTTACATTCCAACAATTTTATATGAATTTTGTCTAGGTATTTTAAATAAAAAAATCACAAACTGATATAGAAACAGGATGAAACAAACATGTGCCCTCAAAGAGTTTCAAAGTTGTAGAACTAAACTAGACAGACTGATCAATCCCATGTCGCAGCAAATATGCTAGGTTCAGCTAGCATAAGATGTTGCTGCACCACTTACTATCAGCATCTCTGTCTTGTCATGATCTTTAGCGAACTGGACCTGATCCAATCCTTTTTCTATAACAGACACTGATTCTCACATACTCAGCCTCACTCAAATCAGATAAAAAGGAAAACAGAAATAAATACTGAGGTACTGATTACAACTCACCCCAAATCCTTGGATGAACTCAGATATTTCACTGAAACCTTAAAAACACAGGCATTACAATAGAGCTCCACAGAATGACAAAAGGTGTAATAGGACAAAGTAATAGCACCGTAGCACCACCTTGTGGAAACAGCTAACCTGATCTGAATAGAACACTAAAACACAGTGCCCTGAGCCCCAGCATTTTGATCCAAGATAATGCCATAGTTAATGGTATCAAAAGGTGCTAATAAATCTAGGTAAATAAGCAGAAACACAGTCTACCTGTCTTTCTCCAATCATAGCTCAGGGCAGCCAAAGCCATTTCATTACCACAACCAGGGCAGAGCTAGATTCAAAAGAACATCCAGTTGCATAGCCACCAATGAAATGAGCACCTTGTCTCCAAAGGTGAGCAACTTGCAAAGAACTTACAAAAATCACTACCACCGTCAAGAGAAAAAACAACAACTACTGGCTGCTGAATAATAAAGTTTGGCTAATAAGTTAGCACTCAAATATAAGATCAGCAATCACATCAACCACCTCAGTCTTCTCTGCATCCCAAAGAGCAAAAGAACTTCAAAAAGGAGTTCCAGTCATGCCAAATAAAGTATCCTTAAAGACACTCAAGAAGGTATCTGCACCATCAGCATCTGGGGGCAGACTATTCTAATTGGTTGATTGCCTCTGCAGAAGAAAATCTTTTGCCCCCTTTTACTTAAAAAATAGATATGAAATACAATTTATGAAATAAACAAAGTTTACAAATTAACACCATTGCAAAAAAACATTCATACAATGTACTGTATATATCAGCCTCCAGAGTTAATGGCTATTTCAACCAAACACATATATTCCATATATGATCATGAGTGATCACGGCTTGTCTTTTTGCACCTGTTGATTGATTAGCATAGCAAATAAAAGTGAAGCAAGATTCTGTGACGTTATGTGCATCTTCACTCACTTTCTTGACTCCTTGTGTTAGTTTTTCTGATAGAGCTAAGCCCCATATTCTTACATACCATTAAATGATGTTTAGCGGATTTCTTGATTTCCACTGCTGTGCTATTCAGTTAAAAAATTAGATTCTTATGTGATAACTGAGCAGATAAAAAGTTCAATAGTGCTAAGTTTGGAACAAATGGACCCTTGTTGGATGGTAATGTTACATATTTCTTGAAAGATTTCCCTCCAGAACATTGAAACAACTATACAATCTCACCATGTATGTATGTAGCTTCCCAATAAGTCCCACTCCCTCCAGCACTACAAAAATGTGTTTGTTTGTTTTTTGTCATTTGTGATCTCTTCACTGGTATAATATACCACTTATACAGAAATATTGTTTCCCTAGAATGAGGAGAAACTGATTACAAGGTTTTAATTTCCAAACTCTATTCGTCACCATTTATGATGGTATATCCCAGATCATGTTCCCATTGAAGTTTTAACCCATACAGCTCAGAGTTACACTACTAGGAAATCACTATTGGTTACTTTTTGATTTCTTAAAAAAAAAAAAATTAACATGCAATGAATTTGAAACCATAGCCCTGTACAGACTGGAAAGTTTTCTAGTATTTATTTCCTAGTTAGGAATTTATTGGGGGTGGGGAAATCTAATAACTTACATAGTCTTGCTTCTTCCCAATCCCTAAACTGAGCTTCTTCATCTTCATGAAAAAATAAAGGATATATGATAACAGGTAACAGAGGAGAAGTTTGTGGGAATAACTGTTTTCTCCATATGCTTCACATAATCAAAGTAGTCTTCAAAAATGGGTTATCAATTGTTTCAATTATCTTTCTGTTAATATTTAGCAAGATTAATTTGAGATCTGGGTCTGACATTGCTGATTAATAGAAGTTTCGAAGTCAAAGGCTTTCACAGCTGGCATCCATGATTTTTTGTGGGTCCATGTAGTTCACTCAGTAAATGAAAGCATAAAAAGAAATGGGGTGGGATTTGTAGGAGAAAAAATGCAGTAAAAGTATTCAAGGGATTTAGGGCCTTTGCAGGCTGCCAGAAATAGTGCAAACTGAGTCCACTTTAACTGTACTGGCTCAGTGCTGGGAATCATGGGAACTGTAGTTTTTTCTGAGACATTGAGCCTTCTCTATCAGAGAGCTCTGGTGCCAGAATAAACTATAGTTCCCATGATTCCCTAGCACTGAGCCAGGGCAGTTAAAGTGGACTCAATTTGCACTATTTCTGGCAGTCTGCAAAGGCCCATAATGCAATGTGTGACTGAATTATGTTAATAAGACTTCAAGGAAAACCCATCAATATAACCATAATTGAAGTTTGTGCTCCAACTACAGAGGGAGAAAAAGAAGAAATTGACAGTTTCTATGCAGGAGTCCTGGAGAAAATTGATTAGAAACCCCCTCCCCCAAAAAAGGACTTCTTGTTAATCAGAAATGACTGAAATGCAAAATCAGGAAAATGAGCAGAATCAAAGATTGTAGAAAACTTTGGCCTAGGATGAAGAAATAAAGTAGGAAACTGATTGACTGATTTCTCCAAAGCCAACAGTTTGTTCATTGCAAATACATTCTTCAAACAACACAAGAATCAACTGTATACATGGATATCATTTGCTAGCCAACGTAGAAATCAAATTGACTACATAATTGTCAGAAGACGGAGAACATATATTCTCTCTGCAAAAACAAGACCAGAAGCATATTGTGGCACAGACCATAAACTAACTACTAATAGCTAAAGTTAGAGTAAAGCTAAAGAACATTAAACCAACCATCATGTCAAAATACAACCAAATGTGAAAAATAGCTTTGCACTATTAAGTCTAATTGACTGGGAACCAGATGAACTCTGGATTGAAGCCAGAGACACTGTCAGAGAGGAATGCAAAAAGACAATGAGTAGCCACAAAGAAAGTGAAGTCTCAGTGCATAACAGATGAAACTCTTCAAGCAGTTAAGGAGAGGCAAGAAGCAAAAGTAAAAGAGGATAGAAATACAGTCAGAAAACTAAATTCAGGGTTCAGTGACTTGTGTGCAGAAATGAGAAGTACTATAATAATCAATGCAGAGAAATGAAAGGTATCAATAAAAAAGGAAGAATTAAGAGACCTCTTCCACAAGATCTGAGAAATTAAAGGGAAACTGAAACCAAGAGTGGGCATAATTTATGCCCAGCAAAACAACACACTACATGACCAATCAGAAATAAGAAGAAGATAGCAATAATTCACTGAACAACTATATACAAGAAATGAAAGGATGACAGATTCATTCAAAGAAGAACCATTTGAAGATGAACCTACAATTTTAGAAAGTGAAATTGAAGCTGCACTTAAACCACTTGGGAGAAACAAATCAACAGGAACAAATGGGATACTTATTATTATTATTATTATTATTATTATTATTATTATTATTATTTCTTGCCCACCTATTTCCAAAGGGAATCAAGGTGGGTTACAAGCATAAAAATAAAAGAATACAATAGGAATGAACATTATGAACATAATTAACAGACCCACGCCCAGCCAACCCTCTCACAAATATTATCTCAAGGAAATGGTAAAAGAGCCTGATTTAAATCCAGTTTCTTATAGAGCTACTATATATGCTCAACTATAAATTGAAAAATTTATGCCCAAAAATTGACTCTAAAATCCAGGGTCGACTTATAAATAGGCCAATACAATCGCCATGGATCCAGATCGACTGGAGGGCCATTAACAACAACAAAAACAACAAACAGTAATACTGCTTAGAAAGGCCCTTTAAAAAGCAGCCCTGATGTCACTTCTTTCTGCCATGGCAGTGATTTCTGAAAGGGCTGCCGAGGCAGGAATACAACAGTGTGTATGTGTGTGGTGATTTCCTTCTCAATCCGATGTTAAAACCTTCTCTTCTCATTCTCCTTCTCCTCCAGATCCCTCTGATCACCAAACACCCCATTTCCCTCCACTTCCTTCCTTCTCAATCTGATGTTAAAACCTTCTCCTCCCCTAAGTTTTACCCTCAATGTATCCATGGATCATATCAAAAGTCCATGATTTTGGCCCTTAAACTTTCCCTTAACTTATACATGAAGTTAACATGTACACGAGTACCTTATTTTCTGGCGTATAAGACCACTTTTTTGCCCTGGAAAATCTTCTCCAAAGTTGGGGGGTCGTCTTAT
>CM034701.1:74475003-74494633 GCA_020142125.1 Phrynosoma platyrhinos | reverse complement strand
TCCCTGGAAGCCAAGATGACCAAACTGAGGCTGTCGTACTTTGGACATCATGAAAAGGAAGGACTCTTTGAAAAAAACAATGCTGCTGGGGAAGGTGGAGGGAAGTAGGAAGAGAGGAAGGCCACATGCTAGATGGATGGGCTCTATTAAGGAGGTCAAGGGTATGGGATTTCAGGAATTAAGCAGAACAGTGTAGGACAGAAGGTCTTGGAGATGTCTCATCCACAGGGTTGCCATGAGTCAAGATCAACTCGCGGGCAGTTAACAACAATAGCAATTAAGCCTGAACTCTCCCTAAAAGCCAGTATGACTAAACTGAGTCTGTAGTAATTTGGCAGTATCTTGAAAGGTCATGGTTCATTATAATCTATACTCAGGTAGACAGCAGCAAAAAAACTGGGAGCTGAAATCCCTACAGACTACAGCAGGGCTGGGAACTGCACAGCCCAGGAGCCAAGCATGGTACAGCCCCTAGAGCACCTAGCCACACATGAAGAATCATGACTCACGATTCCTCCACGTCCCCACTTAATTCTTATCTCCTTCAGAACTAATTTAGTACCCAAATAATAGATTTAGGGCCTTTGCAGACTGCCAGAAATTGTGCAAATTGAGTCCACTTTAAGGGTTAGGGTTAGTGCTAGGGAATAATGGGAACTGTTTTTTTTTCTGAGACATTGAGCCTTCTCTGTCAGAGAGCTCTGGTGCCACAATAAAGCACAGTTCCCATGATTCCCTAACCCTAACCCTTAAAAATGGACTCAATTTGCACTATTTCTAGCAGTCTGCTAAGGCCCTCAGAGAACCAGAAGTAACCTCCATTCCCTTTGGGTTTCAGACAAGACTGAGGGATAACCTTAAGGCTTTGAAATTGGAAAAAAATAATGTTTTGATTTTTAAAATTACTATTTAGCTATAAGCATTGTGTATCATATTTATGTGTTTCATTTTCAAACTTAAGACTGTAAACCTCATGTTTAAAACATTTCAGCAAATGTTGTGGTCCACATATTAGGACACTTATTTCTTTCCCCCTCTCTTTAACTTTGTGCAAGTAAAATAAAAATTGGAGATTATCAACTCAGATTCCTGAGGCAGAATTTATGATCTGAAGAGAGTAAATACCTAAGACCTGTTGCTATTGCCTTGGAAGTTCTCTTTGTTTCATATACAGTCAGCCCTCCTTACCCATGGATTCTTTATCCATGGATGGTTAGATAGATAGATATAAAAAATCTAAATAGCAAAGCTTGATTTTGCCATTTTATTTAAGGGGCACCATTTTACCATCAATTATATTTAATGGGACTTGAACATTCACAATTTTTGGTATCCATGGAGGGTCCTGGAACAAAACCCCAGTGGATACCAAGGGTCCGCTGTATACTGTGTATTTGTTATGTTTTAGAAAGTTGGGATAAAGATTGAAAACTCAGCTAGTAGGCAAATGTATGTGATGATGAGCCTAGGACATACTAACACAATGGATACAATTCAGATTTTTATAAATTGTATTTTTTTAAAAAAAATCCTCTCTTTTATACCCTTGGCTTTTATTTAAATTACCCAACTGTTAAGTCAATGAAGACTAAAATATACATGCTATAGAAATCTCTTCTGATTCCAATGATGGGCTATGATTCAATAAATAAAACTAGCTGAATATCATACTGTAATGTAGATTTTTACAAGTATGTCATAATTTAATAAACTATTATTTCTCAGCAGATCCTCCAGACATCCCACACTTTTACTAAATTTTACATGTAAGACATACAAGGCAGAGAATGCAATTTACCTGGTGAACCTGAATTTCCACTTTCAGAGCCTCCTGTAGAGTCTGCAACTCCATTCTCTAACTTCTCCACTTTCTTAAACTGTCCAGGTTACTAAATCCCCACCACCTTTGGAGACTTGCTTCAGAGTACAGGAAATCTTCTTTTTTTTAAACAACAGCTGTAAAACATTTTACTGTTATCATAACGACAAAGGAAACTAGGACAATCGAGTTTAAAACAACCTATCATGACCCTTGCCTTTTACCCCAATTTTGCCCACCAGAGTGGATCCCTGGCAGCATAACTGTTCTACAAGATTCACAGCTAAGACCTACATATTTATCTGAAAGCAAGTCTTAACAAGTACAGTGCAATATGTCTCTTAGTAAATGTGCAAAGCTGTACTTCTTGCAAATGCTCTATTAATTACACAAATGAGAACATATTATTTAAGAATATATATACAGTGTATGTAAAGTTACCTAATACGGTATTAGTGTATTTTCTACAAAGATTATGACATTTAATGAGGAACTGAAAGCATTACTTCATCTAACATGCATGACATGATTAATGTATTTTTTAAAGCTAGCTTGAATGGGCACATAAATCAAATAAAAACCTAAATTAAAGAATACTGTACCTACCCTGCTTTTGTTAAATTTAACATGCATTTGACAGGGTGCTAAACTGGCACCTTAAGCCCTATTTCTAAAAACACTACATTCAGAAATCAACATTTCATAAAAGAAATCCTTACTGTCTGCTACATGGATGTCACCTAGACAAAATATACATATTGAATAATTTACTTTCTTATGAATTCATTGCAACAAAGAAACAAGGAAGAGAGCTTACCACTTTTAGAAACAAGTATACTCTTCAGCTCTCTAGACCTACAGGGGGGGAAAAGAATATGGAATCAATAGGAGTACAATTAAATTTGAGTTTGAAACAAACAAAAATATTCAAGGAGAGACTGGCCAAGAAACATTTTTAAAGAAATTATAGTTTTAAAACTCAGATAAAAGAGAGAGAAGGAAGTTTAGAACAGCAAGGACAACTTCTGAAAACAATTCAAATTCTTTTGCCAAACAGACTGAAGGTTTTAAAATAGCAGTACATAAGACAAGCCCAAAAGCCTATCTCATTCTACATTCTGTTCACACAGTGGCTGACAGGATGCCTATAGGAAGTCCACAGTAAAGAATGAATCCAGCCGCAACTACTACTTTTAACTCAACTTTCCTCACTCCTATATGTTCAAATGACTCCACAGTCCAAGCTAGCCTTCATCTAGTTAGCCTTGATCTAAAATTAGATACTCAAATCACTGTTCATGGAATTATCCTATCTTTTTCAACAATCTTCTGAGAAAAGTTCCACGGAGAACGTGCAGCAAGCCTCCAAGATTGCCAAATGACTGTAATCCAGATCTCTCCCAACACACTAACTCCATCTAATCAACAAACCCAATGGGATTTGGCTTTCACCTAAAAAGGGTGAACAGTTGCACAGATTTTTTTTAAGGGGGAGAGCAAACCATAACTCTCCACTTTGTTAAACTGCAATTCCCATGACTCTTAGCCTGCAATGAGGCTAAGGGTCAACAATACCTGAGAGGCCAAATTTTGCCCATCCCTAGTTTAGAAGAACTGTGCATAAATTGGAACCTGCACTGCTAGAGGCAATTTTCTAACATATTGTCTACTGCAGCTAGAGGTTGACCAACAAGTTGTACTATTTAAGATCTGCGCGTCCAAGTATCAATTGTGGTTGTAAATAGACAACCTATTAGCTGTCGTATCTCTCTTTAGTAACTTGCAGAAGTTGGACTTTTTCCCATAATTGAGGTGTTAAATAAAGCTGGTACACATTTTAAAAGAAATAAAACATCAAAGACATATTGCAACATATAATAATAATAATAATAATAATAATAATAATAATAATAATAATAAACTTTATTTATACCCCGCCTATTTGGAAATCCAATCAAGGCGGCTAACAAATTTTAAAATCATATACACTCCCAAAAACAACCACTCCCCCCCCTTAAAACACATTATAGTGCTCCAATATAGCCCATAACAGTGTTCCTATCCATCCAAGATGGGGCCACGTAAGAACAATGCAGGTTGGAAAACCCAAGGCCGGGATGAATTAATCTGGAAAGGCTTGGCGGAAGAGATTGCTAAATGGAAAGACAGACTGAACTGGGAGTAACTAAAGAACATATCACACATCATTTTTGGTTCACATTTTAAAACCACAATTAAGAATTCATAAGTCTCATCACACACATCACAATTTTCTTTCCTATCTTATCACAGAAAAGCGAAATGGTTATTATATAATCGAGCCACACCAACTGCAGGCTTGCCATCTGGGATTTGAGCATCCGTGGATGGCCCCATCCCATTCACCCCAGTGGTGGCATGTGCACATTACTATGCTTCCATTAAAACCAATGGGACCTGAGGTCCTGTGGATTTTGGCATGTAAGGGGGAGGGGGTCCAGAACAAAACCCCCAGGGATACAAAGGGCTGACTGTATTCATACACACTATTCTCAGTTTGTCCACTATGAAAATGTAAAAAAATTGAGTCAAACTACACTGAAAACAACCAACTATTTGATTACACATCATTCCCCATAGACTGGGACTCAAGATGGCATGAAAGCACAGCTTTGAAAAATGAATTCCACATTCTATAGACCAAAAACATTGTGAAAGTCCACACGTAACTTTAACAGACGACTGGAAATAGTTCAAGTTGCTCTGTTTGTTCTAGCTGGGCTTACTTGCTTTGGGATACTGGAAGACAGGAGGAGGACTCTGTTGGTCATATGACTCTTGCCTGCTGTGCTGCTTCTTGTGTTTAGAGCAGGCCCAGCCCTAAGCCATTTGGAGAGATTTACAGCATGCAGAATATGACTAAGGCAAGATAGGACGTTATCACACGGGGAGTTGCGGGGAGAAAGTGGAAATAAACCAGACGAGCAGAAGACTTTAATTTACGGAATTTGTCCTGTTCCGCCTCGTCTGATAACTAAATTTGAATTTAAAAGGGTGTTAATTCAAACAAAAACCTGATCTTTTCAAATCCTCAAAAACCCCGAAAATGAAAAGATCAGGTTTGCGTTCAAATTAGCCCTCTTTTAAATTCGTATTTAGTTATCAGATGAGGCGGAATGGGACAAATCCCGTAAATTAAAGACTTCCGCTCGTGCCCGTTTATTTCCACTTTCTCCCCGCGATTCCCCATGTGATAACGTCCATAGATTTGTCCTGAAGGACTCAGACAAGGAGAATGAAACAGGAGACAGTTTTAGCTTGTAAGGAAGCAGGGTGGAAGTGGAGTAAGAAGAGAGACCATCATTGGCTTAGGACAGCCCTGTACAACATATGGCACATAGGCTGCTTGCAGCCTGCCAAACTATTTCTGGCAGCACATGAGGACTTCCAAGGTTCCTTGCAGAGAAGGAGGAAGGGTGACACACACACCCAGCCTCCTCCACTGCCAGGTTTTCTCCAGAGAAGGCTGGACTGTGGAGGAGGAGGAAGAGCGAACACCTGCCCCTTGAGCCTCCTCCGCAGCCAGGCTTTCTTCAGAGGAGAAAACCGGGCTGAAGAGGAAGAGGAGAATGGGCACCCCTCTAGGCTCCTCCTCCAGCGGGCTTTCTCCTGGGAAAGAACAGGGTGCCAACAAAGGACAGCAAGAAACAAATGCCTTCTCCTTAGTCACTCTGCCTTCTCCCAAGGAGAGGGACGGGTAGAAGAGGAAGAGAATGGAATTAATGTTAATGATATTAATTATTAATGATTAATTAATGATTAAAATAGTTCATTCATTATACCTTTACTTGGAAAGTGAGCTGCTCAAAACCTATCTGCAGCATGAAGAATTTTGGCCTATTTTAATTTTGGCCCAACACTTAGAAAAACACTTTCACACAGCCAGCCCATGAATCCATGGGATTAGTTATTTTTAAAGGCACAATACAAGAAAGTTAAAAGAGAGGATCAACAGGCAAAAGAGGATTGCACTTTAGCTGCAGACCCAATGACCATGAATAAGACAGTTTTAATGTTGCACTTTAGGAACATATTTTGATGTTAATTTGGCCCAGTGCTGTCATTTCAAAGAGCTGTTGTCTCCCAGTAATATCATAAATGAGCTGTGTTTATATATAATATGTAACAATATATTTGATATGGCAAAACCATTAAAAATATTAAGTGCCCCCCCCCCCGGTCTCTAGATGCCCATTCACAACTAATCTAGAGGCCAGAAAAATCAGGCAAAGCCCACCTTCAAAAAAAAGCTGCTTTGCCCAAGGTGGAGGAAATAGGTCTCTCCACAAGTGTCTTCCATAAATTCTTCCTCCAAGCAGAATCTTACACTGCTTGGTATTCATCAGCCTAACACCCAGTCTGTTAACACTGAAGAATTTAGTGATGATGCTTATACTGAGATACCAAAACTTCAGACTGCTGGTGGAAATTGGCACATATTAATGCTTTTCCTAGAAAAATAATGCTTAATTTCATGTAGAACTCTAATCAGAGTAGGAAGTGCTTTATACCACATTTGTACTACATTTCTTCTGTGGGTGGCTCATCAACAGTTAATATTGAACCGATAAGAATTTTAAAGTTTTGTTATTACACAGAATTCTGTATTTGTACTTGAGTTTGTTGAGTATTTATATCACTTTAATGTATAGTTAAGGAATTATTTAATTGTACATTAATGATATTGAGATTCAGCCAAATATAAAGGTTTCAGGGTTTGGGAGTTGTAGTATGAATGTGAAGTAAAGCAGTATGTATCTTTAAGAGAAGTTGTTACATGAAAGTGTCACCTGAACACTATTAGTAAGAGATTGTATAATATCACCTACAGAAACAGCATACAGCACAGGCTCATTTTATTAGATGTGACAGAGCTTATTCCAGGAGAGAGATAAGCTTGTTATATCAGCAATGGTAAATATAACTGTTTCCTTTATATAAAGATTATTATATAAAGATATTGTTAATTTTATGTATTTAGAAAAACTGAAAGAGAAATTGGAAACTGTATCTTAAAATTTTGAAGTTGAGATGTTGGTTTATATCAACTGAGGAAGACCCAGATGTTGAAACAGCTAAAAAAATCTCTGGGGGTAGTCATCTTGCTACCTGTTGTTACCTGAAATATTGCATCTTACTGACTGCCACTGACAAGCAATTCATCATGATGAAATAACTTCACGATGAAGATTCAACAGAATCTATTAGTTGTAAAATTATTCCACCAGCCTCTATTTGCAATTACATGTTTTCTATAACAGAGGCTTGAAGAACCTGGAATATCACTGGACTTTGAATGAGTAATTTTGTTGTGTATATTTGAATGGTCAATAGATAACTTTCACTATTTACCACATGGTGTTGTTGTAAATATAATTTTGAATATGAATTTCCAATATTGGTTTCACTGCTTATAATATACAGTACTTAGGGATACATCATACCTGGATACCTTGTTATTCTCTCCCTTTTCATTTTGGCAATTGTTTGTGAAATCCTCCTGGTGTAGTGTTCTGCCAAACATGGAATGCCCAAGAAGAATGAAATGTTCTGCAACAGTTTTTTGGGTATTCCCATTCCTAATATCTGATTTATGTCCATTTTTCAGGCATAGAGACTGGCATTTGCCCAATGAAGGCAGAGTGCTGAAGGGCATTATTGACAGACAATGGGAATATATCACATTAGGGGATGAGCAAGTGAAAGTACCTTTAATATTGTGGGTTATATGATTACTGTATATATTCATGTATATGCTAAGAAATTTAGATCAAAAAAGTGATCCAAAAAACCCCCACAAAACCCTGGGTTGACTTATACGGGTCAATACAGTAATTGACCCAAGCCTTTCCCAGCTGTGCTACCTCTGCAAGGGACAGCTTGGCAGGGGAGAGGGTAGGAACAGCAGCTGGTCACCTTGAAGCCTCTCCCTGGCTGGGCTCCCTCTCAGGGAAGAAGCCCAGCTAGGGAGACGCTGGGCAGGGCAATCGCTCACCCAGAAGCCTGTCCCTGACTGGGCTTTCTCCTGGGGAGATGCTGGACAGGGCGATTGCTCACCCAGAAGCCTCTCCGCAGCTGGGCTGCCTTGGAAAGTCTGACCCTCAACCTATCCATGGGCATACCAAAATCCATACTTTTGGCTCTAAAAGTTGACCTCGACTTATACACAAGGTCGACTTATAGTTAAGTATATATAGTAAGTCCTGTGATGACATTTCCTGAGTAGACGTATGGACAGGGTTCACATGTGGATTTCTTTTGTGATTTTCTTAGCCACTGTTCTGTCTTTATTGCTTTCTGATAATATTATGGTGTTATTTGCATATCTTCAATTGTTGATATTCCCTCCTTCAATTCTAAACATGCTCTGAATAAGATGCTTTCTGCATATAGCATGAACAAATGTGGTGAGAGAATGCAGCCTTGTCTGAACCCCACCTCCTTTCCAGTTGGGAACCATTCTGTTTCTCCATATTCTGTTTTAACAGTAGCCTCCTGTCCTAAGTATAGATTATGCATCGTGACAATCAAATGTAAAGGTACCCTGATTGCCTTAAGATTAGTCCATAGCTTTTGTGATCTATGCAATCAAAAGCTTTGTTTTAATCATAAAGAACATGTTGATTGCCTTCTGGAATTCTCTGGTGCACTCCATTATCCAGCAATATGATCCCCAGTGACTATCTTTCCTGAACCTAGCTTGCACCTCTGGAATTTCTCACTCCATATATGGTAGGAGTGTTTGAAGCAGAATTCTGAGTATGAATTTGCTTCCATGGGAAATTAATGCAATGGTTCTATAGGTACTGCAATTTTTTGTCCGCTTTTGGGGAGATGGGAATGTATACTGATCTCTTCCAATTTGTGGAACATTGTTTTGTTTCCATATTTGTTGGAAGATTTTACTTAGAACTAAAGTCCATTCTGTCCCTGTAGACTGTAGCAATTCTACTGGTGTGTGATCTGTTCCTGGTGATTTACTCATCCCATTTGTTTTGAATGCACCTTTTACTTTGCTTTCCAGAATCTGGAGTTCTTCTTTGTACAATTATTCTTCCCATCCTTTTATCTCTATTATATAGCTCTTCTGTGTACTGCTTCCACCATTTCCTTTTGGTCATGTATTATGTTCCTTTGTTGACAGTAGAGCATCCCCACCCTTGTTTTAAATTTCTCTTTGATTTCACTGAACTTGTGGAATAGGTCTCCTGTTCTTCCTTTTTTGTTGTCTGCTTCTATTTCTCTGCATTGATTATTATAGTAATTCTCTTTATCCTTGCATCTTGTAGTTGAACAGTTTCATTTACAGTCTGGTTCTGTTGCTGTCTTCCTTTTATTTTGCTTGCTTTTTTTCCTTTATTGTTTGAAGCGTTTCATCTGTCATGCATTGTTTCTTCTTTTTCTTTTTGACTAGAGACAGCATCTTTCTGCATTACTCCTTGACTATGTCCTTGGTTTCTGACTATAGTTCTTCTGGTTTCCAATCCAATAAGCTTAATAGTGCAAACCTATTTTTCACTTTATCTTTAAATTATGCTGAAATGTTCTTCAGGTCATATATCAGCGTGTTGTTGTGTTTTTTGGGGTTTTTTTTGGTTTTGTTGTTGTTCTTCAGCTTTATTCTAAAGTTTTATATTAGTAGTTCATAGTCTGTGCCACAATCGCCTGGTTTCATTTTTGCTGTGGGAATAAAGCTTCTCCATCTTCGGTTTCCAATTATGTACTCTATCTGGTTTTTGTATTAGCCATAACGTGAGTCCATGTGTAAAGTCTCCACTTTGGTTGTACCAAGAAAGTTTTTATGATGAACAGATGTTGGCCTCGAAAATTCTTATCAGTCGCTCTCCTGGACTCCATTGACTCAATTTCTTCTTCACCTACCTCTGTGGTTAGTACATAAACTTGGACTATGGTTGATTTGTCTCCCCTGAGGTTTTATTGACATGGTTAGATCTGTCTTAGCATTACAGTCACCCCTCCATTCTCGCAGACTTCATGTCCGTGGTTTTATATATTCACAGAGGGGTGACTTCCATTTAAAACAATGGGGAGTGCTCCTGAGGGTGCGCCCATTCAAGCCTATAGAGCATGAATATTCACAAATCTCCATTTTCATGGGGGGGGGGCAGAATGAATCCCCCACGAAAATGGAGGGCCAACTGTATATCCTTTGATCTTGCTACATCTCTTTTCACTATTATTGCTACCTCATTTCTTCTTGTCTTTTAATTTTCTGAGTAGAACATTGTGTAACTGTCCAACTCAAAATGTCTCATTCCTGTCCTTTTTAGCTCACACACCCCTAATTTTGCTATGCTCGTATGTTCCATTTTCTTCTTTAAAAAAAAACACAACTATTTCTAGCTTTCCATGTTCCTAAAACATGTGTAACAGAGCTTTGGACAATCTCTTCACGTTTGAAAATGTCTGCTGTTTGACTTCCCTTCTGACTGATTTCTCTCATGTCTTTGATCATATCCCTATTTGTAAATGCCCTCCAATCTGTGCTTTTGGCGCTCTGCTTGGGACCTCTTGTTTCATTACTGATTGTCTCATCACAAGCTTTTCTCAGTGAGAGTTTCTTGTGAGAGGGCTTACTATTGCCTCCATCCTTGCATGTATTAGCTATGTTGTCATCATTTTTGTCTCTGTAAGGTCCTCCAACAGTGGCATCCACCACTACTGCTGCTGCCTAGTTGTTTGCCACTCTAATATTTACATTTGTCACCCACTATCCCCGCAATCCTTCCTCCCCAAATCCATCCTTCCTCAAATCTTTTCAAGTCCCCTAAAGCCTATCCCCCAAGTTCTCCTCCCTGAAATTCACTCCCCCTCAGGTCCATCCCACGTCAAGTTCTCTGCTGCCATTGTTGCCTCATTCTTTCCTCTTTGTACGCTGTCATCTTCGCTTCTATCACTTCTCGTTCTGGCAATTTGTTCAGTCTGATTATAAAGGTCCTTCCTGGACACCAGTTCACTCCATGCATCTGAGAAAGTAGACCAAGTCTATGAAAGCTTAAACTTTCACTCAGTTAGTCTCAAAGGTGCTGCAGAATCCCTTTGCATACTGATGTTCCTGGCAGTAACATCACTCTCTTTCATTTGGGCAGAATTGAGGAAGGCAAAAAAAGACAGGTTAAGTTTAAAGGTTTTTTAAAATAGCCAACTAACCTGAATGTCTAAGGCAACATGTTTTCATTGTGTCTCCTCACCCCCCCCCCCTTTTCTCGCTCTTTCTCGTTGTTGGCTCTTCTGCTGCTTTACAACACCTCCAAAAAGGAGTTGACCTGTCTTCCTTCTCTTCTCCTACTGCACAGGTACACCTGCACTGCAGAAATAATCCGGTTTGACACCACTTGAACATCCATGGCTCAGTGCAATGGAATTCAGGGATTTGCAGTTTATTGTGACACCAGAACTTTGGGCCTC
Source organism: Phrynosoma platyrhinos (assembly GCA_020142125.1). NCBI lineage: Eukaryota > Metazoa > Chordata > Lepidosauria > Squamata > Phrynosomatidae > Phrynosoma > Phrynosoma platyrhinos. The sequence continues at coordinate 74,483,346 of CM034701.1, read as the reverse complement.
TATAGACCGGCCCAAAGGGCCAACCTGGAGGCAGGGATGGGAAGGGGCAGCTGCATGCTGGGCGCCACAACCCTACATCGAGGATGTTGTGATGCCACATGCTGTTACACATGGCGTGCGATGTCAAGACATCCTTCCGGCGCAGCATCTTGATGTGCTTCGCCGGAAAGGGCGCTAAACAGCAGCTCTTAGGGTGCCCTTTTGCTGTCTCTGAAAGGAGCAGCATTTTGCTGCTCTTATCCAGGCCAGCAAATGGGAGGATCGGGGCCACTGTGTGTCTGCCCGTCTCCATCCCCCCTTTGCTGTTGTAGCACCAAAGTTCAGTGCCACAACAAACTACAAATCCCAGAATTCCATAGCACTGAGCCATGACAGTTAAAGTGGTATCAATGCAGATTATTTCTGTAGTATAGATGTAGCCTTTGTCAGAACACTCACATTAACAAATAAGAACCCCATGTCATGTTACTTTGAGAAATATATATGCTTGCAATAACTTGTTAACATTACAGTACTCCAGTAAAAAAATCCCTTCACTAATAATAACAAATAGAAAATAAAGTTTTCATGAACAACCAAGAGCTTGATCTTAGTAACTGTATATCCATACCTAATGACAAGCTTTTACAAAAATTCATACATGCTCTCAGGACATTTTACTTAAGTTTTTTTCTACACACTGTAAATTACGTGCTACTATAAAAACACAAATTCAACACTGGCTTATAGTTCGGAGTTCAAATATGAAATGTTCTTTATTACTTCCCTGAGTGGGAAGAACAGCATATTTCTATAAATTAACACTCACGAAATACTAGATTGATTTCAAGGATGAGTAAGAATTAATTATTATTATTATTATTATTATTGACAACAATCTAAGCAGCTCACAATAAAATCCATACAGCATATCCCCAGACCAACCCACCTCCCCTTAAAACGTAAACAATATAAATATATTAAAAAATAAACATTAATAGAGTACTTCGGATGTTAAGTTATCGTACTGAGTACAGTGAACCCTTCCCATCTGAGGGGGTTCAGTTCTGCCCCATGGAAGGCAAAAGAAATAGATGGTTACAGCTGATATTATTCAGCATGCACTGCCATTAATAATACGAGGCATGCCTATCTGCATGCAGTCAAATCCGTGGATCACCAACTCACCAATACAAAGCGTCAATTATATATCCTACCAAATGTATGTATGTATATATTGCAATTATATCCCAATTTTCTCTATCAGAAAAGCCATTGTTCACAGATGTCCTTATTATCTAGGCATTGGTCAACAGACCTGCTAAGCCCTAAGTTATCCATGAAGATGATCCTGTAACATACCTCCCCACCCAACCCAATCATGTTTGAACTCCCTATTTTTACATGCTAAAAGCAGTCAATTAAGACATCTTAATAAGGATGGTATGAGATGCTGACTGCAGAAACACAGAATAAGAGGAAGGTGTTAGGCTTGGCCAAGTATGTTATTATTTTTACATTGTCTATGTTTTTACTCTATGTTTGTTGTAATTTTTAATCATTCATTATTTAATGCTGTTTTAGGGGGATGGGGTGGTTTGGTTGAAATGATGTGCGGGTTTTTACTGTAAGCTGCTTGGATTGTTGTCATTAAGCGGGATACAAATATTATCTGAATAACGTAAGCAGAAAATAGAGAAAACCAAAAGGTGTACCTTTGACTGTGTTCTGCTAGGAGAAAAATAGATATCTAAACATTTTCTTGTACAAGCACACAACCCTATTCCATACATCCCAAGCCTAACACCTTCCTCCTATTCTGTGTTTCTGCAGTCAGCATCTCATGCCATCCTTATCTGGCAATAATCTTTGAAAACTCTTGAAGAACAGGAGAAGTCCCAGCAGACTGGAGGAGGGCAAACATTGCCCCCATCTTCAAAAAAGGGAAAAAAGAGGATCCCAACAACTATCACCCAGTTAGTCTGACATCAATACCAGGAAAGATTCTAGAACAGTTCATTAAACAGAAAGTCTATGAACATTTAGAAGGGAATGCCATAGTCACTAAAAGTCAACATGGGTTTCTCAAAAACAAGTCATGCCGCACTAATCTGATCTCTTTTTTTGATAAAACTGCCAGCTTGCTAGATGAAGGCAATGCAGTAGACATAGCATATCTTGATTTCAGTAAGGCTTTTTGACAAGGTCCCCCACAATATTCTTGCAAACAAGATAGTAAAATGTGGGCTAGACAATACAACTGTTAGGTGGATTAGTAACTCTTTGACTGACTGAACCCAAAGGGTACTCATCAATGGCTCCTCTTCATCCTGGAAAGAAGTGACCAGTGGGGTGCCACAGGGTTCTGTCCTGGGGACAGTGCTATTCAACATCTTTATCAATGACATGGATGAAGGAACAGGGGGCATGCTTCTCAAATTTGCAGATGACACCAAATTAGGAGAAATAGCTAATACCCCAGAAGATAGGATAAAAATTCAAAATGACCATAACAGATTAGAAAGCTAGGCCAAAGCTAACAAAATGAATTTCAACACAAGAGAAATGTAAGGTTAGGGCATAAAAATGAAATGCATAGATATAAGATGAGGGGCACCTGGCTTAATGAAACTATGTGTGAAAGGGATCTAGGAATCCTAGTAGACTACAAGTGGAACATGAGTCAACAGTGTGATGTCGCAGCTAAAAAGGCCAATGCAATTTTAGGCTGCATTAATAGAAGTATAGTATCTAGATCAAGAGAAATAATAGTCCCACTGTATTCTGCGTTTGTCAGGCCCCACCTGGAATACTGTGTTCAGTTCTGGGCACAATTCAAACAGGATGTTAAATGAGCGTGTCCAGAGGAGGGCAACTAAAATGGTGAAGGGTCTGGAAACCATGCCCTACGAAGAACAACTTAGAGAACTGGGTATGTTTAGCCTGGAAACAGACTGTTAAGAGGGGATATAATAGCCCTCTTTAAATATTTGAAGGGATGTAATATTGAGGAGGGCGCTAGCTTGTTTTCTGCTGCTCCAGAGAAAAGGACTCAGAACAATGGATGCAAGCTACAGGAAAAGAGATTCCACCTCAGTATCAGGAGGAACTTCCTGACAGTGGGAACTGTTCGACAGTGGAACTCTCCCTCGAAGTGTGGTGGAGTCTCCTTCTTTGGAGGTCCTTAAACAGAGGGTGGACTGCCATCTGTCGGGGATGCTTTGATTTTGAGTTCCTGCATGGCATGGGGTTGGACTGGATGGCACTTATGGTCTCTTCCAACTCTATGATTCTATGATCTGCACTTGCTGAATAACTACCACAGAGGGAGAATGGAAGATTATGATTTCTATTTTTAATAATATTGATCTTTTATAATATTTAACAAGCCTAGTACAGAGCAGAGTAGTGCATGGTATTTTATGCTGTTTTGTCTTCAAACATGACACCTAAAACAAGCATTTTGACTATCCGTTTGTCTAGTAACATTCATGCTGTCAATAGTTTTGCAGCATGGATACTGGCTTGCAGGAATTCTGACCATGTTCATTTTTTAAAAAGAGTACATTTTAGCTCCCACAGCTACAAAAATTGACTAATTCTGACTAATGATGCATATATCAGAGGTAGTATATATATAGCACCACTTAGTAGTAGCAAGAATGTAACGGGCTACTGTGGAATGGAGAAAGTCTTGTTTTCAGTTCTAAAAAAAACTACCTGTGCTACTCCATTTCAAATAATACATAACAGCCTTGTTCCAGATAGGTGCAGCTAAGCAGTAAGCACACATTTTTGCTGTGTTTGTGGTTAGTACTATTGTGGATTGAGGTGGTACACACATTTTAGGCTAACCATCATAAAGATCACTCTCTCAGGAACGGAACAGACCCACAGAGATTTTTAGACAATTATTTTGTTTGCAAATGAGGCCATAGCAAACTTGGCAGGAAAGCAAAGAAAGGTTTAAGGATAAGGAAGTGGGTTGTCACCATCTTTCTTAAATATAGATACGCAAGAGCTAACAAATGAATGAAAAATCAGTTATCCAGCTTTTATGTTCAATACACCAAAACAATATACCATGCTGTTAGAACATTTCTACATATAAGATATATGAACTTCTGCATTTCTTCCATGTGTAAAATAGTTTTTTGCTTTAATTATTATTGTCAGTTTCTGCTTAATAAAAACATTTCTCATTTCATTTATGTACAACCCAACACATTTTATGTACTTTTCTGTAACAGCAACAAATTTTAAAATCCTGGTTTTGAGCATTCTAATTGAATTTCAATTTCCTTTCAAATACAACTTAGAAAAAAACCCACTAAGTTAAAAGCTAATTATTTAGCAAACAAGCAATACATTATCAACAATGCTGAAAACAAAGTTTTTTTAAAAAAAAATTAATTCAACTCCCTGCAATGGAATTTTAATCTATTATATTCCTCTGAAATAAAAAAGGAATATCAAATAAATGAATTCTTTTCATCTTCAGCTATTAGCCAGGAAACTGGGGTTGTTCTACAAAAAAGCACTCCGTGAACATATCAAAGCATGATTTTCACCAAGGCATTATATGTCTGATGGGGCCACACCAGTTCAGACTATAGGTATGGACAAACAATATTCCTACACTCCGCAAAAAAAAAGCATGTCAATGAAAAGTTCTGAAGAACCTCTCTCCTTAAACTATTTTCATGTATGATGTAATATTCTAATGTAGGAGATTTTGAGTTCCTGCATGGCAGGGGGTTGGACTGGATGGCCCTTGTGGTCTCTTCCAACTTTATGATTCTATGGCTGGGTTTAATGGTTATCGGCCAAATCAAAGCTTTCCAGCTTAGTACTAGTCCATTTTCTTCCTACAAACACAACTGTTTGCACATATAATCTTGGCTCAATGGAATAACAGCCTACCACCCCAACAGATTACTCTTTCATAGTTTTCCTAAGAACTTCCTCTGCCGAAGCAAGAATGATCTAAAAGGAAACCACATTATGAAAGTGTATGAGAGATAGTACTATGAGAGAATACATGTTATTTTTCTAAAAAGTTTTTTAAAAAAATGTTGCTGTACTATGAATACCAAACGGAACAGGAAAGTATTAACACTCATGTTATTAATGTGTAGGCTATATCAATTGAAGATCAAATCAGTTTACATCGCTCATTTAAAATTAACAAGAAGGGTAAATTCAAAGTATTTCATAAAGCAACTGATTTAAAATCAGGTGTCCAGCTTTCTAATTAATATAGTTATTGAGCATGAATGCATTCCAATTGGTTACTATAATAAAACAAAATATATGTTTGCTACTACAGTATATAGAGAACATATGTTTGCTACTACTATATAGAGAAAGTTTTCTGAAGTTCAAGCGCATACAATTGGTCCTTCAGATCCATGAGTTTCAGATCCATCAAGCTGATAATCTGCAGATTACACCCCATACATTTAAATGGTGGAAACATAAAAGTGGACATGCTGTATGCACGTTTCAACAATATGCAGCATGATCATTCTCAGGTTCCTTGCATCTGTGGAGTGTCCCAGCACCAACCCCCCGCAGATCCAGCCAACTAAAACTTTGCCCTATTTTTTTTTAAATGTAGCTACTATGACAACTATGACCATGAAACATAAAAGTGGTAATAGAAGGATCAAATAGTCAACCTTTTAAATTGGCCTTTTGGAACAGTCATTTCTTCCACTGATCTACTCAGAAAAGCTAAATCAAAATTATAACTTGATAAAAATGAGTGTGCCTCTACTTGCCTTCTAGGCAGTTCTTGAATTATTACAAACTATTACACCTGGTGGGAAAATGATAGCATCTACAGTACAAGGTAAGTTTATGGATATAGTTACAATACAACGAAGTTTAGTGTAAAGATAATTTTATAGTGGAGTTAAGATTCTATATCTAAGATTCAAACTAGAATCTGAAATTAAACTTAATCACAATAAAATAAACCATATGATAAGAATAAGACTTAAAGCAACACACTTGACAAAGCTAAAAGGAGAGCAGATATGTGTTTTTGTTTCTTCGTACATCCCAGGTGAGACAGCAGAAGAATCGTCTGAAAAAGTATAGGGCTGCTTTTCTTACTCACAATGTTACCTGTAATCAGATGGCACTACTACAGGATCACACAGAGAAACTTTCTGCACAGAACTGTTACAAGTTTTGTGCTACTAGAAGTTACCAAGCCCAGAGGAGCTAAAACTTCTGGCAATACAGGTTGAGTCTCCCTTATTCGAAATGCTTGGGACCAGAAGTGTCTTGGATATTTTTTTTTTAATATTTGCATATACATAACGAGATATCTTGGAGATAGGACTCAAGTCATTTGTTCACTTACAAACATAACTTGGAAGATAATTTTATACATATTTTTAAATAATTTTGTAAATGAAACAAAGTGTGTATACAGTGAACCATCAGAAAGCAAAGTTGTCACTATTTCAGCCACCATGATTTTGGATTTGGGAGCATTTTGGAATTCCGGTAAGAGGTACTCAGACCTGTACTTATTTATTTCCTATACTGTCTGGTTCTGGCCTAATCATGGGAGCATTGTTTATATAGGATTTGAACCAGTTAGAAATATAAAATTTCTAGAAACGTTGAAGCCATGAAAACTCCGGGGGACGAGGAGCAGATTTTTTTTACAAAAACTGAAAAAAATATTCAACTTACATCCTTTAGAGGTGAAAAGTCACTTTTTGTTACTTTAGGAACATAAAATGTATTATGTATAATTTGGCTTAGAATAATATTACCTTGTTTGGTATACTAACAGTACATTTTATTCATAAAATAATTACAAACTAAATTTATTTAAAAGTTTTGTTCTTTATTACACGTGGAATTACAAGGTCCTGAATTGTAGGGAACATCGGAACTCCAAGGAACCCCTTTTGTTTTGCTAGTTTATGAAAAACAAGAAAAAAAGTCAGTGAGAACAGAAGAAAAAAAGTCAACAAATGTAAAACAAAGAAAATGACTGTGTCTCCTCTAGTCCTCCATAGTGTTAAGAGGGCATAAAACAATAATCGGCCTAAAAAAACTGACAAAAGAAAACGAAGTCCAGGAATTGCAGTATGCTGATACTGTCTATAATCTTGCATAAAAATCTTCCTCTTCCATTATTTTTATAAATAATTCTGGGGTAGTAATACATGAACACCTTTTCTTAAACATTTTGTTAATCACTGTAAAAGAAAACGTTATTTTTAAAAATTCCAGGAAGAAATGGCTTTGGATAAAAAAAAAAAATTAAAAAAAACTGGAAAGAAGTCCCCCCCCCCCCCCCCCCCCCCCCCCGCTCCAATAGATGGAACTACAGAGATGATTTCAATTAAACAACAGAAGTAACTTCCTAATGGTAACAGCTGTTTGAAATGGGCAGCTTGCTTCAGGAGATGGCTCTTTTTTCATTATTTAAGCACAGCTAGGACAGCCATCTCTCACGGATGACATCGTTGTACCCATCTTGCAATACCCTGCACTGTGTAGGTGAAAGTGTAGAGTCAGTGAAGTTTGAAACTATTTTAAATTAACTTTTTAAAATAAGCAAGTGGTTAGAAGTCAGTAAACAGATATAAAAGAAGTTTTAAACAGTTTTTAAAACAAAATAGGAGAGAGGATTTGCACTTACAATGGGAGCGTGAGCTTGCAGCAATCCCTATACTTTTTCACTTTAAAACACTTATTGTTTCAGAAAGGAGAATAAATACACAGGAATTTGACTGACTCTAAATATATGAGTAATAGTATGTTTAGTTCAAATTGCAATTGTTTATACTTCCCAATCTACTTAGTAAAGAAACAACACTACCACTATCTGATGTTTTCAACTGTATCCCTGTACTGGGAATCTCAGCTGAGTCCCTGGATGTGAAGAGCAATTTAGATAGGTAGCCACATAGGAATAACATCTGAGCCTGTGCCTTCCATACAACAGAAAACATTCTGATGAAGACTACTTCCAGAAGAAATGTCATACTTGGGCTCTAAAATCCTGATTATATGTCTCAATGAATCATATGCCAGAAACATCTATCCACACCTATTTGTCTCTAAAAATCTGCATCTCTGTCAAATCTGGCAGGACTCCTAGTTGAGAAAATCAGGCTTCAGTAGTTAGACTCACAAAAATCTTTATTCAGTAAGTACAGATTCATTCCAATGATGTTCATTGGCAGAACTAAACAGCAAGTGTTAACAATGACTATTTAAACAGTACATTATTCCAAACTAATGGTGGGCTGCATTCTCAGTCATTAAAATTAATAAACACATTTCACTGGACGTTATCACACTTGCAGCAAGAGAGCGGCGAGAAAGCTG
>CM034701.1:74441743-74460232 GCA_020142125.1 Phrynosoma platyrhinos | reverse complement strand
GCGGCGGTGGCAGGACCGGCCTGGGGCTAGTCCAAAGGCCTCGGGGGGCCGCATCCATTGCCTACCCCTGATTTAAAACATAACAATGATGATGATGCAACTACAGCAGCACCACCCCTTAAAAGTCCTTCTGTAACATGCCTGGCTCCCAGCAATGTCCAGTCCCATATTAATTTTGCTATCCATCAGCATGTAAACAAAAGAAAGCCCATCCACAAGGATCCAATATAAACAAATACCCCCCCCATCAACAATGTTTCATGGTTAAAATAGCCAGCTAAGATAAAATATTTTAAGTTCCCTTTAAGCAACCATTTCTGTTATCAAGCAAGTCAAATCCTGTCCAAGTATGAACCTAAAAAGTTTTGATAACTGAAGTATAACAACAGGAATATGAACCTCTATGAAGAAAAAAATATTAGTAGGCAGTATACTAAAGTACAGATTAGTGTTATGAGAGCAAAGCACATTCTTCTTTCTTCACATTAGCTGCAACTTAACACTGTAGATTGAAAGCAAGTCTGCTTTAGACTGTAACTTATTAAAGTGGCTTGTTCTCATAAACCAGGGGTAGGCAACCTAAGGCCCGGGGGCCAGATGCGGCCCCCCAAGGCCTTTGGACCGGCCCCAGGCCGGTCCTGCCACCGCCGCCACCCCCCTTCGCCCCCCACCATGACGATATTGATTATTGTTGTTATTACTTGTTCTTGGGTTTTCTTGGCAAAATCTCCACAGGGGTTTTGCCATGGCTTTTCTGGGGCTGAGAGAGTGTGCATGCATGTATATTTTAATTTAAAAAAATATTTTTTTTTATTTTTTATTTTTATTTATTTATTTATTTATGGTGCTTCGGCCCCCCAACTGTCTGAAGGACAGCAACCCGACCCCCGGCTCAAAAAGGTTGCCTACCCCTGTCATAAACCATACTTAAGATGATGTTGTTAGGTTCAAACAACATCATTAAACAGATACAGGAACTTTTTTCAATTCCTCTTTGTGACTACACCAGAGGAGGGGGAGAAAAGATACATGAATCTGAGGCTTGTTATAGCTCACTCTTGTAAGACTAGACCATGGTTTAGCAGCATGTGTGAAAACCTACTCAACATGTGTACTTCCCAAGTAAGGCATTATTTCCTAGAACAGTTTACAACTTTTTTTCTTTAAATCTAAAGCGTAAGTTAGAATGAGAATGGCATGTCCATGGAAGACCAAAATCTAGCAATTTACAAAGTGAAAAACCTGGATTGCATTGTCAACACTGCAACTTCCTCTGCAGTCATTTTTTGTAGTATTGTTCTGTTATTTTCATCATCAAAGAACATATGACATGCCAGGGAGCAAACAATCAGCATGTCTACAAAACTGATTTCATCAAGTAGCAATATCAGCATTACCGTACAATAACTGAGGATTTCAGTGAAACAACAAGGATTATCTCAGACCAAGAATTCAAAAGAAAAAGCTTCCAAAACCTGCATGTTTTGCAGAAGGATGGCCTATGCTTTTTATTAACAAATGAAAACCAGGTTTTTTTTTAAAAAATGTCTCACTTGACTTTTCATAGCAGATTTTCTATAGGCTAAATTAGGGCAGTATATCATCTTCCACCCAACCAAGTACTACTGCTTAGCTCTTTCAGATCTTTTTACCTTGAAGTTATATCGATTCTCATGATAGCCAAAAGGGAGATTAGCTCCTTGCAGGTGGTTATTGTCATTGACAAATATTGATAATAGTAGTTCCACAACAACTAATTTTCTGGCTCATTTTACTTAAAACGACTACTACTTAAAATCAGCCACTCTAGGACATTCAGTCACATGTGTAGAAGGTTGCCATTTTCCCCACACTATTTCATAGGAGCAAAGAGCCAGAACAGACTAGCTCTAAAAGCTTCCCGACAGCTTGGGGGCATGACATTTAAATGCCACACACACCCAAGACATCTTGAAGCTGCATGGCTGCCCAGATGTGGGCAGCTTCATGACGTTCCTGAAGACACCATGGGACCGTGGTGGGAGGAGAAAAGGAGGCTTTTTGCCATTCAAAAAAGGAGCAGATCTTTTCCACTTCTTTTTGGGTGGCTTCAAGGTGGACTGGGGCCACAGTGCATGGTTGCCACAGCCCCAAGCCATCTTTGGAAGAGGCAGCTTCAAGCTGCCCCAAGTTGCATGCAAATCTGGCCAATTATGTTGAACAAAATGCAATCTATGCAGTACCTTCAGCATATTATCTTCAGCTAACTCTGATTAGAACCATAAAAAAAAAAAGGATTAAAACCATGACCAATCATTACCTGAGAACTTTAGCTAGAGGGTCACTGTCTTTGCATCAAAGACACAGGAAAAAGAGTTTCTACAAACCAGTTGTATAATTATGAAGTCTGCTCTTAAGAGAATTTGGACTGATTTCTAAGTTTTCAAAAATGGTAAGAGCACATTACATTTTACTGTAGCCCTATGTATTTTGCAAATGAAAGTATCTGCACCTATTGTATTCAATTAACCACAATATCCTGAAGCCTATCCTCTAGCTGTTCTTTTAAAAGCTGTTTGCCTCTATGAAAAAAGCCACCAAATTCCCTTATCTCTCCACTTTATATTGACTATCACATGAGAAAAACTGTGAGTCCAATTAAAATGGGCATAAGGGAGAGAAGGGAAGAGCTAAGATCTTTGCCCAAGGACACCAAGGACTTCAGCAAGGAAAGGAGTTTTTTTCTGTCAATTTTTTGTTTTGTTCAGACTTTTAAGGAATGTGTTGTCAGACAGGTTTATATGCCTAATTGCAATTCTTACCCAAGGGAATGTGCCATCATCACAGCTGATTTTTACCACTTAGTTGATTTGGAATGCAATGTAACAAAGTGCTACATTGGGAAGGACAATACCTCCCTTACAAAGCAGACTATGTATATTATGGCACTACAATCTTAAAAAGCTGCAAGTTCGCTTTAACTGCTCTGCTTGCCTCCTGTTGCATTTGAGGTTTGTAGTTCAGTGAGGTTTAAGAGCTCTCTGGCTGAATATTCTAAATGCCTTCCCTAAACTACAAATCTCAGAATGCAACAGGAGGCAGCCAGAGCAGTTAAAGCAAACTAGCAGCATTTTAAAGAGTGTAATGCGAAAATCTACTATATTTCAGGGCTTTTGTGCATCCAAACTTTTTTTCTCTTACTGTAAAATATTTTCCTTGCTATTTAGTAAGCTTAATTTTTGTAAGGCATGGAAAAATGGCACAGATAAAGAAGAAAATCCTAAGCACAATGAACATTTTGTTTAAAGGTATCCTGCCAAAGATTGTCAGTTTAAGTGAGGACCAAATTTTAAATTTTTCGTTTTACTGGTTTATCACTTCTGAGTATCCGTTAAAAACATATGAAGAGGAATACTGGGTTAAACCAAAGCCCTATCTAGTGCAACCCTATTTTACCTCTAAATTATTTGGAAAAGGAACGGCAGTCAAGCTGGTCAACCTCTGCCATTATAGCTGGATTTCAAGTAGAGAATTTAAATACAGAAGTCTGGACTATATTGTTCTTGAGACAAGTATGGGTGCCAAAATGTTTTAATTTTTTCCCCAGATCTGAAATGGCCATGTCAGAAAGAGTAGGTCATCATTTGCACAGAAACGATTATAACCCCTCTTTGATTACTGATAGGACTTTCTATGTTTATGTTAGCCCTGAGAAGGTCTACTAGTAACTCCATGCTTATTGCAGGCAAGTGAGCAGTCTGACTCACCTAATCCAGAAGTGGAGAAAGTACAGCCTGTCGGCCTCATACACTTTTTCTGCAAATTGAGGGATTTCTCATCTGAATAAAATCAAAATAGATCAAATCAACTCCAAATACACTATTTTTGCTAGATTCATCCCTACCCCCAAAATGCTGAGGGGAAAAATAGAAAAAAACAGACCAGAAGCAAAATATCACTTCCAAGTGACAAAAAATGCACCTGTGTAGCTTTCTCAGAAGGAAGAAAAATGTCCCTCCCCAACTTATTGCCCACCACTGCTCTAATCTATAAGACAGGCTGGAGTGTTGTCTCATACCATGTAAGTTATCTCATACATCCTAGTCACAAAGGACACAAAGTTGTGACAACCAAGATGTTTGAGGTATATCCATTCTACCCTATCAAAACCTTTGAGCATGTCAAAGGAGAGGAGAGAAGGGAAAGACTTTGTGGTGTTCTTAAATAATATCTCAAAGCAAGGGTGTTTTGGTTTATTCCTTCTTTCATTTACTGTTCAGTAGGTCATTTGGATAACAGTCACCTTTACATGTTGCTTTTAAAATCAACACTCAGTGGTTGCCTGACTATATCAGCAAAATATATATTAAACATAAAGCCTATGTGATCACTAATATATGCTTGGTTTAAGTCAGTTTAGATCAGGGGTAGGCAACCTTTTTGAGCTGGGGGCCGGGTTGCTGTCCCTCAGACAATTGGGGGGGCCGAAGCACCAAAAATAAATAAATAAATTAAAATAAATAAATAAAAATTAAAAACATTAAAAATATGCATGCACACTCTCTCAGTCCCAGAAAAGCCATGGCAAAACCCGTGGAGATTTTGCCAAGAAAACCCCAAGAACAAGTAATAACAACAATAATCAATATCATCAAGGTGGGTGGCGGCAGTGGGGGGGGGGACAGGACTGGCCTGAGGCCGGTCAAAAGGCCTCGGGGGGCTACATCCGCCTCCTGCCCCCCCCCCCCCCCCGAGGCCTTAGGTTGCCTTCCCCTGGTTTAGATGGTTGATTAGAATTGATGTCAGCAGCCCAGCATTTTGATTCAATAATGCTATGGGGCAAGAGGCTGCTAATTACCTAGCATCCGACCCCCACCTTCAAAATGTTCACAATTCTACTTTGTTCCCAGCTTTCAGATAGGTGATCTTCCATCAGGGCATAAGTGAATACATTTGGTATGTGGAATCACACTGTCTTTGAATGTTCTATAACATTCCCGTTAGGCCAGCTGTGCCAGGAGACTTTTTCAGCTTCAATCACCTTATATTAATTTCAACTTCCATTACAGGCTAGTTGAGTTTTTGCCAATACTCCTCATATTGGGTCCAGATTAAGTAAAATTTATACATTTATCTCTTTCAACTCAAACCTGCAATGCACAGGTATAAAGAGTGAAGTTAAATTCTGTCTTTTTCCTAAAGAAGTTTTTTTAAATAACATTATCTTTTGACTATTGCAATTCTGCTTTACTTTGTTTTATTGCTGATAACCCTGGCTAATATATGCAAGTTTTATTGTTCATAATAATGTATTTGTTATATGTTAGGGAATATTATACTTTTATTTTTAGGGTATACAATTCTACCTGTCTATTAGGTAATTCAACAGGTTACTGTCCCCAGTTTCCTTGCTTCATTTCAATTGTTGCTGTGTGCCTTCAAGTTATTTCCAACTTATGGTGACCCTAAGGCAAACTTATCATGGGGTTCTCTTGGCAAGATTTGTCCAGAGGGGCTTTGCTTTCCTCTCAGGCTGTGATTGTATGACTTGCCCAAAGTCAATCCCAATGGGTTTTCATGGTTGAGCAGGAATATGGTCTCCAAAATGATAATCCAGCACTCAACCCCACTACACCAGAGGCTCTCATAGCTCAGTAATAATCAATAGAACATATCTAATCTGTTCCCTTTTTTGCTCTAGATCATTCTTGAATAAAGAGACTTCTAAGATCACTTTAAGTAGTGTACTGGAGCTTGGGAGCTGATTTTTAAATAGAAGTTCCATACTTCAGTTTTCTTGAAAAACATAATAGCAGATTGCAGTTATATCCATAGTTGCAATCTTTCTGTTCAGGAATGTACCTTCCACTTTAGGGTGATGGGTATGTGTGAGCCCCGGGCATCAACTGCCTTTCTCAGGGTTTGCAAACTCAGAACCATGGCTTCCCTGATTGGATCAAACCACCTGAGCTATACAATCTCCCTCTCTTTTCCTTAGAATCACAAAATTAGAATTAATGTCTTTCCCAAAGAATCACATCATCTCACAAAATGTCCAAATTACAACAGTCACAATATAGTTATTTTCACTTCTAATGAGAGTTCAGGCTTGACATGCTCCAAGTTGTTATTTGTTGTTAACTGCCTTCGAGTCTATCTCGACTCATGGCGACCCTATGGATGAGACATCTCCAAGACCCTCTGTCCTCCACTGTTCTGTTTAATTCCTGCAAACTCATATCCATGACCTTCTTAACAAAATCCATCCATCTAGCATGCGGCCTTCCTCTCTTCCTACTTCTCTCCACCCTTCCCAGCATTATTGTCTTTTCCAATGAGTCCTCCCTTCTCATGATGTGTCCGAAGTACGACAGCCTCAGTTTGGTCATCTTGGCTTCCAGGGAGGTTTCTAACTTGATCTGCTCTAGGACCCATTTGTGTGTCCTTTTGGCTATCCATGGGATCCTCAGCACTCTTCTCCAGCACATCTCAAATTAATTTGTCTTCTTCCTATCATTTTTTTTAACTGTCCAGCTCTCACATCCATACATGGTAATAGGGAATACGATGGCTAGTATAATTCTAACTTTTGTGCCGAGTTGTATATCTTTGCATTTTAGAATCTTTTCTAGTTCTTTCATAGCCACCTTCCCATTCTTAAACTTCTTCTGATTGCCTGACTGCAATCCCAATTTCTAACAATGTTTGATCCCAGGTATGGGGATTATTACTATTTCTATTTCTTCACTGTCTAGGTTGAACTTGTGAAGGTCCTTGATGGTCATTATTTTTGTTTTCTTTATGTTCAACATTAAGCCTGCCTTTGCACTTTGTTCTTTGATCTTTCTTAGTAGGTGTTCCAGCTCTGTGAGGTTTTATGCTAGTACTATGGTGTCATCTGCATATCTTAGATTGTTGATCTTCCTTCCTCCTATTTCACTCCTCCTCCTTCTGTGTCCAGGCCTGCTTTTCTTATACTATATTCTGCATACAAGTTGAACAGATAGGGTGAAAGGATACAGCCTTGTCTGGCCCCTTTGCCAATTGGGAACCATTCTGTTTCTCTGTGTTCTGTTCTGACAGATTCCTCATCAGGACTATCAGATGTGTTGGCACTCCCATGTCTTTAAGAGCGTTCCATAGCCTTTCATGATCTATGCCAAGACATTCAATTTGTTTTAAGCAATCCATAATATCTGTAGAACTCTTGTCCAACACCAAATTTCAATTGAGTTGATTTTCCTCCAGAAAGCTTTCTTACATGTCCAGCTTTCACAACCATATATAGAAATTGAAAATAGCATGGCTTAGATGAGTCTGACTTTGGTATCTAATGATATGTCTTTATATTTAAGGATCTTATTTAGTTCATTCATGGCAGCCTATCCAAATCTTATTATTCTGATTTCTTGGCTATAGTCTCCATTTTAGTTAATGGCCAAGCCAAGATATAGGAAATCATTAATTTCATGGTCTCTATTAGCCACTTTAAAGTTATGTAAAGTTATGTGGTCATTATTTGTCTTCTTAAATATACAACTGCAATCCTTCTTTTGAATTTTCTTCCTTAACTTTCATCAGTAATCATTCCGAATTTTTGCTAGTTTTTACAAATTAATATGGTAACATCTCCATATTCTAAAGTGCTGATTTCTATTCCTTTCCCCAATTTTTAATGCTGCTTCATCTGAGTCTAGTCCTGCTTTCCTTATGGTATGTCATGTATATGAACTAAAAAGAAAGGGTGATAAAATATAACCTTGTCTAACCCACTTGCCATTGCGAAACCATTCTGTTTCTCCATATTGTGTCCCACCAGTGGCCTCTTACCCAAAGTATAGGTTAAACATCAGGACAGTCAGATGTTGTGGCACTACCACACTCCACCAGTCAAAGGTTTTGCTGTAATCTATAAAGCGCAGGGGTACATGATCAGAATATGTTACGCATACTATTATGACATTTTCAATTCGGTTTATAATAGTTTTAAGACTAAGTGTGTACAGTTCTGAAGTATGTTTTCTATTTGAGTGAGATGAAAGTATATTCTCTGCTTAAATAATATTTCACACTCCAACTATCAATCGGCCCTAAAACTGCAATAAACGTGCCTATAGTGATATCATTTTTCACAGGCTTACAGAACTGGGAAGTTCAGTCATGATTCTCAGCAATAAGAATCATTATGTTGATATTCATTACTTTAAAAAAATATATATGAAGTATTTTTCCCCAGTGAAATTCAATGTAATTTTGACAGCATTTTCCCCAGGAACAATATGTGCCCTTGGTATCCACTGGGGTTTGGTTCCAAGACACACCCCTGCCCCATGGTTACAAAATCAATGGATGCTCAAATCCCATTAAATACAATGGCTTAGTAAAATTGTGTCCCTTCTATAAAATGGCATAATCAATGCTTGCTTTTTGGAATTTATACATATTTTTAAGTATTCTCAAACCATGGATGGATGAATCCAAGGATAAAGAAATCAGTGGATACAGAGGGCCAACTGTATTTTTATTTTCATGCTCCTTTGCTTCTCACCCCTTCACCACTTCCCCTTCTGACCTTTCATCCTATGGAAAACAAGCAGCCTGAACAGCGGAGTGGAAGAGAGGAAGAGGGAACCCAAAGCTCACTGCCTCATGGTGTACCACAGGCATACCATATGGAACTGCTGGCTGGAGGAGAGGGAGAATGGATATAAAAATGACAATCAGAGATAAGAGAAAGTGGATTGAGGGATGAGAGAAATGGCATGTATAAAGGAAGAAAAAAGATATAAAGAGAACGAAGGAAAGAAGAGATGTCTATAACACTAAATGGAAGACAGAGGAGGATGGCTGAGTAAACAGGACACCACAGATGGACTATAATGATGATACAAACACTGTTGATAATATGGGAGAGGGCAATAACTTTAAAAGAAATGAGAGGATAAGACCAAGCAGCCAGGGAGAAAGGAAGGTTCTAAGGTGGCTTGAATAAAAAGTAACAGGATTTACAAAAATCATAAAACATTTTATAAGTATTAATTATTAATTATGAAACCCCAGTGGGTTTCATGGTAGAACTGGTCTCCAGAGTGGTCTCCAGAGTGACAGTCCAACACTCAAAGCCACTATACCATGTTGGGTCTCTAAACAGAAGTGTCATTTTTACCTACATTTCTTATCTCTGGGATTATTAAACTTTATTTATAAAGTGCTGTAAATCTGGATTTATTAAATACTATATCAGTATTTCCTCCAACAGTATATTATTAGCTATAAATTCTTCTTTAAGTGTAGATCTGTCATAAACTTGTATTGGCCAGGGTGTCGAGGATATCAGTGCACAAAGGCAAATACACTGGGCCCTTAGTAACCACTAGGGTTTGGTTCCAGTGCCCTGCTCTCCCCCGGGATACCAAAATCCATAGATCTCCATTCCCATTCAGTACAATGGCATAGAGTAAAATGGTATCCTTTATACAAAATGACAAAATCAAGGTTTGCTTTTTGGAAATTAAATTTTTAAGTACTTTTAAACCATGGATGGTTGAATCTGTGGATATGGAGGGCAGACTGTATTTGCCAACATCAGATCTTTATTTATTTATTTATTTATTTTGGCCTACCTCAAAGAGGGAAATATGCCTTCCCCCTTACTTTAGATGATCCCTCTACCAAATATTACCCCCTTAGACTTGTACCCCAGCTGTGACTTGTACCCCAACATCTCCTAAAGGACTAAACCACCTAGATCTGAGGATCAAATTACTTTTAGTATATCTTTCATTGACTGAGTCTAGCAAGTTATTTCGGTTGTATGAAGAAGTAGCAAAAATACAGCACTCCATGGAACCCAACCCAGACTATATTGAGTTCATGGGTAACTAAGTACATATATTGATTCATTACTTGCTCCAATCACATATGAACTTAACCAACACATTTACCAAAACATAACTGTACAACATACAACCAGAAAGGGGGAAGGGAACTAGTGAGAGACATTTGTCTCAATATATATGTGCAAAGCCAAGGCAGATGTGAGAAACCTTAAATTCCACAGGTGGATTTAAGGAGCAAATCCAATATGCCATCTCACACTAGGCCTTTTATTCCCACTCTTTTAGTAACTTAATGACCAAATTTCAAAGTAGAAGCAGAATTAGCCTGTTTTGTAAAACCAGAGAGAAAAGAAAATTAGTCACCATCAGGCCTCCATTTCTTGAATCAGTCAGTCAAAATGGCTTTCATATGTCAACTGATGATTCATAATATGATGGAGAAAGCCACAGAATTATCTGAGATTATAATATGGCTGCAGCTTCATGCTACCTAGCTGTTAAATTTGTTTAGAAATTATCATATTATAAATTTGGTGTGAGGTGAGGCTCATACAGCATCTGGGACTCAAAACTCTAGGGGTGCATTTACAGTGCAGAAATAATGCAGTTTGACACTAGTTTAACTACCATGGCTTCACCCTACAGAATCCTGGGATTTGTAACTTTGGGCCTTTGCAGACTGCTAGAAATAGTGCAAACTGAGTCCACTTTAACTGTCTTGGCTCAGTGATAGGGAATCATGGGAACTGTAGTTTTTTCTGAGACATTGAGCCTTCTCTGTCAGAGAGCTCTGGTGCAACAAGTTTTTTTAGGTTTTGTTTACAGTGTATTAACATATATGTATGGAAATTTTAATGTTGTAAGCCGCCCTGATTGCTCTGCAGAGGGGCGGGATATAAATAAATAAACAAACAAATAAAATAAATAAAATAAAGCTCTTTGTGAGGCAACAGTACTTTTCAGTAGAGAAGGCCAAAGACCTTGTGAAACTAGGATGAAGCTACAATACTTAAAGTGGTGTCAAACTGCATTATTTCTAGTGCAGATGCACCCAAAGGCTTCACAAAATGAGATGACAAGTGCTCCATGCAAGTCAACTCACAAAGGCATTGTGCAGCCTGTAAGGATCTCTTGATCCTTAGGTAATACTAATTTGAAGGGGAAACCCCATCTGTGGTGCATTCTCACCTTATGAAGGAGCTCATTTTAATGCCAAAGGCTATGCCAAAACATCACCGGGTCAATACTCCTAGGACTTTCAATACTCTGTATCCCATTTGTTGCAAACTGATTAGGGAATAGAGAACTCATGCAAAGCAGAGTACAATGTTCCTAAGGAAGTTACATTTTTGAGATCTTTTGACATTAATGCCCTCTGTGTCCCCTCAGTACCCAACAAATTTCAGTACTAGGTGTATTACATTAACCCATTTTGTGAAGATGATGATCCTGTCTCCTCCCTCTTCACAATCCTTTGAAAAGAAACTCAATCCTATATCCCTTGTTTCTGAGTTCCTCCAGGTTATCATCCAGCACAAAGGTTAGGTGTTCTAATAGTTGAAGTCCCTTATCATGAAGTTATCTTAGTTTTAATGGCTCAATAACAGAACTTTCAATGTCTGGCAACTTTTTTGATAGATTAATCAGGCTGTATCTATTGGAGTGAGAGCTGCCATTCACTTTAGCTCACAGTTGGTGCAGGCCACAGAGTAGCTACACATTCAAGCCATCATTTTTTAATCCTTCCCTCTTTAGACCATCTGAATACTATCTTTGCTGGCTCTGGCATCTCATCCTTGGCCAAGAAGTCAGGTGTATCTTACAGCACAAGTAGGTGGTGAAGTCTCATTCTGTTTGATGTAGCACCTGTTTAATCTGGGAGGGGGGGGGAATCTGATTTATATGCATACATTGCTTAATGGAAAGCTCAGCTAATGGATGAGACTGTCAAATTAGTTGACTGCCAACCATAACCAATGACCACAACTGCATTTTTTAGAAATGTTTACATCTTTCTGTACTGCGTTTATGTACCTTCAAATCACCTGGCGGCTTATAGTGACCCCAGTAATTTCATAGGGTTTTCTTACACAAGGAATACTCAAAGGTGGTTTTGCCATTTCCTTCCTCTGAAATAAAGCCTACAGCACCTGGTATTTATTGGTGATCTCCCAACCAAGTACTAACCAGCACTAATGCTGCTTAGCTTCCAAAACCAGATGGAATCTGATGCCTTATGCCTAAAAGAACAAAAATCAAAAAGCAGTTAATAAAAAGCCCAAAGCATCTCTTCTCAATCTTCAAGTCTGTTCTTGATTATTTGACCTGAATTTCCAAGTATTACACAATAATTCTCACCAAAATGCAGGTGAAGGCTTGCCATCTATCACATTCATACAAATTTATGTAAGTGGTGTCACCCGTGTGCATCAAAATAACAATTAATAGTAATATTCAAGTTTAGGAGTATATTCAATTTTACTTTCAATGCAAAAACAAGATCAAGAATACCTGAGTTTGCAGAAAGTTTTTAAAAGTCATGTCAGTGTACTCTTATCAATGCTAGTAGAACCAGAAATGCTTTAAGTATATTTTCCACTTTTATTTTTTCCCCATAGGATCAATAATGTAATGAATCAATGCCATGAGTGACACCCAATGTTATATAAGGGGACTTTCCCATCCTAGTCTCACCTCTGTACCCAAAATTTTCTCTCCAAAAGAGATCAGGAGTATGTAGGAAGAAGGGGAATCCATTCCACTAAGAAGCTGTGTTCGCCTGGCAGCCAGACACTGGTGAACACAACTCCACACAAATTTATTCATACCATGTATAAGTACAGTCCTTCAGGCATGCTTTAGCTGTTGTATCTTACAATAATTAACACTATTCCAACAAAAGCAATTTCCAGGTAAACTTTGAAAGTGTTTAAACATTTAAATGAAATTGAATGCACTTCACTGAATTTTCCATAATGAAATATTTCAGTTCAGTTACTGTTAACAATTGTGAAATTTCTCAGCTATTTATGCAGTATAGACAATTAACAGGGTATACTTTTCTATACTAAACAAAAATAAAATAAGTGTGCCAAATCATATCTTCATCAGTTTAGATTTTTTCTTCCAAATTCAACATGTTCTGTAAAATGCACTGATAAAAATATTAAGAACTTGAATTCTGAAAGATAACAGCAACTTCTGGGCCAATCATTATTTGCCTAAATATATTACATATACATACACACAACTCAACCACCCATGCCCTTTGGATAACAGAAAAGCACAGAATATAACTGAAAGCTAAGACTATTTCAGCTGAGGCATTTTGGAACTGTTTGTCACACTCTAGGTCAGTAAAGGAAAAGTATGTTCCCTGATATTAAGAAAGTTTCTAGAAAGCAACAAGTAGTGTCTGTTCCAAACTTGCAACTGTTTCTTTACAATAATTCCCTTAAGGCTGGTGAAGAATTTAGACACAATCTATATTCAAAAGCATAACATGGCTGTCACAGCATTTCACCAGAGGTGGCAACACTATCGTTTATAAAACTATTTGGCAGAAAAAGGAAAGCACTCCATAAACTTTTGAAACATGAAAAAAAAAATACTTGGTGGCATATTGCAACCCCACAACATGCAATGCAAAACCAAACGAGAGGCATTCTATTGCAGCCTATTGCACTTCCCTCAGTAGGCAGCAAAAGTATTGATGAAGCCTGCAGATGCAGCAACAGAACTGTCCATAAAAAGCCAAGACAGCTGTTGCCATGGCTACTACAAGTCAGTTTATCAGGGGAAAAAAATATTATGATCACTCAGAAGTTTGGATTTAAAGATGCTAAGACTTGGATTGCTAATTGACTGAGGAGATCAACTATGATTTTACATGAAAGTATATTGCTTCAGAGTAGCACATGGTGAACAATACTTGGATACACAGCAGGAGGGGAAGAGAAAAAAAGAAATCAATGGCTTTCTACTGGTGCTACTTCTCTTCAAGTACTGATAGTTTATGTTCTGCATACAGCTAAAAACTCAGCATAAAAAACATACTTTGGCTTGTATGGGAGATTTTTCTTTCACAAGCCTCCTTACAAAGTCCAAAAAGTGTTGTCACAGGTCCAAAAGACACTGATTTAACTGCCCTGGGTCAATGCTAGGGAATTCTGGGAACTGTAGTTTTGTGATACATTTAGCCTTCTCTGTTAGAGAGCTCTGATGACACAATAAATTACAATTCTCAGGATTGTCAAGCACTGAGCCAGGGCAGTTAAAGTGGTCTCAAACTGGATTATTTCTGAGTGTGTTTTGGACCACAGTGTTAGGATTCATGATGTCATTAGGCTATATATTCTCTCATTCTCTCTATAACATTTCTGCATTTATTGTTTACTCTTCTTTTTTAAATTCAATAATGAAAAGAGGTTTTGAAACTTTATTCCAATATCAAGACTAGGTCATTCATTCACTTGCGTTTGAAAGGTATACTTCAAACTTCTTTTAATTTCAATATTTCAGAACGTAGGTTTTCCATCACTAAGTCTAAGACTGAGTAAGTGATCAGGAGTATGTAGGATGGAAGGGGAAAGACAGCAGTCATCATCATCGGGCACCAGGCTACAACAACAATGATAATGTTCTCAGAGGAAGGCACAGGCAAACCTACTCTGAACAGATTTTGCCAAGAAAAACTCATGACAGGGATTTGTTAGGGTCACTATAAATCAGAAACAACTAGAAGGCACACAACAACAACATAAATTACTGTGGGTTCCACCCAATACCACATAAGTAAATTTTCTTTCCTCTCACTCCACATCCTATCCTCTTCCAAATCTGTTATGCAGGTTCCCCTAACCAAAACACATTAGGAGCCATGAAGGAAGAAGCAGAATCCATTCCACGCAGAGGGTCCACTCTTCAAGCAGTGAGGCATCATCTTAAACAGTCCCATATTTCTGCACTTCTAAAACAAAAAAAGTGGTGTTGCATCACATGTTTCACAGGTATGTCTGATGTTATCAGTGAAAACCTACTTTGGTCTCAAGTAAAAATACTTATTTTCAATAATTTTATCTACTAAAATTGTGTCTCATTTATGCAAGTGCTATAGCCACTATGGACAATTTGGCTAGGCTACATATGATCCTAAAAATCTTGGCTTTCGTTTCCAACGCAAGATGGACTCTGTGTTTAGATGATGTTTTAAAGGGCATGATTGAAAATTTGGTCAGTATAAATCAGTGATTTAGAGATTAATTTGTAATTGTCAGGAGTTTTACAAGCAAGACTTGTCTCATGCACAGAACTGATAAACACAGCAAATTTCTGTAAAAGTACCAAGCTCTTTAAAGTCCAAAACACACTGCAGAAATAATCCAGTTTGAGATGGCTTTAACTTTTTCTCCAAAGTCATCATAACTCAACAAGCTTCTAGATTTACTATGTTATTTACAAAACACTAACTGCATAGTGAAAGAATGGGGATATATTTTCTATTCAGTATACTCATCTTAACTCTCTTTGACTAAATTCCAATACATGTCTATTTTCATAGGGTTTATTCCAAAATCAGGGTTAAAAAACAACCACTTTCACTCAGCTATCTTTTCCTCAGAAAAAAATATATAATTTTTATTGTATATTATATACACAATGAAGTATCTCTACAAACACTTCAACTCAGCAAGAAATCTAGCAGTAAAACTACCCCTGAAATAATGAAGCAACTCATCCCTGTTTAAATTCCCTAGTACAAAGTACAACCCTGCTAAGTAACTATCAGAGCTCCTATCATCATATTAAATTGAAACAATGCAGCAGCACAACTCTGCTGCACTAAAATACATGACCAAGTACTAGCATAATTATAAAAGCCAAATGGCCCAAAACATAAAAACTTTTCCCCTATATTACCAACACATTTAATATATGCAAAGGCCAATTCGTCCTATCAATTACAATATTTATATCCCACCTTTTTCTCCCAAGAGAGGGACTCAAGGTGGTACTCAGAGTTAATCATGTTCAAGTTACACTGACTGCAACAGGAGAAACAAGCATATGTCCAAATCTCACCAATTAAAGCCAATACCTCTGATTGAATCAGGGCGCAAGTAGTTTGTTAAACACTGCAAAACTTCAAAATCTATGGGAAACATGTACTTGTTAAGTGTTTGTAACATTTATTCTGTACCAAACCACTAGAAATCTTAAAGGTGTCAATATCAAGCTTGAAAGAATACATGTTAGCTATAAATATCTTAAAACTGCACTCTAATCATCTTCCTAATACAGCCTGAAAAGCTGTATTGCATAATCCCTGTACTAATAATTTACATTTGTGTTTATACTGCAGACTCATGAACATATATGAATACAAACACTTCAATCAATAATAAAGTTTTATCTGAAAGTAATCCAAATAAGTTCCTTTCCTGTAACTTGTACATTTTTACTCAGAAATAAAACCCACTGGATTCAATGGAGCTCACTCCAAGGTAAACAAACACAGGTTTGCAACTTTAAGGATGCTTCCAAGGCAAGCAGGCCTTTACAGATTACAGCATACAGGCAGTAAAATGGAACTGACCCCCTTTTCCTGGAAAAGTAACTCCTCTTAACTAATCAATCCAAATATCACTGGCAGCATAACCCACTTATATCCCCATAAACACTCCATCAACCAGTTAATTCATAAAAGTTACTACACTAATCACAAAGATCAAAAGTGCAAGCTGCAGAACAGAAAAAAATGGTCAGTTTCATAAAAGCGTTATTTGTACCACTTTTATTTTTGGAGACTGTTGAGTACAACAGAACTCAAAAACTGAGCATCGAATTGTTCAAACAGAATTAAAGAGAAACAACACAAACTAATTCTGCTAGTTTTTTAAATTCAAGTGCTGCTAATTTTAAAATCCGAAAGATAAAGTAGTAATTAGCAGGTACCAGAAAACTTACAGCAAAAAACCTGTGTTGTGGATGAGCAAGTTCTTAGAATGTACAGTATATATAAATTTATGGTGTATATAAAGTGGTAGTCTCTTACTCAGAACTCTCACTGACTGTCAGTATATTTTATTTTTACAAAGCAGATAACTCATTGCTTTAAAAGCTATTTCAAAACACTATTTCAAAAACTAGGTTATATTCAATGTAATGTTGCAGTGTCAAAGTTAAAATCTATCAAGGTGCCCACATTTAAAGCTAGATCACAAAAGATGTTTAATAATGTTGACCTCCAGTCCTGCCCCCCTTCTCAGATACCACTATATTAAAATAAAATGTTCAATACCGTTTCATTTTACTTTTCATTGGAATAGTTACTGAAGTATTTATTAACTGTACTATAAAATTAAACAGCCTTAGATAAGCATAGTATAAAAAAATGGGAATTGTCACAAATTGAAACCAGATATCCAAGTGTTGCCAAAGAAAATGATAAAATAAAATGCAAGTAAGCACTTCTATGAAAACAGAGCCCCTCAAATTCTCACATCCCTACTGCAAACATATCTGACATCAAAGTAGATTAGCTTCAATAAAGCTTCAAACTTAAAATCACTCAGTACAAGGTGTTTTTAAGTAAATCATGTTGAGTGTTTAGGTACCATGTGTCAATGCCAACCGGTGTCTATGCTATTCTTAGCATCTTATATAGTCTGAAAGTTGTTTGTTAATGCTTTTTCCCCTCTAGTTCCTCCCCTTTACTCTTTAAAGAACATTATTTTTTATTATGGAGTTCTATTATTTCAGCGGAGATGAACAGCCTTTTCTCCCTGAATATTGTAATAATATCTTGCTGTGATTAACTTGATCAAGTGTACTAATTTCAAGTCAGGAGAAAAATGTATAGGTTTATTACTGAGCTAAAAATGACCTCAACCTGTGTTTTATGTTTCATATGTAGAGGTCTTTAACTTTCAATAAACAGTTTCATCCCTACAACAACCATAACTGAACAATCCAGTCATTAAAGCAAAGTTCACTGTCAAGTACATAGGCCTGGACAAATATCAATTTACTATAACTTTAAAGCTCACCCCCAGAAGTTCATCACTCATAAAATCAAACAAAAATTAACACCCCAACCCTAATTACATTGACTTGGGAATCAAGCCAATTGGTTTTATGAAAACTTGTTTTCAAGTCTGTGTAACCTAATCTGACTTTAAAAAAATATTATAGCATCTGATTGAAATGCAACGGCATCCTCATCTTGCCACCTGCAAGCTTTCACAGCTCAATACCCAAACTGTCCCCCTATGAAAATGTGTATCTATAACCCAACAAGTTCAAAAACATCATTTTATGACAGCTGTGTTGATCCAACTGGCCTTCACAACAAGAGCAAAGTCTAACATTGCAATCCTGAAAGCATCAACCACACTGCAGACAAGGGAGGAGAGGAGGGGGGACCTGTAGTAAGCCTCAGAATAACAAAGAAGGAAAACAGAGGGGGCAAGTAACGAGATCTGCATACACAAGGGGACTAGACCAAAAGGCAGAGAGTCCCACGTACAAGAACCCCAATCCTCTTGGAAAACACACAGAGAAAGGAGCGAGAAGGGACACGTCTTCACTCCCTCCAAACATGTGCCAGAGTAGGAGTGTGAAATCCCAAAGGTGTTGTTCTTGTTGTTGTTTGCAACCAGCTGTGTATGCC
>CM034701.1:74417175-74440353 GCA_020142125.1 Phrynosoma platyrhinos | reverse complement strand
ATATATAGAAAGAAACATTTCTGCACAGGAAGTTGATGCACTAAGAGCAGGAGTAAAACATCCCCCCGAACAATC
The DNA here is from genome assembly GCA_020142125.1 of Phrynosoma platyrhinos. Lineage (NCBI taxonomy): Eukaryota > Metazoa > Chordata > Lepidosauria > Squamata > Phrynosomatidae > Phrynosoma > Phrynosoma platyrhinos. The sequence continues at coordinate 74,440,278 of CM034701.1, read as the reverse complement.
GCCCCACTGCAAGCACAGGAAGTTGATGCACCAAAGCAGCAGCAGCAACGACGACAACACAAAAACACGCACACAAACCCACCAGCATCTTTCACCTCACGTATGGGATTTTTGTACAGGAAGCTGATGCACCGGAGGAGGGAAAGGGGTGTGTGTCTAAGACAGAGAGAGAAAGAGGGAGAGAAAGCTAGAAGCAGCAGCAGCAGCATCCCAAAGCAAGGAGCCTTTTCTTTCCCTTCCTCCCTTTTGCACAGGAAGTTGATGCAACAGGGCAGCAAGGGCTGAGAGATGGAGGGAGGACCAGGAGAGGGGGAAAATAACTCCACACTTGGCATCCTAACAATGGAAAAAGCGCTGCCATACCGAGGGTTTCAGAGCCTATTAAGACTGCAGGTACTTTACTTGGGAGGCAAACGTCGTTGCGAGGAGTGAGGCTTACTCACAGTTGTTGTATGCCTCCAAATCTTTTCCCGACTTATGGCTACCCTATTATGGAGTTTTCTTGACAGGGTTCAGAGGAGGCTGAGAGAGTGGAACTTGCCCAAGGTCATCCAGTGGGTTTCCATGGCCAAGCTGGGAATTGAACCCTGGTCTCCAGAATCAGAGTCCAACAGTCAAACGACTACACCACACTGGCTCACCTACTCAGAAAGCTCTTCCACAGCAAGAATTTCAGAGCTTGTAAGTCTGCTGATACTTGGCAACAAATACAATTGAGATGAGTGAGGCTTACTCATAGTGCTGCTACTACCATTACTACTACTACTATTGAATAAAAATCTTTAGGGTGGTGATGTACCTTACACTAGAGGAAGGGCACATGGGCGACATATCAACAACCAGAAGGAAATTCCGTACTAAAGAGTAGGAGCAAAACAAGAGGGACAACCACAACAGTGCCACAGGACTATTTGAGCTTTGTTGTGAGTTCTATCCAGAACCAACAAGCTACTCATTTAGATACCAGTTGCATTTTCTTCAGTTGCATTTTATTTTTCTCCTTCATACTATTAAAATGCAGCGGGCTTTTAGACTTAAAAACAACAACAACACACTAGCTAATACTACAATTTCTGTTTCACTCTCACAAGTTCCTGACAATTAACATTTTATACCACTTTCTTAAGCATCTTAAATGTAAAGTCTGTTATGGAAAGTTCTTCTAAAGTTCATGTGTTATGGGAACTGTGAAACAATGGAAGTTGTGGGTCTTTTTAAAGAAAAGGTTTAAGGTAAGGTTCAGTGATTTAATATGGATCATACCGTACTGGTATAGATTAGGCAACCCATGATAGGGTTGCCTTAGGGTTGCCATAAGTCGGAAACAAAATCACACAACAACAACAATAGATTAGTTTATGTGCTTGGAAACTGATTTTAAAAACATGGTAAAGCCACTACTTCTGATGTCAACATAACTGACACAGTCCAGCTGAAGAGGATAAATGGAATTTAAGGCCACAGAGAGTGAAATTTCATTCTATTGCTTCCAGTGGGTCACACTAACTTTTGCCAGATTGTAACAAATAGAACTTATTTACCGTTTTAAAGCACTTATATATCACTGCCTATTTTTAAATCCTTAAGTCTTTTATAAAAGATTACAACATGATGAAGCTACAAAATTGGCAATACTACACATTACAAGACTCCATAAGATTAAGTTTAAAATAACTTAAGTCAATAATTAGGAAGAAAACTGCTTCTTACATTTTTTTAAAAAAAAATTGAAAATATATTATCAGTGCTTGATGGTGCAGAGAAGGCTGAATGGGCAATTGTGGTGGGGATTATGAGCCAATTTTCAGCTGCAGGATCCTCTGGGGGCTTCATTGATGGTCCAAGATTTAAAAAGATTTTAAAACAAACAAAAACCAAGAATGGCCAGGTATCCATTTAAAATGTGAATTGCTTTGAGGAAAATCTATTTTCCCCTTTTTTATTATTATTTTAGCCAACTGGAAGGTTGAGGGCCACAAAACCGCCAGAGGGCTATATGCTACCATAGGGCCACATTATGCTCACAAATTCTCTAGACTAGAGCAAGGGTAGGGAAATGCAACCCCTGAGTCACTCTTATGCAGTTTGCAAGACCCCTGGAGACCCTCCATTGATATATATCACACACACACACACACAAATTTTCTAGTGATCTTTGCACCTAAAAACAGCCCTAGACCACCTAAAACTGAGTGCAAATGTGGTGGTTTCATCTGACAACTCCTAGATTCCCCAAGTACCGGCCCCAAAAGATAAATCAAGAACAACTTAAAACAGATGGAAAATGGAAGAAAATGGCAACTAGAACTGATGTCATGTTACTTTCAGTGCACTTCAGTGCAGAGTGCAGCCTTTGGGGCAGGAGACATATAGTAGTTGCCTACCTGTGCTCTAATAGATCATTCTAAAAGGTGTGTATAATCACAGCAAAGTCATGTTACTCTATTATCATATTGACAATGGTCAATGTAGGGGCTACCCCAGAACTGTATGATGTTCCTCCTTTTTCTAGATCCAAAAACTACTCACAACAGTGCCTTCATTTTATTGGGATTCAGACGATTGGTACTTATCTAGCCACCACTCATCTGTGCATCATGGATTCAGATGCAGCAGAATGTTGGCTGTCCTCATATTCATGATACTTTCTACAGAACTCTTATGACTATCCCTCTCTCTCATACACACACACACCAACATTCACAAGATGATAAATAGCACTGGGTATAATATAATATAATACCTTGCAATAAAACTGCATCTTCACATTCTGCCTTCAACTTGTCTAACACCAATGCATACCTGAAGGAGCACTTGCCCATCTTAACAGCTGTCATCTGAAATTTCTCAGTGATCTTCTTGTCAATCCCACCACATTTTTAAATAACACCACCAACAGCGAGGGATTTTCCCATGTCGACATGCCCAGTGATGATTTTGATGCAGGACTTTTCCTTTCCATTTTAGATAATTATTAGGTGGCTATCTTCCACTTCAGATAAAGCACCTCTGAAGCAGTGGCAAACCCTGTAGCAAAAAGACCAAAAAAAAAAGGAAAAAAGAAAAAAAAGGCAGAGTTACATTCTTGATAAAGAGTGTTAATTAGGCCAATTCTATCCCATATCAAGGCTAGAACCCAGACTGGAATAGGTTTAGACAATCAGTGTCCTCCAACAATGTTTCTTGCTAAGTTACAATCAAAAGGAGAAAGAATTTGTAAGTGGTAACTTTTAAACCACTTGGTCCCAGGAAAATTCTTCAGGACTGATTGCATTAGTGACTCTTTAAGGAGAACAGTCTCCACTATCCATTTACCACACTCAACCCACCCTAGTCCACCCTTCTCTGCTAACTTAAATCAGTGATGATAGGGAAAAAGTTGAGAGGGCATGCAGTTACTCAAACCAAGATGAGAAACGTGTCCAAGTGCTTAAACCACAGCATTGGAGCTGATCCCCCACCCAAACTGGACAGGACAGAGCACCGAACACCTCACCAAAATTTGATATATCACCAGTATTAAGATTTATATGAAGACAGAAGGCCTCAGAAGGATTGCAACATACTGCTAATTGGTAGAGTTAAATAACCCCCAAACCATCCAGAATCTCTCTTCTGGATATTTATTTGGAAATGCAATAGAGCCATCTTTTCTGCTACCCTCCATGACTAAACAGATAAGACTATACACTCTTAGGGCCTCGGCAGACGACTAATAGAGTCATCTCTGAGGCCTGGAAGAGGAGGGGCAGCCGCACGAGCGGCGCCCCTTCCTGTTCCCGAGGTTGCCCTCGGAGCTGCCGGCCCTCCGCTTATGCCATGTGTGTTCTAGCCATTGTCCAGTCTGTTTAATTGCTTGGAGCTGTTCTGAAAATCAGGGAGCCAACTTAGGTTCCATAGTGTCAGAAAGGGCATTCAGGAACAATCTTGGTAACAGCCTTATAGATCTCATCAATGAGATAGGAGCATGACGGCTCAGATGCAAGCTGTATTATAATGCTTATATCTCACTATTGGCTACATTGGTTAGGAGTGATGAGAGTTGTCTTCCAACAACATCTGGAGGGCCACATGTTACAGCAACTCCAAGGAGTCTTTCCCAGCTCCTCCTGAAGATGCCAGAAATTGAAATTGGGATCTTACTTGTACAAAACATGTCCTCTACCACTGAGTTATGATCTTTCTCCAGTTTGTGAAAGACTGGACTTTTTCCCTTGACAATAATAATAATAATAATAATAATAATAATAATAATAATAATAATAATAATAATATTTATTTATATCCCGCCCTTTGTAAACCCAATCAGGGCGGCTTGCAACCATAAAAACATATACAATACCCAGACCCAACAACCCCTCCCCCCCTTAAAACAGTATTAAATCAATAAAAATTAAAAACAAACAATTCAATTCAATAAAAACAGTACATCAACCAATATATATACCCAGCGGCAGTGATCCTAACCATCTTTAGATGGGGCCATGCAAGGATCACTGGGGTGGGAGTATCCGAGGCCAGAATAATTAATCTGGAAAGCACAAAGATGACTGAAACTGGAAAAGCATTCTCGTAACTAAAACCTTTAACCTGTTAAACCATCCCACACTAAGACAAGCAACACAATGCTGTATACTCTTAAGGTCATTGATACTTTTGGGATCTGGTGCTATCTTTGTATTCTTAACATAGTTAGAAATTTTGGTACATAAATCTAAATGAGTGTGCTTTTGCAAGCAAAGGGCCAGTTTCATAAACCACCAGTTTTAAACATCTGCAGAAAGCCTGTGATTATAAAATCTGTATTGCTATCAAATTACTCTCATCCCTTACTCATCATGACTACATTACAAGTCTAGTTTCACAATGGAGTAATAAGCTCATCTTGGTTTCTTACAACATCTGTAGTGATTACACAGAAGCCATAATGGAGTGGGGGGTATACTTCTGTTCCAGGCTACTTTACTAATGGAGTCCTAAAGACCAGTGGATTTACATTAGATCAGTCATTCCTATGCAGAGGCCTACTAAATCAATTTACTAAACTGACTCTAAACTAGTTTTACTCTTGGCATAGTTCATGTGGCAGCATTCATAGTATACAATTGTTTCCTATGTCATCATTGGTCCTTCCTTTATACCAGGGATGGGAACCTTTTAGAGACTGAGGCCCTAAGCAGACGACTAATAAAGTCGTCTTCTGGGCAGAGAAGAGGAGGGGCAGCCGCACGAACGGCGCCCCTTCCTCTCTCCGAGGTCGCCCCCAGATGCGCCGGCTGTCCACACGACCGGCGCATTGGGGATGACCTCACGGCGCAGCGCCCACATGCGCTGCGCCGTTTGAGTCAGAGAAAGTGCGCCCGCCGCTTTTGCGGCGCACTTTCTCTGACATCTAAAAGGAGCGCCAATTTGGTGCTCCTTTTAGAGTCGCCAGCGGTGCACCTGGATGCGGAGGCTGCAGCCCCGCGGCGCTCCGTTCGGCGGCGGCTCCGGGGCCTCCGTCTGCTGAGGCCCTGAGTGCCCAAACTGCAACCCCAAACCCACTTATTTATCGCAAGGTGCCACATCCCTCTGGCTCTCTAGTAATGAACTCTGGCAAACTCTGTGCAAGGGTGACAGAGTGCTTGCCCACAGAGAAGTCTCTGAGTGCCACCTCTGGCATGTGTGCTATAGGTTCCCATTACTGCTTTATAGTGTTTTTGCTTTTTTAAAGAAACAGTACTCACAGTGCAGCTTTGTAAAGTTACTTTTGGGGCTATTATTTGCAAAATTCCCTGGACAGGTAGCTAGGGGATTCTGGGAGTTGTAGCCCAAACTATCATGCTCTGGAAACATGACTTTAGTCTTTTCCCAACTAATGAGGAACTTTCTTTCCTTTTTATGCTGTTCATTTTCAGAAATTAGAACAGTGATGGCTGTTGTTTTCTAAACATTTCTATGCTTGGAAATAGACTACAATGGCTTGTCATCATTGATGTTTCATTTGAGGTGGGAGCTTATAAGGAACCATTTTATTAATCTATTCATTTCAACTGGATTTTTTCTAAAACAAATAACTTGAGGAATAATGCTGGAGGCTGTATTCTATTAATACAATCTGAGACTGTGTCTACATTTGAGTACTTTTTGTTTTAAAAATATCACTACATTAGTATTTGTTTCAACCCAAATTGTTATGTAGGGACAGCCCAACGAATGCGGTGTAACATATTCTTTTTTACAATATCCTCTTATACTACCCACCAGAAGTGGTGTTGAGTTACAGAAGAGGTGGAGGTGTTTTTCATTGTCAGGCAAGCTGCTTGCACAGGAGGAGATGAATTCTCTATTTGGTCAAGCATCTCCAGTAACAATATTCCAACAGTCCATAGTCCAAGCCAATAGGGTCCAATGATCCAGGTAGAAAGTAGGCCATTCAGGTAAGGACAATTCAAAGAAAGGGTCAAGGCAGTCAGAACTGAAGTCCCTAAAGGAAGCCAACAGAGAACAAGTAAATAAAATGCTGATTATTCAAAACAAGGAGTCGTCCAAGGTTCAAACTAATAAAATCCAAGCAAATCGAATGAAGACAGCCCAAGAATAGGTGAAGCCGTCCAAATTCAGACAGAAAAAGGTCAGCCAGCATAAGAGTTGAAGTAGTTGGCCAAATAGTGTTTTCAAAAGCTCTTTCAGGCTGAATCTAAAACTTTTGTAGCTGGCTACCACCCTGTTTCAGCTGTAAGAACTTCACCACAAGGTTTCCCCAGGAGGAGGGCTTTCCTCTCAAGGAGATCCTCTACTCTTGAAGAGGAACTTACTTCCTTGCAAATTAGCTGTTGAGTTGCCTCTAGCCTTACTTGTGTTTTCATCCTGTTTCATGCTCTTGAACTGGCAGGACACCCTGCCACACCCTCCAACTTAGAAACAGGGCTCACTGCTTTTTCAGATGTGGATTCCATCATCCTTTCCCCTCAGGGTCCATTTACAGGGGTAGGCAAACTGTTCCCTTTAAGGGCCGAGGGACTTCAGCTCCCAGAATCCCAGACTATTTGCCAACATCCCAGACTATTGGCCAACATGGCTGAGGCTTCTGGGAGCTGATGTCCCTCGGCCCTTAAAGGGGACAGTTTGCCTACCCCATATTCAGAGGTGATGGCCTTCTCCTCAGTGCCATTTGGTCCTGGAAGCTCTGAATCCTCCTCCAGAGAGGATCCTTCAAAATAAGGAAACATCTTACTCTCAGGTGAATGCATACACAGCTGCATTGGTGGCTCATTGTTCAACATTATTGACTCCAAAAGTACTTTTACAGCTGGGCATAGGGCCTTTGCAGATTGCCAGAAATAGTGCTAATTGAGTCAACTTTAACTGCCCTGACTCAGTGCTAGGGAATCATGGGAAATGTAGTTTATTGTGGCACCAGAGGTCTCTGACAGAGAAGTCTCAATGTCTCAGAAAAAAATTCCCATGATTCCCTAGCACTGAGCCAGGGCAATTAAAGTGGACTCAATTTCCACTATTTCTAGCAGTCTGCTAAGGCCCATAGATACCTACATCATGGATACCTCCACATACACACCAGATTCTCCTTTCCTATTATTCTCCTTTTCAACAGCTTGAGAGTGGGGTGGGTAGGTGTTCCTGTCTTTTAACAAGTATTCTCACCCTATCCTGAAAGGTAGTCCCTTCCCTGTGCCATGCTGTCTCATTTGTCATGCTTCAGGCATCATTCTTTCCTTACCCTTCCTTAGCATCTTCCCTGCGCCCTTACCTCTGAGCAAGCACCACTAAATCCATTGGAATTTATGTCTTGGTAGACATACATATGAATGTTCTGTCAGTTTCCTTAGAGCCTTTTTTAAAGGGACATACAAAAGCAAAAAGGTAACTAAGAAAGTTTTAGCAGCCACCACCCTTCTTTCAAATTATTGAACTTTCAACCAACCTCAGAGACATTACAGAAAAGATGCATACAGTACTTCTTTACAGAAAGCTCCATAGTTAGCCATACCTCTGTAGTATAAATTTTAAAGTAGCATTCCCTCAAAATTGCTGAGTGTCCAGCATGGTTGACAATGGTTAGCAAATGGAGGAAAAGCCCATTTGTCCTCCCCCTGTTATACCACCCGAAGTTAATATGTATATGGAGGAAGGAAAGGTTGAGAGGCTGAAGCCTCTCCTATTGATGTAAAATGTTAACATCAGTTTCACACCAAAATCAGTATTGTAGCAACATTGCAATGAGCAACAACAGTTCATAAAACGAGCCTGAAAAATACCAGAATATCACAGGAGCATCAAGTAACAGAGCCAGATGTGGCAGTAATGTGGAGAGGAAAATCCTCTTCTCAGCATTGCTCATGGGCCTGTAATCTTGCACATTTTTGTGGAAATAAGTTACATTAAATTTAGTGAAACTTACTTCTGGATAAACATGTTTCATTATGCTTACTTCCTAAGGCTTCAGCCTTTGTTAAGAAAACAAAAATATTTAAATATTAAAAATATCAAAGCCAAGCCTGTTTAAATCAGCAGACTAGCAGAAACCTGTCTTTGTCTAACTATGCTTATCTAAGAACTGAGACTTACTCAGAAACAACAAACACAAGTACCTTGCAGTTTAAACAAAAGTTTACTAATGGCTTTAATCTATATCTACATAGAGGCTATATCCGAATCTAGCAAGTGAATAGTTCAGGTAAAGAAGAAATCTTTATCTCACCATCTTTCCAAAGAAAGTTGAGAAAGGAAGAAGATGGAGAACCCAACAGTTCAGGAGAAAATCTTAGTGTGTATGAGTACTTCCCAAAAGGGGGAGTAACCCAAATCACATGATTAGTTTGAATAAGAGAGAGAGAGAAAGAGAGAGAGCAGAGTATGCATGCAGAAAATCCCTCTCTATCTAAAGAATGGGAAAGAGAATGCAGACATCATCCAACAGAAGGTCCATGTATACAATTATGGGATGAGCATGCATGGTCAGTAATTCATGAGCAAGTCTCACTGATTGAGACATCAAGAAAACATGCTCAGGACTGTGTACAAGATGATAATGATGCATTTACATCTCTCCATCCATCCACCCTGCCCTGAGCTCAAGGTTCCATACCTAGATTTTCTGATCCACAATTTCTCCTCACAACAAACCTGTGAGACAGGTGAGCCTCAAAGATCATGACTAGCCCAGGAGCCCCCACTGAATTTCATGACTCAGTATGTAACTACTACCTTATACTGACTGAATTAAGCCCAGTTTCCATTGGGAACCAGTAAGGCTGGTTGATTTAAAATTACTTTTAATGATATGTATACCAGTGAAAATGCTTAAATACCCGTTTGTTCATGGGAGCTAAGCAGAGTCAGTTCTTAAGTTAGTGCTTGGATGGAAGACCCCTATGGAATTCCAGGGACTATGGTCTATATTTCAGAGGAAATGGCAAACTATCTCTGAGTATCCCTTGCTTAAGAAAACCATATGAATATATGGGATCATCATAATAAGTCAACAGGTGACTTGAAGGCCCATGCATACACACCAAAGCATAGGGTTGGGTTTGCAACATTTGTGCAATAATCCAACTGCAGGATCTAGCTGGCATTTTTAACAGCTGTTGCAATCATTGCATGTTCTGGGTGAAGGATCTTTGAAGGTTGTACTAGCAATACAGAATATTGCTGTATTAACTCTATGCTTTTATTTGTAGGTTGTTCCTCAACATACTATGGTGACTGCAAGTCACATTGCCCTTTCTTACACAACATGATTATCCTTTGACATCATTTATTTCTTCAGAGTTTTGCAATGAAAACCATTTGCTATAATGGGGACTGGAAAAATCTATATCTATATATCCATCCATCCATCCATCTAAGGAGCTTATCGCACACCTGAAAGAGGTGTCTTACCTCTTCCAGGTCAATCCTCGATCCAGGATATACCCGGATGTTATCACACATAATTCGTTGCCGATTCTGCCAAGATGCCACCGGCCAAATCCAGTCCAGGTCAAAGCTGCACTCAGCTGGCACTTTTTCAAAAACAGAAGTTTTCCAACTTTAAAAATTGGCTGGATGAACACAGCTTCGACCCAGGCTGGATTCGGCCGGTGGCATCATGGCAGAACCAGCAGCAAAATATGTGATAACATCCAGATGTATCCCAGATCAAGGATTGAACTCAGAAGAGGTTAGATGCCTCTTTCAGGCATGCAATAAGCTCCTAAATATGGACAAGGATTGCTAAGAAGTAATGGGGAGAGGAATTGTTTTCTTTTGTTTTGCTAACAAATGTCCAGGGATATAAGTTTGTACACTGATGGGCTGCAGTGCACTAACCAACCAAACTGTATTAATCTTTACAGTACCAGAAGACTATAGTTTTTAAGGTTTTCTATTGCAGAAGCATTTTTAGAGTTAATAATCTTGACGTTGGTTTGGGCTGGGCTTGTAAAAATTACTTTTTTGGACTACAGATTCCTTTAGCCAGTCCTCCCATTATGCTAGGGAGTCCTAGGAACTGTGTTCCAAAAATAATTTTTCCAAATTTTGATTGGGACTATCTTTGGTGTCACTTTTGTCTGGGTCTCCATAGTACCTGCTCAGCTTGCATATTTGTGACTAGGGCTGCAGGAGTTTCTAGAGTTTTCTCCTGAGTTTATCAACAGGCCAGAAAAGCTGCATCAGACCTGTTTTTTGTCCTTTTAACAACATTTTGGTATGCAGAAGCCAAAGATAAAGCATTTTAAAGCATGAGATATAAAGATGGATCACCGACTATCCCTATGAACAAGCTCATATTTTAAAGGTCATCCTCTTAGGCCTTTCACCAGATTCCCTCCACATCTAGACATTAGGTCTGTGGTTAGCAAAGAGATGGTATTTTTGGTTCTGACGCCTCACCAATGTAACACTCTCCTGAGAAGGCTTGTTTGATGTCTAATTTAAGTTTTGCTGGTGTCAAGTGAACACCTTTTTATCTACCCAGGTATTTAAAATGCTGTTTGACCTAGGTTTAGCTCTGTTAAAATGGTTTTTATTGTAATAGTTGTAATATTTTGTTTGGAATTGTTTATTTAAACACACATACACACACATACATATACCGTATTTTCCGGCGTATAAGATGACCGGCGTATAAGACGACCCCCAATTTTTCCAGTCAAAATATAGAGTTTTAGCACCCCTTATCCTCCTCATCTTTATACCCGGTGTATAAGACGACCCCCCCACTCCAACCACAGATTTTGCAGGTTAAAAAGTAGTCTTATACACAGGAAATTAAGGTACATATATAATTGTTATGTAGTCAGATAAGCCCCTTGGAAATGGAAGCACTGAAAGATGGAATACATATAATACACAGACTAACCAGGTTGAGATGGCAAGAACACAGGACAGGTTCAGTTCTCGACTTCCTAGAACTATATTCTTTGACTGCATACCTGGACCACAATCCACATATTCCCACCTGACATCCATAGGTTTAAACTCCTTCAAATCTGCCATCTTGGATAGATGCATTGTACACTTGCTTGTCTCTTAGCCAAACTGTTTCTGTCTTGGCTGTGTCGTCTCACATGATCTGCTCCATTTGATTTAGATTATAAGACTGTTAAAAATCAGAATGAATCAATCCAGGACATGTGTTCAAGTCACATGTGTTCAAGTGTTTAAGTCAGGTTGCATTAATAATGAGTAAGCCACAATGAAGACAGTGGGACTTGATTTCTATTAACATGCTTAGGATTGCTCAATAATATCAACCCAGTCCCATGCACACTTAGGGGGGTTGCAGACTGGCAGAAATAGTGCAAATTGAGTCCACTTTTAGAGTTAGGGTTAGTGCTAGGGAATCATGGGAATGTTGTTTTTTCTGAGACATTGAGCCTTCTCTGTCAGAGAGCTCTGGTGCCACAATAAACTACAGTTCCCATGATTCCCTAACTCTAACCCTAACCCTAAAAGTGGACTCAATTTGCACTATTTCTGCCAGTCTGCAACCCCCCTTACTTAGAAGAAAGCTTGATTGAATTGAACCACACTTATCCTCATGCAAATGTGCATTGCCAACATTGCTGCTGCTGCTTCTCAAAACGTAGAACATTCTTAGAACATTCTGCCCTGTCAATTAAACATATATATGTATTTCCTGCAAACCATAGTCTGGTTGCCTTAATAATTAGGGTCTAATTAAATTTACAACTCCACCTCAATCTCACCTCTCCTTTTGTAGTTTTCCAGTAGGAATTAGATATTCATATTAGTTTGAAATCCAATTTTTTTTTCAGAACAAAAAATCCACTATACCGTTTGTAACAATTAAAATATTATATTTATATCTATATGATTATATAATATGTTAATATATTTGATAGAGGAAATTTGTTTTGTTCTCTAAACTGTGCTTAACCACACCTATTATAATAGGTAATGGAGAACTCTGAAGAATTATTGCATGTGCAGCTTTTAATATGTACACTAGGACAGTTTGTTGTTTTGTATATATTTGTTACATTTCAAAAGTTATGTAACAAGTTGGAACTAGGGACGTTATCACATGGGGGCAAATCTGCTGGTTAATCCACCCAAAATCCAGACCAAAACTGGATTACTGCCCCGTGTTTTCACACAACGTCGCACAGAAACTGGACAGAAATGCGATCTTTTGTAATCCACTTGTCTGGAGGAAATGCAAATACGTAATTACGGTAATTACACATTTACCGTAATGTGATCGCCAAATGCGCATTGGGGAGCATTTCCCTGCTGTTGCCATGGTTCCAGCGAGCATTCCTCTATCTGCGAATGTGCAAGAGGCTCATTTCTACTACATTTACGGGTTTTTTTCTCTTGTGTGTGGATGTTCAATGCACTTACTGTAAATTCGCAATTAAGGTAATGACGTTTGCAGAAACAAGGTTTATTTCCCGTTTATTTTCGGGATGCCTCATTTCCACTTTATTTTCAGTTTCTGGGTCACATGTGATAACGTCCAATATTATCTGGTTCTGTGTAATTAGTAACAGTTACTAGTTACTTTTTGAAGTTACAGTTTCAGGGTATTTTTAGAGGCATTTTGCATGGGGATTTTCATGTGTTCTGTCAATTTCTCATCAATCTTAAATTGCTGGGTTTTTTTTTTAAGAAATGGAAAAATAATACAAAGTAACAAGTAAGCTTAGTCAAAACCAGAATAAATCCATTGAATCAATATTAAATGGTGATTTAACACATAGGTAAATTCCATTGATTCAATGAGTCTGCTCTAGTCAGGACTAATAATAAGATTCAGAGAAAGAGATTTTTGCAGCATTGTAATGAGTAACAACAAATTATTATTAAAAGATTCCAATAGTATTGGGAAATTGTTACTTTTTAAAGTAACTTTCCAAGAATCTGAAAAGCATATCAAAGAGTTTTAATTACTCCTTTTTACTACATAAGAGTTGTGGAATATGCTACCTCAGAGTGTATGGGGGATTCTCCTTCGGAGGTTTTTAAACAGAGGTTGGACGGTCATCTGTCAGGGGCGCTTTGATTGTGTATTCCTGCATGGCCAGGGGTTGGACATGATGCCCCTTGAGATCTCTCCCGACTCTATGATTCTATTCTATGATTTGATGTATGAATGTGTCTCTAAATCAAGAGTGAGGAACCTTTCTCCTGCTGAGGGCCACATTCCCTTGGTGTTTTTTTTTAAAGATTTATCAGGAGGGAAGGCTGCACATGAGCAACAGAAGGAACAGAAAAAGTGGGGAGGGTCACAAAGCTTCTCTCCCTCTTTCTTTCTTAGGGCTGCTCTACATGATGGAAATTATAGTGGTAGAATGTGAGTAGAATGTGATTCGGCCATACGTATTCTCCCTATTGGTGTGGTGGAGGGAAGTTCTCAAACTCCAAAGAAAAAGGAATCACACTTTTTACAATAGTATCTGGAAGGATGTGCATTATCAATCATGTGGGTCAGTGGTCCCCAACCTTTTTATCGCCGTGGACCGGTCAACGTTTGATCATTTTTCCGCGGCCCACTAAAGCCGTGCACAGAAGCCCTGCCCCCCACAGAAGCCCCACAGAAGATGCAGGGAAGTAACAGCGCTCTCTCAACACACACACACACGTGTGAGGACTGCAGTGCCTTGAGAGTTGGACTAGGACTCTGGAGACCAGGGTTCGGTTCCCAGCTCAGCCATGGAAGCCCACTGGGTGACCTTGGGCAAAGTCACACTCTCTCAGCCTCAGGGGAAGGCAATAGCGACCCTCCCTGTAAGGAAATCTTGCCAAGAAAATGGAAATGACCTGAAGGCACACATAACACATGCGCGCATCTGTGTTACAGTGGTTTGAACGTTGATTCCCGGCGTTGCAATGTTCGATTCGCAGGTCGGCCATGTTGAGACCCACCCTGAGTGACTTTGGACAAGTCACACTCTCTCAGCCTCAGAGGGTGGCAATGGCAAACCTATTCTGAAGAAGTCTTGCCAAGAAAACCCCCATGACAGGTTCGCCTTAGGGCTGCCATTAGTCGGAAATGACTTGAAGACACACAACACACATACAGCAGCAGCAACAATAATAATAACCACAAAGCTAACGTGTCTGCTAAAACCAAGACCCATAATCATCATAATAATGGATAATAGTGATGTCCTTTGGAGGTCTGAAGGGCTAACAGTACTGCCTCAGACTCCCGCACTGGGCTTAAGGCCTTCCGTCACTTTCCCTCCTCAGCCCTGAAATGGCCACTCGCACGGCGCCCCAACAACCTTCCAAGGCCCTTCCCGGACTCGCGCCTGCGCACCAGCCCTCCTGACCCACCTGCTCGCCGCGCGCGACAGGCAAGTTTACAGAAGCAGAACCAAGAACCCTGTGCTGCCAAACCGTTCAATGTCTCGGCTCGCACTCAGGACGACCCCGCCCCCTCCCCGCTCTTTTCCCCACCACAGCTTTGGTGCCTTCTAAATCTCGCGCCCGCAGGCTGAATATATGGGTGGGCGTGTATTAGAAAGTATTCCGCGCCTGCTGGGGGGATGTAGTTCTCTTCTACATGGTTGGTGTTCACGGATGGCTGAACAAACTACAATTCCCATCAGCCTCTTGGCGAGAGAGAGAGAGAGAGAGAGAGAGAGTGATAGAGAGGAGGAGACAGCATGAGGAGAGGATTTTTTTAACAGGACAGGACGTGCTGGGGGATGTAGTTCTCTTTTAACCAGTTCACATTCATGTATGGCTGAATGGACTACAATCCCCATCAGCCTCTTGGGGAGAGAGTGCTCTAGCGTGAGGTGGCGCGAGGGGATATTTTTTTTTTTTGACAGACCAGGAAGTTCCCGGATGGAGTTCCATTGTTTCCACAGAGGAAGATACGTGTCCTTCCGTCACCTGAGAGGAAGAGGCAGCGGTGCTGCTGCTGCTGCTTTGACTGAAAGAGCCGGAGCTGAGGGAAAGGACGGCCCGGTACCATTTGTTCTGCGGACCGGTACTGGGCCGCGGACCGGGGGTTGGGGACCACTGATGTGGGTGTTTGCTTCAAATCTCAGTCTCCTTTTCTTCTTCTCTTTCCTCTTCCTCTTTTCTCCTGTCCTGCAGACTGCCAGAGGAGTCATACATAATTCTAGCCAGAGATCTGGTCTATTGCAGAGGGCCTCCTTCCCCCTCCTTCCTTTGCTTCGTCACTTTCAGCTTCTTATCCCTCCTTCTTGTCAGAGGTCTCAGTTGAATCAGTTTGCAGAAGACTTCCTTTCTTCTTTCATCTTTTTAGCCATCTTAGCTCCTCTTCCCCTTTCCTCATTCCTTGCCTCCCTCTAGTCACTCCCCTCATTATGAATGTATGCCTTGTTTGTTTATTATTTCATTCATTTTATTAATATCCCACCTTTCTCTCAGAATTGGGACTCAAGACAGTGGATTTCATGCAATGCCTCACAAGATCAAAACAGGTTCAGATGAAAACAAGTACAGATAAAAAAAACAGACTATAAACAGTGCAATGTTAAAACACAATTGTTGGAAACATTCAGGACAATTATTTCCTGAACAAATTTTACTTTTAATATATCTAATGTGATAATATTATGTCTAAGTTATGCATAATACATTTTATGTTCCTAAAGAAACAAAGTGACATTCAATCAGTAAAGGATGCTTATATTGCATTTGTTTCAATTTTTAAAGGGGAAAAAAAATCAGGAAATTTTGCATCTCTGATCATCGTCATGAAGGGAGTTGTTTTGCAGTTTAGAACTCCTGAAACAGCATCTAACTACTCCACTTCATGGCTTTTCAATGTTTGGTAGAACTGAATTTTTTTTGGGGGGGGGGAGTGTTGCCAGGGTTTTTGGAGAGTCAGAGGTTATCCCAAGGGCTACACTGGACCCCTGCCCAGGCTTCATGCAGGATGTGGGCCACAGGATTCCCACCTAAAGCAAAGGCTGGCCCAAAATATTTCCCTTCCAAGGTAAAAGATAAGGTAACATCTTCCATATGGAGGCTGACGAGACTTGTAGTTAAACCTCACTTTTACCATAGACAAGTGGATAACATTCTACACCTTACCTGAAGGCAGGAGGCTAGGTAAAGGGCTTAAAATGGCTACATGGCACACACCAGGTCTGTCCTCCAATATAAGGAAAAAGAAAGAGAGCTCAGGAGAAGCACATGCCATCTGAGACAGTAGCCTCACTTTGCTTAATAGTACTGCTGGTCCAACCTGAAAGTTTGAGTCTAAAAAATCCTTTTGGAAATTCCTGTCATTCTCTATCAAAATTATGACAATCTCAAAGGGAAGCCTTCAGTCCTTAGAGCATCCAAGAAGAAAGCCAATGCCATAAAGATTTTTCTCCTAAGGTTGCCAGCTACCCAGAAAATCTGTATCTGGTTGCCTTTTATGCCTTTAGCTAGTTCCTTTACATGCAGGGCTGCTCCAAAATATAGACATCTATATGTTTATACACTGCAATCCTATGCCCATTCACTTAGGAACACCATCCAGTGAACTGAATTAGACTTTTCCTTAGACATGTATAGGATTTTCCTCTAAATCTCTTAAGAGGCAGTAGTTTGTCGAAGGTGAGAAATTCATCCTAGTGACTAGATTATTTTTTCCAGTAATTATTGTTCCTTTGAAAGAAAGGTGGTCTCTCTAACAGCTATGGACGTTATCACACAGGGGAAATCTGCTGGTTAATCCACACAAATCCCAAACAGAAACTGGATTTTTGCCTCACGATTTCACACGACGTCACACAGAAACTGGACAGAAACTGGTGTTATCCGAGATCTTTTGAAATTCGGTAGTTTTGAGGAAATGCATTTGCAAAATTACAGTAATTTAGCATTTACCGTAATGTGAAAAGCAAATGCACATTTGGGAGCATTTCCCTGCTTTTCCCATCGTTCCAGCGAGCATTCCTCTATCTGCGCATGTGCAAGAAGATCATTTCTAGTACATTTACGGGCTTTTCTCACTTGTGTGTGAATGTTAAATGCGCTTACTGTAATTTCGCAATTAAGGTAATTACGTGTGAAAACCATTTGCGGAATCAAGGTTTATTTTCAGTTTATTTTCGGAATGCCACATTTCCACTTTATTATCGCTTTCTGGCCCATGTGTGATAATGTCCTAACAGCTGCAAGCTGGTCAGAAATTCAACAGGCAAAACTTTCCCCAGGTATGGCAATAAAATAACCACAAAGCAACTTGTTGAATCTGCTTGTTGATAGTATTTAGCAAAAAGTGGCCATTTAGCAAAAAAGATACTGACAGCAATTTGGATAGTTAGGAAGCTCCATAAACTATATGGACCAGGTATATGGATCAGGTCTATGGTGCAGCAACATCAAAAAGCAGAATTATTTTGGAGGAAAACTGCTATAAAGTAGACTCTGTTTGACCTCTTGCCACAATTATCTTTGTGTGAAACTGGCAGTGTCCTACCTTAGATATTAGCAGCCCCACTGTGGAAGATGCCATTTATTGTTTGGCAGGTAGTAACAGAATGTTTAATCAATCAATTTGAGTGAGCATTCTAGAATAATTTGTACTAATCCTTAATTCATGAATAGATAAATATAAATAACTTACTTTGGTAGGCAGAAGAAAACATATTGCAATTTGAATTTCAAAAAGTTAGAAATGAAAATGAAAACCAAATTGTTTTAAAAATAAAGGTTTCCACCTGCTCTGAATAACTATAAAAAGGCAAAAGCATATAAATAAAATGTAACATCTAAGGCAATTAGTTATAGGTCTTTTTACTATATCAAAGCAAATCTGATTAACAGAAACATATGGACAAATATTGTGGATAAATTATCATCCAATATAAAACATACTGTAGTACAGTTCAAATTAGAAGATTAAGAATGAGGAGGGCAGCAAGTAAGTTTATCGCATGGCACTTAAGGAACGGAAACGGAACGGAACGCAAGGGAACGGAACAGAGCAAAAACGCGTTTTACTGCACAGGAGAACACCACCGATGCCACTGGGATCCTCAATCTGTTCCCCGGCCATTCCTGGCAGCCGATTTTTGAAGGATGATTTTGAACAGTCGTTCAAAAATCGGCTGCCAGGAATGGCTGGGGAATAGATTGGGGACTCTCAGTGGCATCGGTGGCATTCTCCCATGCAGTAAAATGCATTTTTGCTCCATTCTGTTCCATTCCCATTCTTCAAAGTGCCATGCAATAAACTTATATGAAAGAACTAGAAAAGATTCTAAAATGCAAAAATATACAACTGAACACAAAAGTTAGAATCGTACAAGCCATTATTTTCCAGATTACCTTGTATGGATATGAGAGCTGGATGGTTAAGAAAGAAGATAGGGGAAAAAATCAATTCATTTGCCAAAAAAGACAAACAAATGGGTCCTAGAGCAGATCAAGCCAGAAATCTCCCTGGAAGCCAAGATGACATAACTAACTGGCTGTTGTACTTCAGACACATCACGAGAAGGCACAACTCATTGGAAAAAATAATAATGCTAGGAAAGGTGGAGGGAAGTAGAAAGAGAAGAAAGCCACATGCTGGATGGATGGACTCTATTAGAGAGGTCACAAGTATGAGTTTATAGGAACTAAGCAGAGCAGTGGAGGATAGGGAGTCTTGAAGATGCCTCATCACCATGGGTTAAAGTCAAATCAAAGGCAGTTAACAACAACAAAAGTATAATTCATAAGTTACTATATGCAACAAAGAACTGTAACTAACACTTTTCTCAGTAATAAGGGTATAACTAAGTTATATCACTATTGTAATTTGCCAAGGGACAGCCTCACTCCTTTTGCAATGTAATTGTAACTTTTAATTGCTTTGACATATGGTTAATGTTCTGTTATGGGTGATGAGACAATGAGATAGCCAGGAAAAAAGACAGGCCAGAGGCTCATATCATTCAAATGTTTTTTTTTAAAGTAAGTAAAAATAAATGATTTCATTAGTTTTGAGAAATGCGAAGGTAAATAGTTGCTTTTTAAAAACTTTAACTGTGGCATTAACCAGCATACTGGTTTGAATATTAAACTAGAATTTTGGGAGATCAGGGTTCAAATCCCTGCTCAGCCATGGAAACTAGTGAGTGGGCAAGTCCACTCTCAGCCTCAGAATAAAGTTATGGCAACCCAATTCTAAAGAAATGCCAAGAAAAACCTATGATAGGGGGTATTAAGGTTTTCATAAATTGGAAAGTTGCCATAAATTGGAATAAATTGCCTTAAGTTGGAAAAGAAGCGCACAACAACACTGAGGGAGCTAGGAACTATGACTGTAACTGATGACTTTTGAAGTTTTCATGATTAGGTTTAGGCAGCTGAGTATGTTTAGCCTGGAGAGGAGAACATTGAGAGATGGCAAGATGGCCATGTTTAAACATTTGAAAGGATATTATATGAAAGAAGGAGTAAGCTTGTTTTCTGGTGCTCCTGAGACTAGGGACACAGAGCAGTGGATTCAAGCTATAAGAAATGTTGGCAGTCCTAATCAGAGCACTGAAATTTCATGTTCAAAAACAGTTACCTATCCAGCAGTTCTCTTTGAAGTCACCTCTGCTCAGCTGCTTCATCACATCCTTGGGTGTGGAACTCAATGATGACTGCATTCACACATCACAGCAAGCCATAGTATGGTTTGTTGAAATCTGCCTTGCTGTGTGCTAACTCACATCCTTTAACAACCCATGGTAAGTTAACCAGCTACAAACCAAGTCTGTACCTATGATCTTTGTCGGCTTATAAACTCAGACTTGTTTAAATTATGGCTTCATGGAATGTCTGAACTCACAATCATGGTGTGTCCCTGGTTTGTTGCTGTAGCTGCACTTGCTCTGAAGTAGATGCTGACAAGTGACAGAAGGAAAGGAAAGCAAACCAAAAATGGGAAAGACAACCAAGGTTTGTTTGGTTATTTGCTGTGTAATTTATCTTAAATAACAAATCATGTTTAACAAAAACTATAGCTTGTCTCAATGTGCAAATATGCCCTGTGTGTTTAACAAAACAGTGAATTAGAATAAGAGGTTCAAATTTTGGAAATACTTATTTGTCAATGAGCCCATCAAATATTTTAAGAAGTATTTGCTGTAAGTGATTTCAGGATTAAACAATATTTCAAGGAAGGTCACTGAGGAAACAAACTGAAATAAAATTCCACTTGAGAAGAATTGCTCTTATTTGATCTCGGAGAGATCCCAAGAGATAGAGAGATTTACTGAAATGATTCTGCTTCAAACATGCTTATATTTATTTATTAATTAAAATATTTCACATTGTCAATAAATTGAACTGTTTCTCATAGCTTTTTAATCTTTTTAATTGCAATGTTATCCTCTTAAATGTAGGTTTGAATTGTTTTAATAGCAGTTTGATTGCATTTTATTATTCACATTTTGTGTGTTTTTAGGTGTATTGTTCTTTTGTGAGCCCCCTAAGTCCCGTGATTAGGAGAAAGGTTGGATACAAAGAAATATAATAATAATAATAATAATAATAATAATAATAATAATAATAATAATAATAATCTATCTGAGGAATTCAGGGCAGCATACAGCAAAATAAATTTAGAATAATTTAAAACAAAGCAATAATTTTAAAATACTAAAAATATACTAAATCATTTATCACTTAAAACAAATTAATTTAAAACCAGTTAAAACCACTTGAATATTGCAACCAATAGCAAATATACAAACTGTATAAAATCAATTAGGAACCAAACACTGGCATAAAAAGCCATGTTTTGACTTGGTGCTACATGGGCCTCTGAGAAAAGGATATTCCATAACCAAGGTGCCAGGGCAGAGAAGGCCCTTTCCCATGTCTTTCTGCAGTCTATTGCCCCAGAGGTGCCCCAGCACAAGAGACCTCACTTCTCAGGCAGGCATATAGAGAGAGTGGTATCAAGACACCAAGCCATTTTGAGCTTAAATGTTAACACTGGCATTTGAATAAAACCATGCACAGGTTTTAATACCAGAATCATATTGGTAGCCAGTGTGATTCCTTTTAAACTGATGTTATATGGTTTCTGTGTAGGGGTTCCAGTCAGCAATCTAGGTGTTGTACATTTCGTTACTTGTAGCTTCCAAGCCACCTTCAAAGGCAGCCCCACACATTGCAATAGTCTAATCAGGAAGATATTAGTGCATGGATTACTGTGGCCAGCTATAGGGAGTATATAACTCCCTTGTTAAAACAGCTTCACTCTCTACTGGCTTGTTTTCAGGCACAATTCAAAGTGCCGGTCATGATCTAAAAAGCCCTATATGACTATAAAGCCTCCTATATGATTGAGTCAATCTCGACTCATGGTGACCCTTTGGATGAGACATTTCCAAGACCCTCTGCCTCCACTGCTCTGCTTAATTCCTGTAAAACAATATCAATGGCCTCCTTTATAGAGCCTATTCATCAGGCATGTGCCCTTTTCTCTTTCTACTTCCCTCCACCTTTCCCAGCATGATTGTCTTTTCCAGTGAGTCCTCCCTTCTCATGATGTGTCTGAAGTACAACAGCCTCAGTTTGGTCATCTTGGCTTCCAGGGAGGTTTCTGGCTTGATCTGCTCTAGGACCCAGTTGTTTGTCCTTTTGGCTGTCGATGGGATCCTCAACACTCTTCTCCAGCACCACATCTCAAATTAATTGATTTTTTTCCTATCAACTTTCTTAACTGTCCAGCTCTCACATCCACACATGGTAACAGAGAATACAATGGCTTGTATGATTCTAACTTATGTGCTAAGTTGTATATCTTTGCATTTTAGAATCTTTAGTGCTAACCAACATATGTCAACACATCTGATAGTCCTCCCATTCTTAATCTTCTTC
The DNA here is from genome assembly GCA_020142125.1 of Phrynosoma platyrhinos. Taxonomy (NCBI): domain Eukaryota; kingdom Metazoa; phylum Chordata; class Lepidosauria; order Squamata; family Phrynosomatidae; genus Phrynosoma; species Phrynosoma platyrhinos. The sequence continues at coordinate 74,417,979 of CM034701.1, read as the reverse complement.
TGATTCCTGACTGCAATCCCCATTTCTATCAATGTTTGATCCCAAGTATAGGTATTCTTTCTTCATTTGATCCCAAGTATGGGTATTCTTTCTTCATTGACTAGGTTGAACTTGTGAAGGTCCTTGGTGGACATTATTTTTGTTTTCTTTGGGTTCAACATTAAGCCTGCCTTTACACTTTCTTCTTTGATCTTCCTTAGTAGATGTTCCAGGTATGTGAGGTTTTCAGCTAGTATTATGGTGTCATCTGCATATCTTAGGTTTTTGATCTTCCTTCCTCCAATTTCAATCCTCCTCCTGTGTCCAAACCTGCTTTTATTCTAATATGTCCTGCATATAAGTTGAACAAGTAGGGTGATAAGGTGCAGTCTTGTCTGTCCCCTTTGCCAATTGGGAATCATTCTGTTTCTCTGTGTTCTGTTCTGACAGTAGCCTCTTGTCCTAAGTGCAGATTCCTTATCAGGACTATCAGATGTGTTGGCACTCCCATGTCTTTAAGGGCTTTCCATAGTCTTTCAAAGGGCCTGAACAGACTGCCAAAAAATAATCCAGTTTGAGACCACTTTAACTGTCCTGGCTCAATACTAGGGAATAATGGGAATTGTGTTTTTTTCTGAGACATTTAGTCTTCTCTGTCAGAGAACTCTGGTGCCATAATAAACTACAGTTCCCATGATTCCCTAGCACTGAGCCAGGGTAGTTAAAGTGGTCTCAAAATGGATTATTTCTGGCAGTCTGTTCAGGCCCTTAATCTAGGCAGTCAAAGGCTTTGCCACAGTCTATAAAACACATGCTGATTTTCTT
>CM034701.1:74404467-74415048 GCA_020142125.1 Phrynosoma platyrhinos | reverse complement strand
ATATATATATATATATATATATATATACTACGAGACCCCGGGTAGGGAGCAGTGATTCCCATGTAAACTGTGTATTGTTCTGTTGTTAATGGCAGGGCCTCAGGGTGGGAGGATATACGTCAGGTAGCCTACTCTATTCCTGGGTCTGAGAAACACCAATTCACAGAGCCTGAATTTTAGATGGATTCAGCTTCAGATTACTAAACAGAGGCAGAGGGCCATCTGTCGGGGGTACTTTGATTGTGAGTTCCTGCATGGCAGGAAGGTTGGACTGGATAGCCCTTGTGGTGTCTTTCAACTCTATGATTCTATTATTTTTGGCCTTCATCGAGCTCATTCATTTATTTATATTTTATTTATATGCCACTTTTCTCCTGGAAAGGAAATCCTTGCACAGCCTCAACTAACTGTTGGCAAGACATAGATAGGGCTGAGTGTCATCAGTATACTGATGGCACCCCACCTCCAAACTCCTAATGACTTCCCATAGTGGCTTCATATAGATATTAAACAGCAAGGGAGACAAGATGGAATCCTGGGGCACTTCACAGCACAATGGCCAAGAGGCGGAATAGGAGTCCTACAATGCCACTCTTTGAAACACAAGTGAATGTGTCTTCTGGATGTGTATTTATATGCCTTCAAGTCACCTGTTTACTTAAGGTGACCCCATGAATTTCATAGGGTTTTCTCCGGCCAGGAATACTCATAAGTGGCTTTGCCAGTTCCTTGCTCTGAAATACAGCTTTTATATGGGGTAGGTGTTTTAGATTATGTCTTTTAACTTTTGTATGTTTTTAATCTTAATTTTACAGTGGTTTAACTGGATTATTATTTTTTTAATGTTTTAAAGTGTTTTTATTTTGTAAGCCACCTGGGGTCCCTTTTTGGGAGAAAGGCAGCATAAAAATGAAATAAATAAATAAATAAATAAATAAATAAAATACAGCATCTGGAATTTCTGACTAGTCTCCCATCCTGACTCTGACTCATGGCTGAGCCTGCTTAGCTTCAAGACCAGGTGGGATATGGTGCCTTCTGGATATTTAGGCCTGTTTTTGAAAATGGTGGGATTGAGGCAAAATGGCCATTTTTCTCATTTTTTAAAAGGCGTGTGGGTGTTGTGTATGTGTGTAAAATGTATTAATTCACAGTTGTGTAATTTTGCCAGCTACAGGGTCTTACTACCACTTATATAGCATCATAAGACTGTTATACAGGCTTGGGGATAACATTATTAACCATTTTGCCTTTCATCCTTTTGAAGAAAAGAAACAGCACTACCCACAGAGCTTCAGCAGTTCCTTGGAAAACAAAGCAACATCTGGTTTTAAACAAAGCAAGAGGTTCTCCACAGTAGCATATAGTACTAGGGTAAAGGCCTAGGACTGTCCTGGAGTCTGAGGAGGGGATACTGGCCCATCTCTCCTCATCAGCTTCAGCCCAGTACTAAAAGCTAGCATGGGTTTCCTCCTAAAGACATAGCTTATGACGCACTCAATGTTTCAATTAAACATTTGTTTGATACAAGATTCTGGGAGACTTGTTCACAATTTTGTAACTTTTTAGTAGGAGAGAAGCAAAGAAGAGGTGCTGGTTTTGAATAACTCTGAGGCCTCGCTGGGTGAAACTAGCTTTCTGTTTTGTGAATGTGAATTGCAGAGGGCTGCCTATGTCCAGAGTAGGTTCTCTGCCAAAAAACTTTTTTGTCCTAGTTCCTGGCAAAAAGTTTATAATTACTTGCCAAACCCCAGAGGACTCAAAGGAGTCCTACAATGGTCTAGTACAATAGGAGACCTGGCAGATTCTGGCACAGACTTTTTCAGAATTCAATGGGCCCCTGTATTTTTGTGGAATAATCCACTGCAAAAATTCAACAGATGGAATTCTCTTGAGTAGGTTCACCTATTTTTACTGTGAGCCTCTTACCAGTCAATCTGAGTGAAAGTGAAAGTTTTCCATTTCCAGATTTGGTAACCAGCCATCAACCTTAGTAATGCTAAGGATTCTCTCTCCCCCCCCCCCCCCCCGTCACATCATTTAGCATATTTTGAAACACAAATTTGTCATTTGTTCCACACACCTTCCCTTGTAGTTAGACTTCTTCTGGGTGGCCATCCCTTTTTTCTAGCATATAATATTTTTTACCTGGTAAAATGGAGTTCTTCCCTATTACCTCAGCAACTACAATGTGGTGGTGAAAAAACATAAGCCTTCCTGTTGAATGTTGTAACTGAAAGAATTTATGAGGAGGAATATATCAGTCACACACACACACACACACACACACACACACACACACACACAATGAGATAAACCATTTGTGAATGATTGTTTTCAATTTATGCTTTCTCCTATACCAGCTTTGTGCCATTTTCCAATCTAGAGATGTCTTACGGTTTACCATCATGGCTAGTCATCTGACATTAAACCACGGTTCCCCATTTCAGACACAATACATAAGACTAGTTTAAAGTTAAACAAAATCAGCATGCCAACAAAGGAAGAAGCTAATTAGGAACATGTGGGTCCAAAATACTCTCTTTTAAAATTATGATTTAACAAGCTGAGAATATATGATCAACCTTTGTCTTGTTTTGAAAAAATCCCTGGGAGCTCTCCCTTGTTGCGCTGGCACAAAAGATTCCATTCACCCTTAATGGGTAATAAAAAGCCACAACTTTATTTATCTGTACAGGGGTAATAAATCACAGTTTGACAGCCATAAATCAATCATATTGCTTGTTACCCATTTGACATATGTGTATACATGCATGTCATAAATCTTATTACCAATCAAACCATAAATCAAGTCACAAATTTCAGGCCATGAATCATACCATAAATCAATCATATGTCAATGCTCAGGGCATAAATCAAGCCATAAATCATGTCATAAATCATTCAGAGATCATCACCTGTAATCAATCATATTGGTTAATAAGACCATAAAACACAATCTGTCATCATAAATCAATCATCCATCGAAAATCACAATTGATTAAATGAGCTAGTCCAACCTAATGCCTGACCGGATTCACCAAGTGCTCCTATGACCCTAACCCAGTTGTGACAAAAGCAACAAGTAGCACAAATTCACAAAGTTAAAAGTTAGACTTAGGATGAACAATAAGCATGCATAATACATAGTGATTATACTTAGAACAACTAAGTAACACTGTATGATTCAGTCTAAGACTGAAATTCCCCAGGGAGGGTGAAAAACTCATTCTCCAATAGCACTGGGAAAATTCCCTCCCAGCCCCTGAAGGTGACCGGCAAAAGCCTGAGGGTCTGGTAGTGACAAAGACTGAGCTGAGGGTGGTTGGGCTGGGTCTCTCAACTGCTTGGCTTGCAATGGCTGGAACCACATGGCATTGGGCCTTATATAGGCCCAAATCTCATCTCCAAATTTTGCAAGATTATGCAATCTCGCGAGATTATAGGGGTTGCTGGGGAATCTCATGAGATCCCACTGATTGGTTGGGAACCAGAGGCAGGGTGGGACATCCTGTGGCTTCCTGCAGTCACGACGCCAGTCTCCCATGAATGGCCGCCACAACTAGCAACCCCTCCCGACAAGGTAGAGGCATAAAGCCTGTTCACCTTTAGTGGGTAATAAAAGGCCACAACTTTATTTATCTGTACAGAGGTAATAAATCAGTTTGACAGCCATAAATCAATCATATTGCTTGCTACCCGTTTGACATATGTGTATACATGTATGTCATAAATCTTATTGCCAGTCAAATCATAAATCATGTCATAAATTTCAGACCATAAATCATACCATTATCTAGACCCATTTCAAACTGGCTTCAGGACAGGCTTTGGGGTTGAGACTGCCATGGTTGCCTTGACCGACGATCTGCATCTGAGCACTGACGGGGTAGTGTGACCCTGTTGGTGCTCCTAGACCTCTCAGCGGCTTTCGATACAATAGATCATGGCATCCTCTTGGACCGCCTGAGGGGGTTAGGTATCGGGGGCACTGCTTTCCAGTGGTTCCAGTCCTTCCTCTCGGGTAGGTCCCAGAGAGTGCTGCTCGGGGACTGTAGCTCCAGTAAGAGGGATCTCACTGGTGGGGTCCCTCAGGGGGCTATTTTATCCCCAATGTTATTTAATATCTATATGAAGCCGCTGGGTGAGATTATACGGAGTTATGGTGCTGGGTGTTATCAGTATGCTGATGACATCCAAATCTATTTCTCCGTGTCTCGTTCATCAGCCTCGAATTCCAATGGCATCTCTTCTCTCAATGAATGTCTTTGAGTGGTAATGGGCTGGATGAGGAAAAACAGATTGAAATTGAATCCAGACAAGATGGAGATGCTCACGGTAGCGGCCCCGAAACCAAGAATCGGGTTGCAATCTCCAGTCCTGGATGGGGTCACACTCTCCTCCAGTGACTGTGTTTGCAGTCTGGGGGTGCTCCTTGACTCGTTGCTCCTGATGACAAATCAGGTTAATGCAATGGTCAGGAGCACCTGTTATCAGCTTCGGCTGATACGCCAGCTGCGCCCTTTTCTGGAAGTAAGGGACCTCAAGACTATTGTGCTCGCACTGTTAACCTCACACCTCAACTTCTGTAATGCACTCTACATGGGGCTACCCCTATGCTTGGTTCGGAAGCTTCAGTTGGTTCAAAATATGGCAGCCAGGGTTATTTCTGGAACATCCAGGAGGGACCACATTACTCCGGTTCTGAGGTCCCTCCACTGGCTGCCTGTCAGCTTCCAGGCCCAGTATAAGGTGTTGGTTATTACCTTTAAAGCCCTAAATGGCTTGGGTCCAGGCTACCTCTTCCCATATAATCCTCGTGCTCTCCGATCCTCTGGGAGGAACTTCCTGCAGCCCCAAAAAGCTAGGCTAGCGGCGACCTCCCAGAGGGCTTTTTCTGTTGTTGCCCCCAAACTCTGGAATGACCTGCCGGAAGAGATCCATCAGTTGACATCATTAGATAGCTTCAAGAAAGCTGTCAAGATGGATCTCTTCCGGCAGGCCTTTCCAAACTAATTATCCTGGCTAGGACTTTGTGACTCCTGCATCCCTATTGTGGCCCCATCATGTTGATGGATGGGGAATGCAGTAGAGACTGACTAGGGTACCATAACCTCTTTAAGTATGTTATTAGTTCTATATTGTTTATGATTTTATTTTATGTTTATTGTAACTTTTATTCATATGTTATTTAATATTGTTTTAAGGGGATGGGTTGGTTTGGTTGAAATGATGTGGGTTTTTTTTTTTACTATGAGCTGCTTGGATTGTTGTCATTAAACGGGATACAAATAAATTTTATTATTATTATTATAATTAGTAGTAGTAGCACCATAATTCAATAATATGTCAATGCTAAGGGCATAAATCAAGCCATAAATCATGTCATAAATCATTCAGAGATCATCACCTGTAATCAATCATCTTGGTTAATAAGACCGTAAATCACACACTGTTATCATAAATCAAGAATCCATCACAAATCACAATAAATTGATTAAATGAGCTATTTCCATCCATGGGGGGGGGCTGTGCTCCACCATGGGAGGGGGCCAGCCTAGCTTGGCATCCCCTCCCCCCTACAAGTGGCTCACTTAAAGTGTTGTGTGATGGAGCCCAGATACAGATCACAGCCTGTGGGAGAGAGATGAAATCCATTGCCCCTGTACAGATATGGTAATTCGAACCTAATTTGATCATGTATAGCAGATAAAGCCCCCATGGAGTCCAGCCTCTTTAAAACACCCCTTTTCACCCAGCAACGAGCCACATTGATGGTCATCTCATTCATCGCCCCAGCCAGGCTCATCTTGGCAGGAGCTTAGTCCCTATCAACACTGTGTCTGGCAAAAGGTATTTCATGGAGATCCGTGATGATACTTCTGACCAGTTGGAGACCCGGGGTCTTGACCAAATCATTCTCACCCAGATGGATGAGAAATATGCTAGGATGCAGGTGAGAAGCAGCCAGCTCAATGATGTGGGATGAGGGCTCCCCATAGCATCCCCTGACATCCAAACCAACAAATATGAGGAGACTGTGCCAAACCCAGGTTGCCAGACTACACAGCATGTCCTTTGGCCCAAAAAACCAAGCTGTGACCCATAATCTAGATGTCACCATGATATCCACCTGCTCAACAGAAAACAACACATTAGAGCACCAGGGAAACAGCCTTCAGAACCCCAGTGTGGGATGCCAGGAGCCCCCTGGCCTGAGGGTGAATGTATGACTTAAAGGCCCCTGAGTGCCACTGCCCGATACACTGCACCATGTTGCTGCTCAGACCATGAGAGGCGGCAGCTGTGGCAGCTCCAATCTGGAAGGAATTAGTGGAAAATTGTGCCGCTGGGAGGCCCAAGTGTTTCAGTGCCTCACGCAGCACTGCCCTGAATTGAAATTGGGATACAGGGAGGCCTGAGGGATGCAGAAACAAATAACAGGCGATGGTGGACGTGACCCTAAATAGTCAAACAAAGATGTTATGGGGCAAATGTGCCCTGGAGGGCCTCGAGATAGCATAGCATTATGGTTTCACCCTTGGCCATCTGATCTGATTCGAACACATGAAGTGGATCAGAAGACCCTGGCCCGAAAACTGCACATCAGAGACCAGCAAGGCCCTCTCAGAGGTATCCGAGTGGGAGCTAGGGATGAGCTCACTAATCCTAGTGGCAGTGAAGAAGCCCAATGTGAAGGCTGCCTGAAAGTGGGTGACTTTGCTGGGTGAATTGCAGACAGACTGGAGGGAGTGCAAAATCTGAGGAAGAACTAAGTTGGAAACAGGCATACAGGTATCTCACAAAGGAGAGAGCTCCCTTGTCCACCCCTCCAAGGTCCTCCTGACCTGAAAATCCACTGTGAACCGCTCCCTCCACTTGGGAGTAGAATGCCAGGGCTGCTAGCCTTCCCCTGATGGTAACTGGTGACAGGCCACCCTGTCTAAGATGAACCACAAAGCAAAGTATGGTCTCCACCCCCAGGGGCCACACCTTGATCTCACCAACAGACTCCAGGAATTATCTAAAAGTGCTCAGCAACAACTGGTATGACTTGCATGTGGAAGGTGCAATGGGATGAAGAATAGACTGGTCGATCTCTATCCGCCAAGGTTCCACAGATGAGCCAGTACCTTCATGAGCTAGGCTGATGCTCCTGGTGCCAGCTCCCGAAGCCTATTGAACTGAAAATGTGAGAGGGCATCTGCTAGGGGATTCAAGAATCTGGGACATGTCATGCCTGGAAAAGCATGTTGTGCCTCAAACATTGGAGCACCATAGACCAAACTAGACACATTACCCTTGGGGATTTGGAGTTCTGGGAACTAATGACATGCATGACTGCCTGGTTGTTGCACCAAAACCACATAGTTTTATGAAAAAAATGTTTTGTCCAGAGGTAAACCAGCAACAATAGTAAACAGTTCCAGAAAGATGAGATCTCTTGTCACACCCTTACTCACCCAACACCACAGCCAACTCTCTGCTGCCCATTGTCCATTCCAGTACACTCCAAAGCTGTCCATTCCAGTACACTCCAGAGACATCAGAATGCACCTGCAAATCTGCCTTGAGAAGCATCTCACTCCTCCAGAATGAGAGTCCATCAAGCTCCCCCAGAAAGGTATCCCATACCTTCAAGTCCTCCTGTATCCCACTGTTGACCCGTATGTGGTGATGAGGGGAAGAGACCCCTCTCCCTCATGGCATGGTATAAACAAGCACTAAATGCCTGCCCTGGTATCACCACCTTGCAGGCAAAATTTAGCAGGTGGTGTCAAAGACTGAAAGTTCTGAAGTGTGGTTTTCTGCTTACCTCCCAAAACACTCACCTTTTGTCTTAATAAGCTCAATTTTTCCTGAGGGAGGTGACACACACCCTTGATCATATCCAGCTCAATACCAAGGAACGTTATCCTAGTAGTAGGACCTTTGATCTTCTCCATAGCAAGTGAGATGCCCAACTCATCCCTCAGGAGCTGAAAAGCCTGAAGCACAATGTGAACACAGTGAACACACAGTGAACAGGAAGTCATCCAGGTGATGGCAGTATTACCTGACCTCTTTATAGCACAGCATTGAAGGAAAGTACTGAATTCCTCAAAAGCTGAGCAAGAAATCAAACAGCCCATTGGCATTGCCTTGCCAAATAGTACATTCCTTCAAACTGGAAAGCCAACAAGTCAAAGTCCTCCAGATGAATCGGAAGCAGCTGGAAGGCCGACTTTATTTCACACTTAGCCATAAGAGCTCCTGTACGAAGGGCACTTACCATCTGAACCGCCGAATTGAAGGATGCATACTTCACAGTTGCAAGGGCTGGGTCGATATCATCATTGACTGACTCTCCCTAAGGGTAGGATAGGTTATGGATCAACCGGTACTCACCTGGCACCTTCCTGGGGACCACTCCCAAAGCTGACTACTGCAAAGCCAGCTTGGTATCTCCTTGTGAGGGCCAGATATCCTACCCACCACCAACTCCTTTGTCAGCTCACCACCCCCAGTAACTCTCTTACCAATCTTGAATTAGGTGCAAAACCAAAAACCCTAGGGCCAGAGTATGGAATGTGGAAACCATGTGTGAAACCCTGAAGTAAGTATTGTGCACACCCCTGCTTGGGATAAATCTCAAACCAAGCAGCTGAAGCATCAAACTTAATGGGTATTGGAGCCCTTTCCTCTGGTGGAGGCACTCTGGGAGGCGGTGCCAGTCCCGGCCTGCTTACCTTTAAAGCATGAGGAACTGAGGTGGCTTCCGCCACAGGTGCCACAACGATGGTCAAACTTGCAAGTCTGTTTCTTGCACTTACCTGCATTGAACTCCCAGCAGACTCCTGATGCTCTCCTATCACCCGTGTCTTGTATACTGCCCTGTCAGCCGAGTGACTATAGGTATGAAACCATTGTCATATCGGCTTGAAGGGGAGGCTCCCACCTTCACATCGACCCACATCTTGGCTTGTAAGAGGTGTCATGAGATAGAATTATTATTATTATTATTATTATTATTATTATTATTATTATTATTATTAATATCCCGCCTCTCTGTAAAATACAACCAAGGCAGCTTACAAGAGAAAACAAACAATCCCATCCCCCAATAGCCCCCCCAAATACAGATAAAGTATAAAAACATACTTAAAAACTACAAATAACAAATAATTTAAAATAGCTATAATGGAAATCAGGGACAGGCATATCTATTTTTGGTGGCTGGTTACCTGCTCAGGAAAGGCCTGCCGGAAGAGATCTGTCTTAACAGCTTTTATGTGACGGATCTCATCCAGCAGGCCGTTCCAAAGTCTGGGAGCTGTAGCCAAAAAGGTCCTCTGGGCAGTTGCAGATAATCTAGTTTTTATAGGTTGCAATAATTTTTTCCCAGAGAATGTTCTAAGGCAGCATGCATCCAGAACTGCTCATTGCATTGTAGCCAAGCAGACCCCCAAGAATTGGTGTGACAATTAGTAGAGGCCTTTATAATGATCTCTTGGAATTTAGACAAATCAAGGCCCCTCTTGACTTGCTTCTCTTCAGTCATGCCCCAGTAAATTGTAAAACCCATCAATTTATTTCCAATTTATGAAATTTCTTTCAAGTTTAGGATGCTTGTGAGACTCAGGGCCTTTGCAGACTACCAGAAATAGTGCAAATTGAGTCCATTTTAAGGGTTAGGGTTAGTGCTAGGGAATCATGGGAATTGTTTTTCCCCCCTGAGACATTGAGCCTTCTCTGTCAGAGAGCTCTGGTGCCACAATAAAATACAGTTCCCATGATTCCCTAACCCTAACCCTACCCTTAAAGTGGACTCAATTTGCACTATTTCTGGCAGTCTGCAAAGGCCCTCAAACTCCTCAGGGAGACTAAACACAATTCCATCCTTTACCATTACCCTGGATTCAGGTTCCCAGAAGTTCAATGAGAAGAGATCAATGTACTCACCCTTCCAAATATGCTCCATTGTTGCAAGTGAGAGATGCGCTCCCAAGGAGGTGGACATGCTTTTGTAGGGGATGCAGTCAGCCACCCTCTCAACATCCCATTGTGATGTGGAACATCACACCTCTGAAGCTTTCGGGGTGGTACTTACCTTGTTGACAGGCATTCAATGACGTCTAAGCCTGAGATGCCCCAGAAGTCAGAATTGCTAACTTGGATGCCCAATTCTCAACAGCTCCCCAGGCCTGACCTAATGGAGTTGAAGGTTGGCTCACAACTCCTTTGTCCTGTACTGTTGGCCCACCCACATGGCTGTTGTGTGCCTGCACAACTGCTGGCCGAGATCCAGAAGGAACGGATGGATTAGATGTACCTGAGCTGGCTGCCTGAGGCAGTATCTCCAACATTGCTACTTGACCCATTGGTCTGGTCTATCAGGAGCCTGGTCACCTAGCAGTTGGGCAGGAAGAGACCCCCCCATCCCATCCCCCAGCACCATCGGGGCCCCTGCAGCTAGCCCACGGGCCTTGCCTGATACAACCACCTGTTGCATAAACTTGTATAAGTCAGCCATCGTAGGCTGCGCCAACGCAGGGGCCACTGCACCTTGCTGAGTCGAATCATAGAATCATAGAATCATAG
>CM034701.1:74390946-74404367 GCA_020142125.1 Phrynosoma platyrhinos | reverse complement strand
CCTGGAGAGCCTCCTCCTCCTCCTTCCCCTGTCCTGGCTGAAACTCATAGCCTCCTTTATGAGCTGCAGAACATCAGCTAAAGTTGGCTGACCAGTCTCTGCTACAGCATTGGCCACCATGGGCAGCGTTGAAGGGTCAGCAGAGGATGGTCCAGGTGAGTGTAACTCCACCCCATGTGTGCCACTCTGGGCTTCCGGGTTTAGAGTTACAGAAGGTGCCGCCCCCGCACCACCAGTCTGTGCCTCTCTCTGGGCACACACCGCCTGACCAATTTTCTCGCATGTAGCCACTCAGGCTGCCATTGTGCAGCCCAGCTGCACCAAGTGGGCCACAATCTCCTTTTCATGTCTCACTCTGGCAGTGGCTGGACATTTAAGCATCAACTACCTATTGGCCAACACAGCAGGTGCAGCATGCCTCTTGGGTTTAGGCTTGCACCGAGGCATGTCAAGGATCTGGAAGCGAAACTGGAAAATTAGTATGGTTGTGACTGTTAGCTCTGCAGTGGCATTATGTCTAGGAGTTACAAATTAAAACTGATATTATCAACACCATCATTGAATGGATGGTATCCCACCCCAAATGTGATGAGTGTTATTATTATACATTAATGATATATCATAGTATTCATGCCAATAAGGATCTGCAATAAACATATATACACACACACCTATACTGACATTTTTACACACACACACACACACAGAGAGAGAGAGAGAGAGAGAGAGAGAGAGCTATAACCATATACATATGGCAGCACAACAAGATTATCATCATCATCATCATCATCATCATCGACATATCGATATTAATAATACCACATAATTAATCAGATGAATAATAACAATATAATCCATTTACAATAATGGTAATGTCAATAATAATGATGTAAAATAAAATTAATAATGAAGACAAATAATAATAACATAACTAATAACCATATAAATAATAATAAAAATCAAAATGCTATCACACCTAATAATAACAATACAATCCATACAGGTGGGAAGCAGGCAATGCGGGAGAGCCCCCAACCTATCTAACCCCCATCACCCCCCCTCCAAGCTGGCTTCCACCTGACATCAAACCTAGACTGGTGAGGCCCGGGCTCACACCTGATACCTGATAGTCCCCCCACCAAAGCCACATTAGGGCCCAACCTGCTTGCCCCAATGCTGGAAGAGTAGAGGCATGCTTGAGGGGTGCCCCACCCACCCACCTACATGGGCCACCCGGAAGCCCCATCAGGGCATGACTCCAAGATAGCCTGACTTCCCCCGGCCTGGAAGAGGAGGGTGTCAGAAGCCCAAGTGGTGGAGGGAGGCTATTAGCCAGTCCAAGTGGCAGGGATTTTTTTTTTCAACCAGAGGCATTCTCAGATGGCTTATAAAACAGTGCCCTAGAATGCACATTGATACCAAGATTTTAGAAGTGAGTGGACAGCAACACAACTGTCTCCTGGGCATCAAAGAGAAATGTCCCTCATTCTTTGCAGACCAGATTTAGGTTTTTTGTTATATTTATAACCAAACTTTCCTCCTAACACAGGTAGTATTCCATTTTCCACTGAGCAGATATGTGTGTGTGTGTGTGTGTGTGTGTGTGTGTGTGTACATGCGGGCATGCATTTGTATTCTCCCTTTAGAATAAATTCAAAGGGTTTAATACAAAAGCAAAGATGAAAGTAAAATATTTTTTAAGAATGAATAAAAACACTACAAGCTAAAAGCTGTGGGATGCAAAACTGAAAAGAAGCAGCTCAGGACAAAAATAGAACAAATATATGTAAAATCAAAACTCTGAGAAAATGAAAAGGACTCTGCCTACATTAAAATATGCATGATGACCAACAAAGACCAGTCTCTGGATTCTCTCAGGTCCAAAACACACTGCAGAAATAATCCAGTTTGAGACTGCTGTAACTGCCCAAGCTCAGTACAAGGGAATTCTAGGAACTGTAGTTTTGTGAGACATTTACCCTTCTCACTCAGAGAGCTCTGGTGTCACAATAAACTACAATTCCCAGGATTCCCTAGCACTCCAGATATCACAGGAGCATTTAAATTCCCAGCCAGAGAGTTCTAGTGCCTCAACAATCTACAAACACCAGATACTATAGGAGGCAGACATGGCAGTTAAAGTGGAATCATAGTGCTATAATCTGTGTAATGTGAAAGTACTCTAGGTGCTCATTGAGTCAGTGGGTCTACAGTAGTTGGGAATAACAATTAGATTTAGGCCTTAGGGCTGTCACATTTTTGTGAGAGCAGTTTATTATTTCTTATTGTTTCTAACAGAAATTCCTGATGTATTGTTTCATCAACCGAATGACACAGGTAAAGAATATCTATGTGAAATTTCCCTTATTAATACAAAGAAAGTTATCTAAAACATTACCCAAACTATACCCTCCTAGCTGCTGTAAGCTGTTCTAATGAGTTTGAAATTAACATATGTAAGTAATTAGATCTGTACTATTGTTAAAAAAATTGTGAAGAAATTTCAAGGGAAACTGTTTAAATTAATAGTTGAAATTGACTTTTTTTTCCCCCTTACAGATTTAAAGCATCACTTTAATCTGGGGTTGACTTAAATCAGGGGTGGGTAAAGTCCGGCTCCTATGAAGTTGTTGGATTGAAACCCTCACCACTGGCTATGCCAACTAGAGATGATGGGAGTTGAAATTCAGCAACATCTGGAAAGCCACATGTTGCTCCCCTCTATTGACAGTACTGAAAACAATACTGAACTAAGGCCTCAAGCAGACAGGTGGCTTGGAGCAGCCACTGTGCTCTGCAATGGACCGCCGGAAGGAGAGCTTTTTTTGCGTTCCTTTTGCGGCTGGGTTTGGGCCATCTTAGGTGGCCACGACATGGCTTCGGCCTGATCTGGGGGCATGTCTGATCTGAACGCCATGCCCCCAGATCAGTCCAAACCAGGTGCTTTTGACCTGTCTGTTTTGGGCCTAAATGGACCAAAGATCTGAATCAGTACAAAGACAATTCCTATAACTGGTCAAAATGAGTCTCCTTTATTTGAATATTCTCACTTCAAACTAAGGTGTTTTACAAGCTAAGGTATTTATTTCAGTGTTGCCAACTCAAAGCATGCAACAATCATGAGTCAGAGTTGCTTGTAATTGTCCCAGTCCTGAAATAGTGCATTGGAGTGAAAGAAACTTAATCATGTCTCTTCAAAGTCTCATGTACATTTTACCTCACCATTTTTTGTAGGCCTTACACAAATCTGTTCTAGAAATCAGGACACCATGAACCATGCAGTTTGTGTACCGTTTTACAGCCAGAATGGGAGCTAGTGAAGATGGGCATGGATAGGTGGGCAAAAATTTACAAAATAGTGTAAAGCTTGCTTCCCCCCACCCGCTCCCGTCCTTCAGACAAAAAAATATACCTTTTACTTATGTGTTTGTTGTCTTGGAGAACAGTGGAAGGAATAGGTTTTTAATGAACTGATCAAATGTACCAGTATAGGATGTGGGATACATAGTTTAGCAGTACAACATGTAAATAGGATCTTGGCATTATTGTTGATCATAATTGAACATGAGCCAGCAGTGTGATGCTTCAGCAAAGAAGGCAAATTCTATTTTAGCCTGCATTAATAGAAGCATATTTCCAAGAAGCAAGTTTCCAAGCTGAGGAGGTTGGAGTATTAGCATCAATGTTTTTGTGTAGTTCTGTTTTCCTTGAGAAGGGGGTGGTCTACACAGGAACACTGATGTATATCTCTGTGGTCATTTGGTCAGTGTTGCTTGTGAAGAGGTCACTTCCCATACCCCTCCTTGTCCTGAGGATAATAAAGTCTTATAATTCTTTGTTTGCTAGCACACTTTCCTCTTTGTTCTTACCAAGCATGGAATGCAGAAACCAGGCTTTGCTACTAAAGATGTTTTTCTTCTTAATTGCCCACATGGAGGTCAACTATCTAGGGACATCTGTACCAAAGTATAGTTTTCTCTATTGGTTAGTTATTTTTGTAGAATCTAGATGTAACAATAAAGTAAGTTTCTTTTTACCTGCCAATGTATCTTGTTTATTTACCAGAAGCTCAGATCTAGTTGTTTTTTACCAAATACCTGTGGAGTTCATGCTTGTTGCTGCTGTGTATGCTGCTGCTAAACTGATTTAACCACAAATTACCAAAGCCAAAATTCTAACAGAGGGTAGCATATTCTGCTTTGGTGAGGCCACATCTGGAGTACTACATTCAGTTCTGAGCGCTTTATTTTAAGAAGGATATTGACAAGTTGGAGCAGATTCAGAGAAGGGCAACAAGGATGATAAGAACTATGATAAGAATTATGGAGAACAACACATTTGAGGAAAGGTTGAACGAGTTGGGTGTGTTCAGTTTGGAGAAGAGAAGACTGAAGGGTGACCTGACTGCATTTACAGTATTTATGGTATACCAGAACAATTTATAGTATACCAGAAGCACAAGGCTTGTGTGGTCTTGAACAGGATACAAAACTTGTGTGATCTTGCACCAGCGTAAATCTACAATAGAATTCTGGCCCATTGTTTACAAAAGATTTATGCAATGAAAGTGCTACCATTCCTGATTTCAGCCACTTCATTTTATTCCTGATCGTCCCATTTTTCTGCCCCTCACAAGTTGCCAGTCAGCATTCTGTGGCTGCTGGTTATGTTCAGTTTTCATCAGTCTGTCTCCTTTGTTTTTTCTTTCTAAATAACTTTTTTGTATTTTTGCAAATCTTGGGCTTCTCCCAGGCCTCTCCTTACCTCCAGCATTTCCTTTTCCAGCTGTGACATTCTCACTACGAATCACTGGCCACATTTCTACAGCTTTCCTCATCAGAAAAGTTGTGAAGTTATATGCTGGTGATATTTTTTTTTCTTCCCCAAATATGTGAAACTTTTGAAGACAGTAGGCTGAGGTATATGAATCACTGTTGCAGAATGTAATACATGACTCAGCGATGACTTTTCTTCTAGAGTGGTTTGTCTCTATTCCTGACTTTTCTTTTCTGTATTCACTACATGATGACTAGATTTAAAGGAGTAGCGCTTTCCTCTCTAAAGGTGAAAGATAACTGGCACATGTGTGTAAATATATGGCCCTTCCAGGTGATGAATTACAAGTGGTGCGTGCAACAAAATGTGGCAGCATGGAGTGCTATTTCGGTTTCCGGTCAGCCATGTCCTTTTCTAGGATGCTTAATTCTAGCCTCTCCTCCACACTGGTTTTCTGTTAACTTTCCACAACAGCAGTCTGATCTGCACTGCAGAAATAATGCAGTTTGATACCACTTTAACTGCCATGGCTCCATGCTACAGAATCCTGAGATTTGTAGTCTGTTGTGGCACCAGAGTTCACTGATAGAGAAGGCTAAAAATCTCACAAAACTACAAATTCCAGAATTCCATAGCATTGAGTCATGGCAGTTAAAGCAGTGTCAAACTGCCTTATTTTTGCAGTGCATATTTGACCAGAGACCATTCTGTGAATACTGAGCACACTTAGGGCCTTTGCAGACTGCTAGAAATAGTGCAAATTGAGTCCACTTTAACTGCCCTGGCTCACTTCTAGGGAATCATGGGAACTGTATTTTTTTCTGAGACATTGAGCCTTCTCTGTCAGAGAGCTCTGGTGCCACAATAAACTACAGTTCCCATGATTCCCCAGTATTGAGCCAGGGCAGTTAAAGTGGACTCAATTTGCACTATTTCTGGCAGTTTGCAAAAATATCCTCATTGGGTTACTTTGTGGGTTCTCCCTTAAAATTGTCTTTTTAAAAATGTCTTTAATGTCTACAAACCTTGGGTTCCTTCCAAATTTGCTGCTATCTCTCTCTTGCCTGTGGATTGTGTGGTTTTTGGCTTCCATGAGCCAAAGCAGCATAATCTTGGCTGTGGTGCATCTCTGTATCAGAGCTGGCCCTATCAATAGACATGGCAAGGCAGCTGTATCAGGCAGAAGAATTCTGGGTGTCATTGAAAGGCTTCCAGGTGCCATTAAAGGACAACAAACAAATAACTACTGCACACATTTATATGCTGCTAAGGAAAATATCTGAGATATATACATAGAGATCAAGAAAATCTTGGCACTAACCACAGCAAAAGGCAGATTTCTGTTTTTATAATGTGTCATTGCTGTGCAATGGGGCATCTAAATATTGGAAGAGAGTAAAAGATAAGTGTTAATGAAATCTTTCAAATTAGCAGAAATCCAGATTCTTTGTTTTTTCTTTTTCTTTATGTTAAAAATGTGTTTTTTTTCAAACCCAACATAACAAATATTTACAAGAATTTGTTTTGTGTTTAATAACAGCTGCAGGTTGATCTTTGTAATGTATAAAAAAATTGGTTATAGAAAGTTATAGAGATTGTTATCAGCTTAATTAAACTGGCTGCATATCAGAGACATAATAGTCATTGCAGGAAAAAAATGCAGAATATTCAAAACCAGCTGTAATTTAGACATATCATTTTGAGATAATGAGAAATATTTCAGTTTTATAATATGCAAAATGCTTGCCAAAATATTCTTCCTTCCTTCCTTCTTTGTTGTACATAGTTGTCTGACATCATAATAATGTAAACATCTATTCGAGAGGCAGGAGTCATGCTGCCCTCCAGATGTGATCAGATAGCAACTGCCATCATACCCCTAGCCAGCAATGGTGAGGCATTCTGGGATTTTCAAACGGACAACATGTGAAAGGCTCTATGATTCCCACCCCTAATTTATGCCTTGAATAAGATTACACTGTTCTTTCTCCCTCCCTATATGCATCGATGAACTATCTACTTCACTATATTATGAAAAAGATTTTTTCAAAATAAAAATAAAATGCAATTCTACATAACAACAGTTATTCTGTTTAGGAGATCACACTTTTCCAGAACTTAGAACAGAATACTGAGTTGCTGAGGCCATATGAGTATTCCTCTCTCCATTTTAGCTGTGAATAGAATTAAGTGTGCTTTTTTCATAGAATCATAGAGTTGGAAAAGACCACAAGGGCCATTTGTTTGTTTGTTTGTTTGTTTTACACATTTAGATTACCCAGTAACCAAAGTTCTTGGGATGAAATATAAAAGTACATTTTAAAAATATAGAAGACAAACAGTGAATAGAGACAGTGCATAATAAAACCAAGAGAAAACCAGCAGCAAAGAGAAAAATACTGGCAAGTATTGTTGGCAGTGGTTGGGCATTGTATCACTGCTGATGACTGGTAATACAAGTTATCCAGAATTCCAAAATCCGAAATACTAAAAAATCAAAAATTAAGCACATGGGTGGCTAAGACGGTGACACATTTGCTTTCTGACGGTTCAGTGTAAACACACTTAATTTCATGCACAACTGTATTAAAAATAGTATGTATAAAATTTTGCCCACAGGCTATGTGTATAAGGTATATATGAAACTTAAATGTATTTCATATTTAAACCTGGGTGCCATCTCCAAGTTATGCCATATGCCAAATATTCCAAAATCCAAAACATTCCAAAATCAAAACACTTCTCATCCAAAGTATTTTGGATAAGAGAGACCCAACCTGTTCAACCCATAACTCTGCCATGCTTCTGCCATTTTCATTCCTAAAGATAACTTGGTTCCAAGGTTTTATACGATCTTGACTGGCTTGAGAGACCTAAACACAGTAAGAATGCAGTTGATCTCATTCTTTAAACTTTGGTTGCTTAGTTTCAGATGAGGCATTTATCATATAGTTGCACTGCCTTATTCATAGACATTTACTATGGTGGAGAGGGTTCCTTCATGTCTTCATGTTTTAATTTCCACACACCCAAAAAGTCTGTAATTAAGTCAAGAGAGATTTACAAGTTGGTTAATTGTTTTATTGATAGCATAAGGAGTTGTCCATCTAGAAGCATCACTGTCTGGAAACATAATAGCAAAGCCACAACACTGGAGTACTTTTATTGTTAGCAGCATTGGTTGCTGTTGTTTGAAATTGGTCTTGGTGTGTAAATCTTCACTGTCTTTATAATGCTTTCTTCTTGTGAAGGGCATGAGAGGGAAGGCAAATTGGCATGGGGAAAGAGTAAGACTCCCCTCGCCCACATAGATTGCTGCCTCAGTAGCTGCATTCTCTTTTAATATTTAAAGAAGGGGAAAGTGGAACAATGCTACATAAGGGCCAGAAGTTTTGGTGTCCTGCACATATATAAAATCCCCTGTGAAAGTGGTAGGACATCTTGTCTGATATGCAACATCTACATTCAGTTCAAGATTGCAGAAATCAAGTTGTCCCTGTGGTGCCAAAGCACAAGCAGGTGCACACATAGATGTGCATTATGTTGCACATTCCATTTCACATACAGTTGTGCATCCAGTAGTTCATTTGGTTTCATAATGAGCCATTCAACAAAAGGATTGTGTTAACCTCCATCCACCATCATCCAGAGGGAGAGAAGGGTAGGCCAACTCCATTGGGCCTAGCCACAGTAAGAAGAAGGGCCCTCCCTCCAGTCCATCTTCCTTGGTCCAGGCTTCAGAGGGAGAGAAGATCTGCTGGACATATTCCCCTTCCCCACCACCATTCCCTTCTTTTGTGTTTTATCTTTTTAGATTGTAAGCCTGAGGGCAGGCAAATGTCTAATTAACCATTTGTAAGCCGCTCTGATAGCCTTTTGGCTGAAGAGCAGGGTATAAATACTCCAAATAATAATAATAAATAATAATAACTCCATCAACTTGTAACACCAAATATGAATATTTACACAAAGAAACTGTGATGTAAACTCTCATGATCACATTTAATATGGTACATAACAATGACAAGATAGTGAATAGTTGTTCAGCTATCCACATCCACTCAAAGCAACGTTATCTCAAAATTATTAACATCTTGTTGTGTGCCTTCATGTTGTTTTTGGCATATGGTGATTCTAATTATTATTATTATTATTGTTATTGTTATTATATTTTTTATCCCGCCCTTCTGCGTAACGCAACTGGAGCAGCTTACAACATTAAAAATATACATTTCATATCCCACAATCCCACCCACCCCTTAAAATACTATTAAACAATAAAAATTTAAAACACACTTAAAATAAAATACAAATAGCCAAATAACAATAACTATAACTGCAGCAGAATCGGGGAGCAGGTTGGGCTATCTCTTGATGGCCGGAATATCTATTCTAAGGTGAACCTATCACTGAATTTTCTTGACAAGACATATTCAGAGGTGTTTTGCCTTTGCCTTCCTCTGAGACTGAGAGAGTGTGACTTGTCAGTCAACCAGTGGATTTCCATGGCTGAACCGGAATTCAAAGTCTTATCTCCAGAGTTCTAGTCTAACACTCAAACCACTCTACACTGGCTGTCTGACATCTGGCATAGACCTTTATAATATGTTTAGCTTGGAGAAGAGAAGATTGAAAAGTGATATGATAGATATTGTTGAATATTTGAAGTCCTCAAGTGGTTAAGACACTGACTCTGTTGATTGCAAGATTGGCAGGTTGGCAGTTCAAAGCCCGGGTGCTGCATGATGGGGTGAGCTCCTGTCACTAGTCCCAGCTTCTGAAAGCATGCAAATGCAAGTAGATAAATGGTACCACTTGGGTGGGAAGGTAAACATCATTCTGTGCAATCATGCTGGCCACATGATCACAGAGTAGTCTCTGACAACACTGGCTCTTTGGCTTAGTAACAGAGATGAGCACCACCCCTATGGTCAGACATGACTTGACAACCTTGTCAATGGGGAATATTTTAACTTTTACTTTGTAAAAGATAGAGTAAGCTTGTTTTGTAACATTCTAGAAAATAGGAGCCATTTTACACTACACACTTGTAGTGTACACCACTTTAACTGCCAAGGCAACATCACATGGAATCCTGGGATTTGAAGGTTAGGGAGGGACGTTTAGAATTCTTGACCAGAGAACTCTCTAGTGCCCCACAAACTACAAATCCCAAGATTCTGCATATGCCATGGCAGTTAAATTGGAATCATAGTGCTATAATTGTGGAGTGTGAAATGCCCCCTAGGACAAGAACCAATCAATTCACATTACAAGAACAAATATTCCACCTAAATATTAGGAACAAGGTCTTGATGGTAACAGCTGTTCAACAGAAAAGTAGACTGCTTCATAGAATATTTCTTCAGAGCTCTTTAAAGAGATGCTAGATGACCATCTTTCGGAAGTGCTTTAGTTGTGTTTTCCTGCACAGTAGGGGGTTGGACTTAAAAGTTTTGTGGTCCCTTCCAGCTGTGTAATTCTATGAACTTGAATTGTTTCTTTTCATTTTATGCTTGGGTACACACAATAGTTGTTGATGGCTTCCATGTCATACTGGTGAAAATCAAGGAGTCTCCCCTGAAGTAGATTCACAAGTGGTACCTTAACCTAGTGACACTCCATCCCATAAACAGCCCTCTCTCACCTTGGCATTGCAGAAAATGCATTCATGGCATAGGAAGCCCTTGTAAAAATGTAAAAATGTTGACATTTTGGAAGCTGGCATTTGACGTTATTTCAGAAGCAACATCACAGTCATCTTTAAAAAGATAAAGGTGGTAGAGTCAAAATAGTTGGATTTCAGTTTCTTTTCACCAGGTCTCTAGACATTATATATCTGATAGGTAGTCGTGGATGCATCATAACTGCAATGCACATGTAAACAAATGCACCCATAAGAGTACAAAATGTCCATATTTTGCTCCCTTTTCAGACCCAGCTGACTCAATTTATTTTGCTATCTTGAGTTACAACTCCAAATGAAAACCTCTCAAACTGGACTCAAGGTGCATAGTACCCATAGACAGCCACATTCTTTTGTTGGGGAAAGCAGAGTTTTCACAAGCACATCTTTCCATTCCTGGTAATAAAAATACAATAGGAGCAAAACAGGCAGGAAAGAGCAGCTTGAAGCTGCCTTTTCCAGAGCCACATTGAAACCCCACCAACTGCTCCCAAGGCAGCTGGAGTGCACATGTCATGACCACACAGCGTGGCTTCAGGGCATATCACTGGGTAATTTTCTTCCACCACCATCCCTGCGCACCTTCGCAGGAGTGAACTGTCAGTGACTGTCATCTCATTGGATGACCATTCCTATGAACCTGCACACATTTGCATGTGCAACTTCACTGGGACAGGGCATCGGAGCAGATCCCATGCAGATGCCAGCACGTTACAATCATGCCTCCCTTCACCCCATGCCCACTCTTGGACTGTTTGTTTTGTGTATGTTGTACTCATCTTTTGGGCATTGCCACCCTCACTACTTGGGTACGGCAGCCCTTTCCCTTTTAAATGCCTCCTGCAACATGGCGTTTACATGCACAATTAGGATTAGGGTTTGGAAAGAGCACCCCTTCAGAGCCGCCCTGGCGTCCGTGCATTTATACATACATACGAAGGTACACACTTTCCAGGAAGAAGCAGAAAAATCCACTCCTTTTTAGTCTGGCTTTTCTCCCCATAGCATGGTTTGGGTACACTTTCCAGCTGGCTTCAAGGTGTACGTCATCTAAAAGATGGCCAGGAACCTGCATATTTTGACAGTTTGTATCACCCTTCAGTACATTAAAAAACAAACTATTAGCTGCCTTTTTATGGCATCCAACACTTGCTGCCTGAGGTGGCCACCTTAGTTTCCTCATAAATGCCTGCCTATATACCCCCCTCCAAAAAGAAAGAAAGAACAGAAAATAAAAGAAAGAAAGTGCTGAATATATTTGTAGGTATTCCATAAAGAAAAATACAGTCGTTCTCTGTGAGGTTAAACACAAATTATTATTTTGGAGCAAATTATTTATTACTAAAGAACACTGTTGTAATCATTTTATTAAAATAAATTGTATCAGAATCTACTTTAGGATATGCTGTGCCTGAGTAAATATAGCAGATGGAGAAAAACCATCAAGAATATGTAAGAGGATCAAAGTAGACAGTATGAGGGAGATCTGGTAATTAGATTTCTTGACATCTTTTTTATAAGCTTAAAAGCTGTCAAAGACCTGGGTTTGGCCTAAGATTAGTCTGGAATCAGAATTTTGGGCAGGGAATTTAATCTTATGTTTTTATTTTATTTTATTTTATTTTATTTTATTTTATTTTATTTTATTTCTGACATACCAGCCAACATTACAACAATACAATAATGTCTAAAGGATGACAATGTAGTATTGTAGCACATTCTCTGCTAATTTCATATTTTACCTTTAATTTTATGCAGGTAAAGGGTGCTTCCATACCCTGATTGCATTCTAGCACTCAGAAGACACTATACAGTTGTCTCATTTTTTTCTCCATAATATATTTTTCTGCCAAAAGAAAAAAAAAAAGATGGAAGAAATGGTAGGCAAACAGTGTGGAGGAAGACATTGCTGGACACCCTTTAATATTCCTCAAATGAAGAAAGACCGCTGCACAATGAAAATGTATATGGGAACCTCCTCTTGCATATATGTGGGTTTAGATGTAAGGAACTGCAAAGAAGAAAAGCAAATACTGCACTCACATTTGTCTCTGTGTTTATGTGTCTTCTACAGGCTGCTCCCAAGGCTTATTTGACACTGGACCTTGATACTATAATTTGGTGGCTCTCAGTGTTACCTTGATAGGCTTGAAGTATGGTCCGCAGAGTTAACATTTGTTGTGCTTCTTTACACAGCTTTGACAGTCTAACATGAATGGAGAATGGAAATGGAAAATCCATTAGCAATGTTCCTTGGGTGGGTATTATGGCTGATACAAAACCAGGAAAAGGAGAGGCACAGGGAATTTAAACAGATATTAAGGCTCTTGTGTCAAGAGAAATTAATTGCCCTTCTATAAACATGAGGTAAAACTACATGCAACCAAACTCCTATTCTTGCATTATCTAACTTTAATACTTATTTGCATAGAAACTGATTATGAGAAGCAATATTTTTCAGAGGAGTCTACTATCAATGATATGGAACCTAGAGTCGGGGGGGGGGGAGGGGAAACAAATCCCAAATTCACTCATTTGTAAGAGCAAAAAAATGACAGCTCAAATATCTCTTAACTCTGATCACGACTATTTTGTCTTGATCATGTTCTTAGTCTGCAAGGTGGGACACCATACTCACAAAAACTAAAACACAAAACACCGTCCCTCTTATCCTGTCCTGATTAGCAATTTTGTCACTATGTAGGTGTTCTTACTGGGCTAATTGCTACACACAGTCAATATAAATGCAACAGATGCATAATACTGAAGTAATTCATGGGTTTTACATCTTTGTTCAGTTAAACGTTGTATTCATACATGAGAATCAGTGTACTGTAGTTAGCCTGTTGGCCTAGAACTGAGAGGATCCAGATTCAGCTCTTCCAGCACTTAATGGGGTTTCTTCTGAGCCACTCACTTTTTAATAATAATAATAATAATAATAATAATAATAATAATA
>CM034701.1:74352818-74371547 GCA_020142125.1 Phrynosoma platyrhinos | reverse complement strand
GGCCTGAGGTTGCCTACCCCTGGATTAGATTATAGCCTACAAGTAAGGGAGTTCTGGAAAAATAAAGATATTATGTCCAACAAAGAGCTGGAGGAGGGCAGAATCTTCTGCTAATAAAGACAAGCATGCTCTGATATAGCCACATTTAAATCATCCTTCTGGGAAATGTTGAATCTCTGAGCTGGAAGGCCCAAGGTGATCCCCAACCTAAATGAGTGAAAGTTTTGCAAACAAGTACAAAGGCAAGAGCAGGCCCTCCCATTTGTTTCCCTTGATTGTTCCACTACACAACACACACAAATGCTCTATAGATGATGTTGGGGATTCAAGTTTCCTAAGGCTTCAGCCTTTGTTAAGGAAATAAAAATATCAAAATATCCAGAGCATCAAAGCCAAGCCTGTTGGGGTCTAGCTTTTAAATCAGCAGAGCAGCAGAAATGTGTCCTTGCCTAACTGCTCCTCTAGGAACTGAGGCTGACTCTGAGACAACACAAATAGCTTGTAGTTTAAAAACAAAGCTTTACTAATGGCTTTAATCTACATATACATAGACGCTACATCCTAACTAGCTAACGAATAGTTCAGGTAAATGGAGAAATCTTTATCTCACCATCCTTCCAAAGAAAGTTGATAGAGTAGGGAGATGGGAGACCTAGGGAGAAGCAGGAGAAAATCTCTTTGTGTGAGAAACTTCCAAAAGGAAGTGAGCTGAATCACATGGTTTGTTTTTCCGATTTACAAAGGTATTTATTGCCCCTGTGATTCAGCAAAAACCAAATGGTATGTTTAGAAGAGGGGACAGCAGAGTTTGCATGCAGAGAAGATCCTGTCTATCTTAGGAGGAGGGAGAGAGAAAATGCAAAGATCTTCCAACAGTTGTTGGTCATCTTTTCTTTGGAGCAAAAAGGTCACCACAATACCTTCCTACTGTCCTGATTTGGTATGGATGTCATGCTTAATCCTCTGTCATCCTACTTTTTCAGCTGCTCTTAAAATGTTCCAGTTTTCTCCTTCCTTCTTTGTTCTTGGCTTATTTCAGTCGGTGCAAACTGATTTCAAAGTGAAAAAGTAGTTTGCACTCAACTCAGTAGCAGGAGAGGAGAGGAAGTGAATAGCTGCTCTTCCCAGAGGTCTCAGGCGAAAATGAACTGCTGCAGCCTCTCCTAACTTCTGTGTTCTTCCTCATTCACGACTCTTGCCACTTTGACCACTCTCTTATGTTGCTTGGCTACACATGTCCCAGTTTTCATCTGTGGACTGGATTGGACTAGAAGCAATTTTGAAGGAGGACATCTGAGATGTAGACATAATAAACTTCCTGTTAGATGTAATGAGTTGAAAGGAGGGCAAGGACAAGACAGAGGAAGTGTACCTCAAATCCATTGCAAAGTCTGATGTTAAAAAGGAGCAAGAGGAACGTGAGCATTGGCTGAACCTCCCTGATAACAAGTTACAGGAAGAAATCCTACCAAGGCTAGCCTCTTCCTCCTCCCTCCCTTCTTTTTTTGAAGGCAATCATTTCTTGTCCTTTGGTGCCCTCTGTTGACCATTTCTGGTATATTCCAAACCTATACTAAAAAGATTGAATAGGAAGCATTAACAACTTCCTCACTGTCCCTTTGCATATGGTCAGATGAGATTTTATAGTGGCACAAGTGTGTGTAAGAAGTGGGTTGTTTCCTAACTCGAACACTGAAGAATGGCAACATTTAAGGTTCAACATGGATCTGAGCCTGCTGCTGTTAGTGTTAGTATTAGTATTAGCATTAGCATTAGTGTGAGTGTGATGTGAGTGTTAGTATTAGTATGCAAAGGCAGGCTTACTGTTGAACATAAAGAAAACAAAAATAACAACCATGGAAAATCTAGACAAATTTAAACTAGACAGTGAAGAAACAGAAATAGTAAAAGAGTTCTCATACCTGGGGTCAATCATTGATAGGAGTGGGGATTGCAGCCAGGAAATCAGAAGAAGATTAAGAACAGGGAGAGCGGCTATGAAAGAACTAGAAAAGATCCTAAAATGCAAAGATATACCATGTATGCATGTGAGAGCAGGACAGTTAAGAAACAAGATAGGAAGAAAATCAATTATTTTGATATATGGTGCTGGAGAAGAGTGCTGAGGATCTCATGGTCAGTCAAAAAGTCAAACAAATGGGTTCTAGAGTAGATCAAGCCAGAAACCTCCCTGGAAGCCAAGATGGCATAACCAAGGCTGTTGTACTTCACACAGCTAATGAGAAGAGAGGACTCATTGGAAAAGACAATAATGCTAGGAAAGTTAGTGGGAACCAAAAAGAGTGGAAGGCTGCATGCTAGATAGATGGACTCTATTAAGGAGGTCACGGGTATGAGGTTGTAGGAACTAAGCAGAACAGAGGAGGACAGGATGTCTTGGAGATGTCTCACCCACATGGTCACCATGGGTTGAGATCTACTTGAGGGCAGTTAATAATAACAAAAACAACAAATTAGTATAAGTATTCTTCATCTCCTAGATTTCTCCATTCCTGGCTCCTGGCCATTCTGAATCAGGCATTCTGAGGGTTGTATTCAACAAAGGACCTTTTCCCAGGTCCTTCCCTGCAAAGGTTCCCTCTTTGCTGCCTTCTCATTACAATCTCTCTCTCGGTGCTCTTTTTTTCTAATGGGACTCCAGGGAATAAACTGCCACAAAACAAAAAACAAATGGGCATTTCTAAAAATAAAAATAAAAAAATGAGCACTTAAAAAAACTGAGGATGTGGGAGAACAGGTAAGTGGAAGGTTCAGGACCACCTTTCTGCCCACCCACCTGTGTTTTAAACTGAGCATCCATTAGACTTGGCACCTTCCTTACCTCCTTACTATCTTTCCACAGGCATTTGAAGATCTTGTTTCAGCAGGCCTTTGAGAACTGATTTTTTTTTAAAAGGGAAAAATGGACCTTGCATAAATTGCTGAATGTGTAGTTGTTGTTGTTGTTGTTGTTGTTATTGTTGTTAAGTATTTATACCCCACTCTTCAACCAAAAGGCTATCAGAGTGGCTTATGGTTCATGTCTTGTCTGGTTTTAATTTTTTCATAGTTCAATATTTTTGAAAACTTCCATATACTTTGAACTTTAGCTGTTTCTTTTAACTGTCATAAACCAGCTTGACTCACAAACTGAGGAAAAGGTGGGATATAAATTAATATTATCATCATCATCATCATCATCATCATCACCACCACAACAACAAAGTCAGAAATGACTTGACGGCACACAACAAAAAATAAAAAACAAGATTAAAAGCCTTATATTCTTGGATCATGTCAGTTCATATGGAGACAGTTCACCTGGCATTCAGGTGAGGAGCTGGCTAGGTATGTCCTCAGGAAAATTCTCAAGAAGAGACTACTCAATAACTAGTGAGAGTGTCACACCCCTAAGCAATTCACTCTTCCTGCCTTTCCTTCTCTAACATCCAAGAATAATTTAGGTGGGCATTGCTGGTGAATCTGCCACTGTGAAGGGCAGAGACCCCATCTTTACTTTTACCACCATTCCTCCCACAGCTTCTCCACACTGGGACTTTAGTTCAACACCAACAGAGCTCCTGTTCAACTCAGGGCAGTTGCTGGGTGCCCCCTGATTTGGTTGTATTGTTCCATTGGGTTGTTGTGATTGTATCATTCAGAAGCCTGCCTTGAAAGATAGACTCACTAAGCCACAGCTTTGGGCTCATCAAATCCCAAACAGAAATGACTTGATGGCACACAACAAAAAACAAACAACAAGATTAAACAACAAGATGTTGATTAAAGAGAAGATGTTATATAATACCTCCAGCTATGCCAGCATAATATGCCTGGAACAAGTCTCCTGCAACCTGAATCACAATACTTTTCGTCTTAAGGACTGAACTGGAATCAAACTAAATGCCAAGTTAAAAAAAACAGAAAACTAAATGCCAAGTTAAAAAAAACAGAAAATGAGAGCTTTGACTTTCAGTGCTTAGAAAAGTATGAAGCACAATGTATTCAAAATCTCAAGTGTATGTGTGCGTGCATACGTGCATATGAGACAGAGAGACTTGGGGCCCCTTCATTGTTGTTGTTGTTGTTGTTGTTTGTCTTCAAGATGTTTCCAATTTATGGTGACCCTAAAGTGAACCTATCATGAGATTATTTTGGCAAAATTTGCTCAAAGGAGTTTTGCCATTGCCATCCCCTGAGACTGTGAGCATGTAACTTGCCCAAGGTCACCTGAAACATGGCTGAGTGGGGAATCGAATCCTGATCTCCAGAGTTGTTCCAAAACTCAAACCACTATGCCACAGTGGCCCTTTCATATTCTACATTTATAATGCTATGATTCTACTTTGCCCTGTTCAGTTCTATGGAATCCTGGGATTTGCAGTTTTCAGAAGGATATTTACATTTCTCAGCCAGAGGGCTCTTGTGCCTCATCAGACCACAAATCCCAGGATTTCATGGGATGCGGCCATGGCAGTTAAAGAAGAATCATAGTGCTATAATCATGTGGTGTGACAGGATCCCTGCATTCACACTCTAGCTCTGCCATGGGCTGTTTGATCCTGCATGTTATGAATTTTTTTTTTTAAATGCCGTAATGGAACAGCATTATGCTTTGCCTTCAGAACATCTTCGGTTCAAATCCATGTTGTCTTCAGTTAGGGCTGGGAAAGCTCTTTGCCTGAAACTCCGGAGAGCCATTGTCATTTTATACTAAGAATGCAGGACTAATAAGTGGACCAAGGTATGACTTTTTGTGTTCCTGTGGCCTATTCTGCATCTGCATTTTTTTTCCTTAAAGAAAGATCCAGTGTCATGCTGAAAGCACTGAGCTAAATGTAGATTCTGGGAATTATACTCCAAAAGGGCAACATTTCCAGGTTTTGGATGTTTTATATCTGCCTGGCATGAGGCTGTTTTCTAATTACTCATTGTATTAAAGCTTTTCAACTTTAGACGTGCCGAGGGCCTTGCTATTATCTGCTCTTTTGAAGGCTTGTAAAATATTTGTTTTTTTATAATAAAATATTTTTAAAACATACAGGTTTCCCACGGTTTACTTAACAGGCATCACCTCAACACATTGGAACAAGCAACTATTTCTCCTCCTCCTCCTCCTCCTCCACCACCACCACCACCCTTATTTTAAAAGTCTTTTTCCTTTGTGTCTCCATTTCTGGCACTTGAAGAATCTCAGGATACAGGCCAAGAAAAGTAGAGTTGAGCATGTTCAAGCTGAGCCAGGAAAATCTAAGATTTGCTCTTTGACTGTTAACAAGTCTTAAAAGCAGGGAACTAGAAGTATGCTTTTGCACACATTGGGTTAGATTCCCAGTTCTATTCTCAATATTGTGTTCCTGCAAAGTAAGACTATCTATAGGTAAATAGGTCATCCCTGATGGTACTTCTGTTCCTAGGTTTGTTGCTTATCTTGTACAGCTGTGGAGTTGCAGACAGCCAAAGTTTGGTCCCTGAAAATCCAAGAGAATCATGAGGAAAGTAGTCAAATAGGTGTTGGACCTCTCAGAGAGGACTGTCATGTCCAATCACTGAGTTAGTGGGGAACTTAATGCAACAGTTTTCTCTTAAATTGTTCTGCATTGCTGAAGTTTTCCAATAATATTTAAGATACATCCATGAAACCCTTAATTGAAATCTGGATTTTTTGTCAGCTTGATTATACAGAAAAGTCAAAATTCCTTCTGTTCACTAAACATCTAACATTAAAGAGATCCCTTGACATAAATATCTAGTTGTAAATGACTGCAGGGAGCATTGCTTATCTCTAAGCCGAAGAGCCAGCATTGTCTGAGGACTGTTCTGGTAGTTATGTGGCCAGCATGACTGCAACAAATGCTGTTACCTTCCTACCAAAGTGGTACCGATCTACCTACTTGCATTTGCATGCTTTCAAACTGCTAGGTTGGCAGAAGCTGGAACTAGTGACAGGAGCTCACCCATCCTGTAGCACTCAGGCCTCGAACTGCCAACCTTCTGATCTTCCGATCATCAGAACTGGTGTCTTAACCTCTAAGCCATCACATCCCTACTTAAAATCTCCCAGTTCAGCATGGACACTATGCATCCTGGGAGATTCTGGGACCTGTAATTTAAAACAATGGCCCATAGACAAGAAATGGCCAGTATATATTCCAGTCCCCAAGAAAGGAGACACCAGGAACTCCAGCAAGCACAGATCCATTGCTTTAATTTCTCATGTAAGCAAGGTGATGCTTAAAATTTTACAACAAAGATTCTTATAAACAGAGTGAGAACTGCCACATGTCCAGGTGGGGTTCAGGAAAGGAAGAGGCACTAGGAATCATATAGCAAACATAAACTGGATAATGGAACGTACTAAGGAGTTTCAAAAGAAGATCAACCTGAGCTTTATAGACTATTCAAAGCATTTGATTTTATAGGTTATGAGAAACTGTGGATTGCTCTTACAGAAATGGGTGTGCCATAACATTTGATAATCCTGATTCATAATCTGTACTCAGGACAGAATATGGAGAAATGGAATGGTTTCCAATTGGAAAGGGGGTCAGACAAGGCTGTAGTCCATCACCATATCCATCTAATTTTTATGCCAAGAACTTCATATGAAAAGCAGGATTGGATTCAGAGGAGGGAGGTGTGAAAATTGGAGGAGGGAACATTGACAATCTAAAATATGCAGATGATACCATAATGCTAGCAGAAAATATCAGAGACATGCAAAGATTAATAAAGAAGCTCAAGGCAGAAAGGCAAAAGGCAGGTTTACAATTGAACATTAAGAAAACAAAAATTATGACCATAGAACATCCATATAATTTTAAAGCAGATGATGAAGAGATTGAAATAGTTCAAGATTTTCCATGCTTGGGTTCAGTCATCAATCAGAGCAGACTGTAGTCAAGAAATTGTAAGAAGATTAGGACTCAGAAGAACAGCTGTGAAGGAACTGGACCTGAAGTGTAAAGATTACACTTTACACTTTTTAAATGTTAAATATTAAAGTTAGGATTGTCTATTGCTATTGTATTCCCCCCTTTTTGTGTGTGTGTGTGAAAGTTGGACAGTGAAGAAAACTGATAGGAAGAAAATCAACTCATTTGAGATGTGGTGCTAGAGAAGAGTTCTGAGATACTAAAAGGTGTTGTGGACTGCTAAAAAGTGAAATGTGGGTCTCTAGAGCAAACCAAGCTTGAACTCTCTCTGGAAACAAAGATGACTAAATGGAGGTTGTCATGTTTTGGTCATATCATGAGAAGAAAGGACTCACTTGAAAATACTATAATGCTTGGTAAAGAGGAGGGCAATAGGAAAAGAGGATGACTGCATTTCAGAGGGATAGACACAATCAAAGAAATTAGTGCCATGAATCTGCAGGAGCTGAGCAGGGTGACTGAGGATTGAGTGACTTGGAGGTCTCTCATTCATAGGGTCGAAGTAACCTGAAGGCAATTAACAATAACAACAATTTAAAAAATATATCCAAGCTCTGGTACGGAGGAGACTTTATAATCCAGCAACTGTAAACAATTATAATCCAGCAACTGTAAACAATTGAGAACACTGCTCCACCATTATCTGCTTAGAGTAAAAGCATTTTAAAAATTAATTGTCTTGGTCTGAACATGATTACTAGTGAAGAATCCATAATCTACAAAGACTGGTTTGTAGACAATGTGCTTTCTTACATATACACGCTCTTCCCATCAGAGAAATATGGATGTTGCTTGTGAATGTCAGCATCCAGATTCTTGTACTTGGACAAAATAAGCAATGGGCTGTGGTCCAAAATGGAATTTTCCTAAGGAAAACAACATTTGTAGTTGCCACCAATGTCTTACTGTCCTTCAGTGATGAGAGCACTTTCATCTCTGCTTTATCCAGCCAGCAGAGGGCAGCTTTCATGTGCCTGCTGTATTCTACACGTTCCTCATATACAAACTCCATTGGCTTTCAAGAAACAACTGCCATTACTAATGACAGACGTATTTTTTCAGTAAGTTATGATAGCTGAAATTGTGCTGGGTTTTCATGCACATAAAATAATTGAAAGAAATACATACACAGCAAAAGTGACAGCAATGCATACATTTTTGCCACCCTGATATAGCTCTTGTGTGTGCATGAACGTCTTAGCTTTTGCCATCTTGACCACAGTCTGATGTTGCTTGTGTCCCAGTTTTCATCTGTGAAATGTTGGAGGTTATGCACTGGTATATCAATATTTTACTCTATAGTGTATTATTGTATTATTTACAATGAGCATTGCTGACCAGTGAGACGCATAGCCACAGGACTTCTCCTGCTAAAAGTAAAATACTGATTGCATCATTTGAGGAACAAACTGATCTCTGGGTCTCCTGTTTGTTGACACTGGTTGGCATTAAGATACCTTGTTCCAAGCTAGCCACAGAATTTGATGACCATCTCCCCTTTAGAAGAGAACAAAAGTGCTACGAGAGCAGGCAGAGTGGCATGGGAAAAGCCACTACTCTCCCAGTCAGTCTTGCCTTTCTTTTCTCACATGATAAAGTCCTTAGTCTCAAAAACCCATTGATTGCATTTTATTTATAACAGAGGGTGGAGCTGAGCCTTCTGTAGAACATCTACACCAAATAATTAGCAAAACGAAGAAATTGTTAAAAGCACAATAATAGTTGGATAGGAACTCAAAAAGTTTGCTGACCCTTACCATGTACCAAGTTAGATTATGATGATTAGGAATCAAGGGAAAAAAAGCTTGTCATTTATTCTGTACCCATTAGCATATGTTGCAGAGAGCACAATGCCTGGCATCACAGAAGTAAAGATGAGAGAATCTATAGCAGCCTTCTCCAGTCTGCTGCCTTCTAGATGTGTTGGATTACACCTCTCATCCTCCCCAGCCAGTATAGCCATTGTGCAGCAAGTGAAGGCAGGCTTTGCTAGCCTTTGACCTAAACCTTTTAATCCCAGGGATACAGAAGAGAATGACTCTGTTTTACAGATAAGGAATCTAATGCATGAACAGCAATTAAGAAAGAGGGTATCAGACTTCCTCCTACAGAGCCTCATCTGTTTGCAGATGTGCTATCATTTATCTAAGATCCTATCTTCTTTGAAAGGAAGCTAATTACTGGTTGCAGCACTTGGATGGGACATTGGATAAATAGAAGCCACACAGTGCCTTGGTGGTTTGCATGTCATTGGTCTGTAGTTTAGTTTTTAACATCAATTTGAAAGGCTGAAAAAGACCTCTGTCCATGAGTATGGGAAACTCTTGCTGGTCAGGGTAAACTGAACTGAGGGTCTAAAGAAGGTCTCATCTTACCATCAAACAAAATGAGACAGTTGCCTCACATTGCAGATGCTGGGAGGCAGGGAGGAGCAGTGAGATGCTGGAGACCATATGGCCTGAAATACAGTAGAAGCTGCTTTCCATTTGCCATTGTTGAAATAAATCCCTGCTCCCTTTTTCCCGTATGTGGAATTGGGAAGGAAACACCCATTTTGTCTCTTGCCTCAGGCAGCAAAATGGCTGGACCAGTTCTGGACTTCTAAAGCAGAGGTAGGAGAAGTGTAGCTCTCCAGAAGTTGCTGGATTGCAACTTCCAGAATTCCACACTATTGGCTATGCTGGCCAGGGCTGATGTGGAAACGGGAGTTCAACAATATCTGGAGGGTCAGACATTGCCTCCCGCTAGTCTAAGGCAACAACTTTATTCTAGCATCTGGACTATCAATTGAGCTTTGTAATTGCAATTCCTGTTTTCCCATTGTAAGACAGATGGCGAGGCATAATGCAAGGAATGGAGAAGAGCAAATTCTCTTCTCCCACTATCATAAATAGGGATCTGGAAAATAAAATACAAGTGAATTTCTCTTGCAAGAGTAGTTTTATGTAAAGGAAATCTAATTAAGACTGAAAAAGATTACTAAATGTTCCTGACTGTTTTCTTCCCCAGTATAATCTGTGAAAATTTCAGAGTAAAAGTGCCTGAGGCAACGGCAGGCAGGGGCACCACTCTGCTCTCAACAAGGACCCAAGAAATGAAATGAACTTCACATAGCCCGCACCTCACTCCGCCTCTTCAGTTTGGAGATGACAGATGCTGCCTCAAGGCATGTTATTTTAAACACTTCTGTGGTTTATATATCTTTACAACTTTGATAGACGAAATCAGATGTTGTAAACTTGCTAAAAATAAACCAGTCACTGAAGAAGCCCTAGGCCAGTTATGTACAAGGCTTCTTTCAATATTCGATATTTCCAGTTTGGTTGCTCCAGTTTTTGGATTCACACATTATC
The DNA here is from genome assembly GCA_020142125.1 of Phrynosoma platyrhinos. Taxonomy (NCBI): domain Eukaryota; kingdom Metazoa; phylum Chordata; class Lepidosauria; order Squamata; family Phrynosomatidae; genus Phrynosoma; species Phrynosoma platyrhinos. The sequence continues at coordinate 74,361,259 of CM034701.1, read as the reverse complement.
ACCCTTAAAGAAGTGTACTCTTCAGGGCTGGTTTAATCATTAGGTTAAGTAAGCTGTATAGCAGGTCCCCAGTGTTGCTCCTGCAATGCAATTATCTAATGGTGCCTCCACCTAAAATAGCAAAAGATGTTGTCAATGCCAAATAGAGGATGGTGACCATTTTGTTACAGAGGATGGTGACTATTTTTTTTTTATCAAACAAGAGAGAACAGGCCATTGTAACAATATCCTTTGCTAATGTGAATTGCAAACAACAACTGATATGAGAAAGATGAGGCAAATGATATGAGAAAGATGAAAAGGGAGGCACATTTTTTTGATATGTCCAGTGGCACATTTGGAGACATATATGTAGTACAATACCTCAGGACTGTACTGTTGCTACAATGCATGATCTGTTGTTTTCACAGTATATTATAAAGCAGTGGTGAAATTCTTTGGCCCTCCAGAGGTTTTGGACTATAACTCCCATAATCCTTTACTATTGGCCATGGTGATCTGGGACTTCTGGGAGCTGAAATCTAACATCAGAAGGTAAAATGCCACCTGTTCATGTGATTAAAAGCATTCTGAATCCTGTTGCATATTCTTGCATAGTTTGCCTAGAGAAGCCAGGTTAATTCCTAAAAGGTGAAGTTGACATGAAATTTTTGAAACATAGTCTGGATGTAGAACTCACAGATACAGGTTGAGTCTGCCTTATTCTGAATTCCAAAATCTGAAATATTACAAGAATCCAAAATGTTTTTTTATTGGTGGCTGAAACAGTGACACCTTTGTTTTCTGATTTTTTCAGTGTATAAACATTTTGTTTCATGCACAAAATTATTAAAAATATTGTGTAAAATTACCTTTGGGCTATGTATATAAGCTGCATACAAAACATAAATGAAAGTTGTGCAATTGCTGCACACTCTCTGAAGGGAAGGCTAAGGTAACTGGTGAGGGGGCTTACCTAGTGCCTCACGTCTGATGAAGAAAGCATTGGCTCTTCTGCCTGTTCCACTTGTACTCTATATCTAGCAGTGGGAAACATGTGACCTTCCTCCAATGGGACTGCAACGCCCATCACCTCTTGTCGTTGACTGTGGATATAATGAAAATGAATACCCATCTTTATCTCTGTCCCCCATATATCTGGATCCATTGTTAGACTGTGAATGAATGTGTCTCACCACCATGGCTGCGTTCCATCAGTGCGTTTAGATTGCCTGGCCCATAAATGACACTTCAACAAGCAAATTGCCATACAATAGCATTTTACAAGCAATGTAAAAAGGGATGATTACTTGCTCAATCAAAAAATTCATTGTCAATAAACATTCTCTTCAGGGCTTTCTATTGTCTGCCAGCATCATCTGTGAGCTGAAACCAATCACACACATTGGCCATATATATATAATTTTTTAGAATACATGTCTCCTCATTTCTAGTGGGAATGAATGTATTAGGCGCCTAGCCAACAGACAAACATTCCAAAGAAAGATTCCACCAGCATTATTTATGCTTGAGGAGGGGAAGTGGGAAGGGGATGCCTTGAATGTGTTTGTCTGGACTTCATTCCCCTATAAAGGCTCCTTTTCTGAATAGCTGAGCCCAAATTTGCCAACCTGGTCTTGCCAACAGCATCAGCATTTGGAAGGTCAAGGAGGGTCCGTCCAGCATAAAAGCAGCCGAATCTTGATAATAAAGTAGTAAAACAATAAAATCAAAACAGCTTCTATTATTCTGAGGTGAGGCCACTGTAGGGCAAAAGCAGTTGCCAGGGTACCTCTTTTGATGTCCTAGAAGTTCTTCCTTCCATAGCTGCCATATGATGCAAGAATCTGCAATGCTTTTTGGGAGCACAGTCTTGCTCTGGGGGCTTGGTGCCCAAAGTGAATGCTTTCTGTTGCTCTTTGAGTGCAAGCTTTTATCCAGATGTGGATTCAGGAGATATATAGAGAGAGAACAGGGTGGGGAGGAAGATCTGGAAGGGGAATTTTTGGAGGCTTTTTATCTGAGTTTAATTAAGCTTCTCTCCAGGCCATATATGTCTGACTGACCCAGGATCAAAAAGGGAACAAAACCAGCAGAATTAATTTTAAAAGCGGAATTGGAATTTATTTGTGTTATATCTCTGGCTTCTGTCCTGGAAGATGTGGAAAAGGACTATTGAAATTTAGGGAAGCCATGAATTTCCTCAAGCCAGGAGATCATGTTGTGTCCCCCTGCCTTCTCCTTTTATTACCTTTTCAGAAATCTGGATTAAAAACAACAACAACACTATAAAGCCACAGCCTTGTCTTGCCTGGAATATATATGTGAAAGAAATAGAGAGTACATGTAAACTGAAGCACAAGGCATTTAAAAGAAATGTAATAGGTGTGTGTCCAAATGGACACTCAGTCCTGGGTTTTGGACATCCAGTGGAGGCAAATACAATTTAATCAATCAAGAACACAAATTCAGATTAGGAGCTACTAGAAACATACCAGAGGAATCAAATGTCAATGAAATGGAATAGAAATATTAGAACATAAAGCCACACTGCACAATAATTGTTTGGGTTTTTACAAACCACCATTCCTTCTGAAAAACCTCTTTAAAAAATCTCTCTCTGTGTATTTTTGTGATGTGCAAAGGGAATTTGTCATATATTCAGAGGCTAGAGCTTAATTTTAACAGAAGTGTCAAAACTTTGAATTCCGGTGTTTTCTGGTGTGTAATGAGATTGTGTGTATCTGAAGGACTGTATTCTCCAATATGTGCCTACCTGTGTTTTGAGGCCTTCTGGGGAGGCCCTTCTCTTGTCCCACCACCTACACAGGTATATCTGGTGGGAACATGGGAGAGGGCCTTCTTGGTATTTACTCCTCAGCTTTGGAACTCCTTCCTAGAAAAGTCAGGCTGCAATCTGCTTTGCTGTTGTTCCATAGGCAGGCAAATACCTTTTTGTTTTGACAGGCTTTGAGGGCTGATTGCTCAAGGGTAAAGAACCATTCATGTGCTGTGTTGTTTATCTGTTTTCAATTTTGTAAACTCAGCTCCGTACTGGGAAAAAGCAGGATATAAATACATATAATAACAAAAATAATAGCAAGAGCACAATGTATTCACAACCGTGTATTCACTTCCTTTAAAAAAAAATCCTGATTATTTTTAATCCAGTCACAATCTCAGGATTGTATGTACTTGAGATGCTTCTGGTCATGAATCTTTGACTGGGAGAATGGACACTCCGTTTTAATTTCCTTTAAAATGCCCTGCTTGAGGCAAATAAAAGTAACAGCTTGCATTGTCTCTGCATATGTTGTGCGGAATACATTTCTTCCCTCTTTTTTTTAAAGTAACAAATCTTATTTTTATTTTTTAAAACTTTATAAGCTATGGATAACAATCAGACCACCTCAAACTGGAATGCAGCTAGTTCTGAGATGGAAGAGAGAGTATCAGTTGGAAATTAAGTGGCTCACATAAACTGGCAACATACAAAAATATAGTATTATATTATCATACTGCAAACTGAAAGGGTACATAAGAAGATAAATTACCTGTATTTTGGCAGAAATTCAAGATGTATTGCATTTATTTAAATTAAGCTGTATTGCTGTTGTTGTTGTTGCTATTTTATGCTTTGAAGTAATTTCTGCTGTATGGTAATCCTAAAGTCAATGTATCATGGGGTTTTCTTAGCAGAATTTGTTCTGAGGGGATTTGCCTTTGTCTTGTGGCTGAGAGTGTGTATCTTGTCCAAGATCACCCAGTAGGTTTTCATGGCTAACTAGGGATTTGAATTTAGTAGTTAAGATGCCAATTCTGATGATTGTAGGATCAGAAGATTTGCAGTTCGAGGCCCGAGTGCTGCATGATGGAGTGAGCTTCTGTCATTAGTGCCAGCTTCTGCCAACCTAGCAGTTTGAAAGCATGCAAATACAAGTAAATAAATAGGTATCACCTTGGTGGGAAGGTAACAGCATTCAGTGCAGTGATGCTGGCCACATGACCACCAGAGCAGTCCTCGGACAACGGTGGCTCTTTGGCTTAGTAATGAAGAAGAGCACCACTCCCTACAGTTGGTTACAACTAGGCATTCATGTCAAGGGACTACCTTTACCTTTTTTACTCCCAGTGTCCTAGTCCAACACTCACACCACTATACCACACTGGCTCTCAATGAGTTGTGTTGCATATGTTTAAAAGATCCTAGGTTCAGTGAGCCTCCACCAGGGCTTGCTCCACCATTAGGCTGAGTACACCATTAGGCTGAGTGTGTTTGCCCTTCTCAAGCTGCAGACCTTGGGTGTGATAAAAAAAGAAGCAGCGTCAGTTATTTAGTTTATTATTGCCACATTTTTAATGCCATGTTTGGGGAAAGGGTGCCTGTGGGATTTTATGTCTCATGTGTGAACAAAATGTGGTGCTATGCATTTTGACTTGGATGGGGCAGAGGCATCATTTACACAGTTTAGCTTCATGCAGCAAAATGTTTTGTGCTGGACCTGGCTTACATGTTTATTGTGTTTGCTACACTTTGGATTTTATTACAACAGCATGTTGTCCTGCAGCATTCATGTTGTTGAAGCCAACAGAAACATACTGGTTTGAAAATAATCACTATCATACTTTTCTACAGTATCGCTATTATGCTGCTTTGGCAATCCTGCACTCACTCTTCCACATTGCCTCACTTATTCTGACTTACTGCCAGTGCATGCCCTCTTTAATTTTAATTTTTACCACTATTGCACAATTATAAACAAAAAAGAAATCAAAAGAAAAAAGAAATGGAAAAAAAATAAAATGAACTGAAAGCAACCTCAGCCTGCAGTAAGGGGGAAGGGGGAGGGAGTGGGAGAGGAGGAGACTCATGTTCACTTGTGCCACATGATTGGCAGAATATCACAACTTCAGCAAAAGGAACCTATTGCACCAGAGGCAGTAGTGGAAATGCAGCAATATTAGGAGCCTTTGATGGGTTTTCCCCATCAATGAAAAAATGTACTCCACCAATAATCGAAATGCAAAGCAGCAACAGGAGAGACATGACATGCGATAAGTATTTGCCAAAGACACTATTGTGTGTTGTGTCAAGTCATTTCCAACTTATGGCAACCCAAAGGCAAACCTATCCTGGGGTTTTCTTTACAAGATTTGTTCAGAGGAGGTTTGCCATTACCTTTCCCTGAGAACATGTGACGCCCAAGGTCACCCAGCAGTTTTCATGGCTGAACTGGGAATCAAACCCTGGTCTCCAGAGTACAACACTCAAACCACTAAGCTACACTGGCTCTCAAAGACACTATTATCCTGATGTAATTGTGATTTATCAGTCTCTTGTGATATATATATATACACATAGGTAAAGGTAAAGGTATTCCCCGTTGACATGGTTGTCAAGTTGTGTCCGACCATAGGGGGTGGTGCTCATCTCCGTTACTAAGCCAATGAACCAGCATTGTCAGAATCTACTCTGTGATCATGTAGGCCAGCATGATTGCACAGAATACTGCTTACCTTCCCACCCAAGTGCTACCTATATATCTACTTGCATTTGCATGCTTTCGAACTGGTTGGCAGAAGCTGAAACTAGTGACAGGAGCTCACCCCATCATGCAGCACCTGGGCCTTGAACTGCCAACCTGTCGATCTTGCAATCAACAGTGTCAGCGTCTTAACCACTTGAGCCACCACATCCCCACATATACACATACACCTTTGGAGTGGGGGTAGCACAATTAACCCAGCATAAGTAATACATAAATGGGATAAGAGTTACAAACAGGTATAGCTACCAAGTGTGTGAGTGGAGGGATGAGCAATAGATAAAAATAAACAAAATTTTTGTCCTCCAATGAAATCTCCCTTCATTCCCAAATTTCTACCTTTTCAGAGCATGAGATGCTGAAAACTTCTCACACTTAGAACTCTTCTGTTTGCTGTGTTTCATTCCCTTACTAATATTGCCTGCTCCTTTTCTTTGAATGCCTAAATTATATTTCTAAGTGATCCACCGATGCCCTCATCCCTCCCCCACTTGGTAGCTAAACCTGTTTGTAACTCTTATCCCATTTATGTATTGCTTACACTAAGTGAATTGTGCTACCCCAAATCTGTTACTGCAATGCTAGAGATTTTGAGAGTGAAGGAAAATTTCATAGGGGGGAGATGTTTAACTGCCATTGAGGGCTTCCCTATAGCTACATCCTCTCCAAACCATTCAGTGCAGTTCAATTTTTTTCTGCTACTGTTCTGTTCTCTCTTTAGTCTCTCCCTCTATATGCTGACACTATCAGCAGTCTTATTTTAATTCCTCCCTTTCAGCTTTCCTCTTCATCAACACCCACTATTTAACCATTTAGATATAAAAATAAAAAAATCAAACCACCAGACAGAGGCTTTTCTAAAGAAGTGTAATTTGGAAATGTTAGTCTTTGAGGTCAAAGAGTAATTGCAGCATGTGGACTATATGAGCCAAGACAGAAATTATCCCTAGCCAGCCATTAAAGAAAGGGAGGGTAGCACAGTCTACAAGGAAAGGAAAGGGATAAGGGAGAATGTTTACTGCTCCAAACAATGCAGGATTGTATTTAGCTTGCCCTCTACCAGCATTACACCATAGCTGCAACTGCAGTACTACTTGAGAGGAGGTTATTGGAGGTGACAGACATGCAGCTCAGCTTACACACAAGTTGCATGGTATGTGTTGGCAAGAGGTGGAGCAGATGGAAAGATGATCCTCCTTTGTTCCTTGTTTGCTCAACCTATTATGACCTTCCTTCCAACCAATATTCTTAGGATTACTGAAGTCAGTTTGCTTATGGCTTTGTCTGCACTGGCTGGTAAATCTAGGGCCAGTCTGGAGCATTATGCTCCAGAACTAGTCCTGGGTAGGCTACGATGGTGACTCCATGCACAGGGCCAAACACAGTACAGCAACATAGCATTGTCTGCACAGGCCAGCTAATAGGAAAGGTGATGGCCTGTTTTCAGAGCCACTGCCAACACTTCCTCATGAGCAGGAGCTCTGTGTAAAGCCTGCCAGATATGTTGTCACTTCTGCTGTGTGATCAACATGGAAGGGGTAGAGTAACCTTCTCCTTGATGATCACATGGTGGAGTGTCCCATTCTTCTTCAGCAGAACCAATGACAATGGCTATGCTCTTGCAGAGAGCTGCTTGCAGCAGTGGCAACATTCAGGGGGCTGGGCTAGGAGAGCTGATGCAGTGTTGTCCCAGCTGGTCTGTGTGTACAATGATGTGGCATCACATCAGATTTGGCCTAGTGCATGTGGTTGCCATTGTAGTCATTCCGGGGCCAGTTCAGGGCATAATGCCTGGCACATAATGACTGAATGGAGTGGCCAGTGTAGATTTGCCCTGAGTGGCTGATCTCAACTTGTGGAATTCTGACTGAAGGTCTACTCTCTTTCCACCAGCAGGCAAAAATCTTTTTATTTTTTATTAGACAGGACTTTGATGTTTACGTTATTGTGACAGAAGGATCGTTTTAATGGACTGTTGGGTTTTTATCTCATTTTAATGTTCTTGTAACTGTTGTAATTTAGTGTTTTTAATGGAACTGTTTAATGCTTTTAAAGCTTTCGTATCAAATAGGTTTTTAATGTACTTTGTTCTTATCTTGTGTTGAGCTACCTTGGGTCTCATCCTGGGAGAAAGCAAAATATTAAATCAATAATTAAAGAAATCTGATTTTGCAGGATATTTGCTCATTTGTTTACCCACAAGAGACAGGACAGATGTGGTTCAAAATGCAGATTTGCAAAAATGGAGGTATCTGAGAAACATAACACTCATGAAGAAATGCATATGACCTGATACAATCCATTATTCTCTCTGCTCTGTTTCTGGATTAGGGCTAACACTTACCTTGTTTTCTTTTAAACTAACAAACAAACAAAAAGGAGAAACAGTTGTGCATACAGTTTTGTTTTAAATACTGATGCTCTTCCTTTTACCCTTCTTCTCTTCTCCAGACTTTGAGCATCTGGGTAGTTTCATTCATTTTGGTATTCTTCCTTATCTAAACACTATTTTGCACATGAAAGGAAATTATTTTCAGTCTCACTCCAGCATTTGCTACAAAGGCCTTTGGTCTGTGACCTTCAATTTTGAATCAAGGAGGAGACAGTGGGTTTTAATTTCCTCCCTTTGTGGCATCTCTGTGGGTCAACCCTTCCTAGTACAAATGACACTGGTTTAGGAGGGCCATTTGCCTCTCATTCCCCACCTTCTTGAAACGCTAGTTTAAAAGTCCTAAACCACATTCAAAGAGTAAGTAATTTAGGTTTAAGAGTCATTGTGGATCAATCCTTTTTGCCTTATACCACACTGCTTTTCATCTCTAGACCCAGGAGATTTTTTAAAATGTTGTTTTTACTAGAATAATCAAAAACCAAAATCACAGTGAGAGTGAGGGCACCACAATTCAAAAAGGATGT
>CM034701.1:74338043-74350904 GCA_020142125.1 Phrynosoma platyrhinos | reverse complement strand
GTCATAGGGTGGCATACAGTCTGTCATTTTGTCTGTACAAAGGTGACTAATGTTCAGCATCCCTGCGCACTTGCACAGGACCTGTCATACACCCACATATCATGCAAGGATTCACTGGCCTCGGCTTCCCCCAAATAGTGGGTGCCGTAGACAGGTGCCACTGTCTGATTCTGCCACCCTTGGGGTGGAGGAATGAGTTTGTCAACTGAAAATACACCTATTCCGTCATCCACCACAAAATATGTCCCACACAGATCAGGGTGGAGGGGAGAGGTACATGCAAGGGAGGTTTGTGTGGACAGACTTGATACATGTAGCTTGTGGTCATGCAAGGGACATGGTCAACAGGACATACAGACAAAACTTTACTCCAGTAGCCCCCCCATCATGCCAGGAAGTGGTGTGCAGGTCTTATGCACACCTGCACACCTGCACAGAAGAGGTCACAAAAACTACTGTGCATGCTGACAGTAAGTGTACATGTGATGGAATTTATTGTCATAATAGAGAACAGTTGCTAGGGCGCATGCGTACGGTTACAATTAGGGTTAGGGTTACAATTAGGGTTAGGGTTAGGGTACTAATATTAAAGCGCACCTGGAGTGGTGTATCCACACCTGGAAGCATAGGGCACTTTAAATGAAAGCCTGCATCATAGGGACCATGCTCTGGATTGCCAACTCAATTTCCGCCGCACATGTAGCAGTGCATTTATACAGCCGTTTTAAATTTCCGGCACCCTTTTTCTGATGCACTGGTGTCACTGCTTACATACACACATACAAAGGTGAACATCTTTCCAGAAGAAGCAGGAAAAAGCTGCTCCTTTTTGGAATGGCTTTTCCTGGTATGCAGCACCTAGAAGGCTCTTTCCTGCCGGCTTTTAGGCATGCGTCATCTAAACGCCATGCCTCGAAGTCAGCCTGAAAGCACCTATTTTTGCCCATCTGTATAGCCCCTAAGAATGGGGAGGGTGGCTATGAAAGAACTAGCAAAGATCCTAAAATGCAAAGATATACAATTCAGCACAAAAGTCAGAATCATACAAGCCATTGTATTCCATATTACCATGTATGGATGTGAGATCTGGACAGTTAAGAAAAATGATAGGAAGAAAAACAACTCATTTGAGATGTGGTGCTGGAGAAGAGTGTTGAGGACAGCCAAAAATACAAGCAACTGGGCCCTAGAGTAGATTAAGCCGGAAACCTCTCTGGAAGCCAAGATGACAAAACTGAGGCTATCGTACTTTGGACACATCATGAGAAGGGAGGACTCACTGGAAGACAATAATGCTGAGAAACGTGGAGGGAAGTAGGAAGAGAGGAAGGCCACATGCTAGATGGATGGACTCTATTAAGGAGGTCACGGGTATGAGTTTGCAGGAATTAAGCAGAGCAGTGGAGGACAGAGGGTCTTGGAGATGTCTCATCCATAGGGTCACCATGAGTCCAGATCAACTCAGGTAGTTAACAATAACAACAACAAATGGGAGTAGGTAGGCAAAACAAGGTGTAGGACAGCCCTGTACCTTGTTCTAAAGTAAAGTTGCACCTCTGGTAGGCTTTCAGGAATTGAATTTCTTTTTTAAAAAATGACTTTTTTCCAGTGGGAGGAACTTCAGTGTTGGAGGTGTAGCCCATAGAAAAACCATTTGGTGCCTCGTGTGGCCTATGGACCTCAAGAATCCTACTCTTGATAAAGGTAGACATTACATTCTTTTGCTTTCCAGGCCATTGTATTCATTACACTTTACTGAACTCAGAAATGGAAATGTGAACAATATACACAAACACGCTTCTCCCATTCCTGAGGATGTCTGTCCACACTAGAAATCAGAGGGTGTATCAAATTGACATACTGTATTTGCCCAATGGAAATTCAAGAAAATGGGCAGATGCTTGACCCATTGCCATCCCAGGTTGAATACAATGAGGATATAAAGTGCTGATACTGTGCAAATGCCATTTGTTTGCCCCATTGCCTTTCCAGACAGACACAGTGGGGATTTAGAGTACTGATACTGTGCAAATGTCATTTCCATGCTGGGATTTGGGTCTTAATATTCAACTACACCCAAGAGCAGCATGCCAATTTATGGCATGCAGGTCAAATCACATGTGACTACCAGCTCTATCCTCCTGCAGCTTGCAGCCTTCTAACATCTCTCCCTTAAACAGAGGCTTCAAGTTGCCTAAGAGTAAGGATCATTCTGCTTTGTAATAGAATGCAGTACATGCCCAGAAGAGTAAATGGTTCCAAAGGATGGGATTCCATTTAAATGTTTAGAACCTCTTTTGAGATTAGATGTACTTAATCTCATTCTGAGGTTGGCAAAACCCTGCCCAGGCAACTAGTCTTGCCTGCTGCTACTAATGTCTGAAAGAGTACTGAACTCTGACAAATGAAAGAAATAATTGCTCATTCTTTGCTTTATCTCTGCTTTATGAACAGCAGATATCAAATATTCTAGTAACTTGAGAGAACTCTAAAATAGTATTATATTGATCTTCCTTCCTTCCTTCCTTCCTTCCTTCCTTCCTTCCTTCCTTCCTTTCTTTCTTCCCTCCCTCCCTCCCTCCCTTTGAGGCATACGTGCAGATGTATGGTGTAGCCATTCTCTCCCCTCAAAAAATAATATGGGATGTTCTGCTGTCTGGAAGCATGGAAAGTTTGAACGGTCATGCATTTATCTTGAAGCAGTCTTTTTAATATGTCCATGAGAAAAAATGACCAGGAGGTTTTTCATTTAGACACAGGATGTTTCTGCAAGTCTTTGAACCTTGCTCATTGTTCAGATACCATGACCCAATCAGCGTCATTATTCAGTAGCATTTCCTCAACACTATGGTACCTATTCTACTCTCACCAAGGCTTTTTCTTGGTCACTTTCACTCATTAATCAAATCATGTTTTTAAATTAAATATTTTCATTGATTAAACACATAAAAGACATAAAAAACATAAATATACATAAATGTATAAACATATACTAACATATCAACATAAAACAAGCATATGACTTCCTGCTCCCTATCACTGATTCTTAAGCATTCTAACTCTATTTCTTTCTCTCTGCATTTTTGTGTATATATCATATCTCCTAACTGATATAAGTAGCATTGCCAATAAAACAAAAAATATACCATATATAAAATAAAAGTAGAAACTTTACAGATATATAACCATTATCCAACCATAACTCATAGATAAACCCTAACTTAACATTCCCCACTTCTATTTGGGGAATATCTTATCTAATCAAGCAAAAGTTATCGTTCTCTCTACAATATACTATGTTAGCTTAACATTCCAATCCTAATACCCAATGATGTCCCCATATTTGTTTTAAATATACAATAAAAGGTGTCCAAGTTTTTTCAAATTCTTTTTTTTCTGTATTGCCTGTGTCAATTTATCATTTTCCATTAAATCATAAATTTTCATAATCCAATCATTTATCTCCAGTATTGTCTTTCCCTTCCATTTAGAAGCATAGGTAACTCTTGCTGTTGTGGTCATATAAAATATAAGTGGGCCGTATTCATGTTCAGTGTGTTCTTGATTGATACTTAATTGATATCTCACCGGATCTTTTTTAATTTTAAATTTTAATATTTTTTCTATTATTTCATTTATTTCATCCCAGAATTTTCTTGCCAATGTGCAATTCCACCACATGTGGTAGAAAGTGCCAAGATCTTTTTCACATTTCCAACATTTGTTTTTCTCGCTTTTATAAATTTTTGCCAATTTAAAAGGGGTGAGGTACCATCTATATAGCATTTTATAGAAATTTTCTTTCAAATTATAGCTTAGGGTATATTTTAATCTTCTTGTCCAGGTTTTCTCCCATTATTCTAAGCTTATCAAATATGCCACATCTTGTACTCATCTTATTATCTGAGATTTAATCCTTTCGTCTTCCAATTCTATTGTTAATAGTAGTTTTTTTTTTAAATTATCCTGTGATTTTCCTTTGACTTAACTATCTTTTCTAATCCCGGGTCTGCTTCTTGAATGTTATTTCATTTTTTATCCAAGCCAAATCTTTTTTCTGATAATAAGTGAACCAAGTACATTTTAGCCCTTCTTCCCTTAATTGATCCAAAGATTTTAATTCCATCTCTTTTCCTTTTAATAGGTTCTCATATGTAACCCATTTCTGTTTGCTTAATTTTGTTCTATTAAAAAACGCTTCATTTATTAAATCCCATTTAGGTACTCCTTTACACAACCTTGGTTTTAATTTTAACCAAATATGTAGGAGGGATTTTCTTATGTAATGGTCATTGAGACTTTTATCTACTTTTCATTTTTTGTAAAACAAATATCCATGCCAACCATATCTGTTGCCAATACTCTCTAGCTGTAGTAACCTTTTGTTTTCCAATTTAATCCAATCTACTATCCAATCCATTGTACAGGCATAGTAATAGATTTTTAGATTAGGTAATGCTAATTCACCCCTAATTGTCTCATCTTGCAGTATTTTGAGTTTTACTCTGAGTTTTTTCCCAGACCATAAGAATTTCAAAATGTTCTTATGCCATGTTTTGAAGGGTTTATCATTTGTAATTATTGGGAGATTTTAAAATAGAAAAATCATTTTAGGTAAAATGGACATTTTGACAGCTGATATTTTCCCCATCCATGAGAGACCTATATCTCCCCACTTCTTTAAATATTTTTTAAAATCTCTTTCCATTTTAATTCATAATTGTTTTTAAATAGGTCAGAGTTTTTTATAGTAATCGTAATTCCTAGATATTTTGTTTTCTTTACTATTTGGGAATTTGTCATCTCTTTTATTCTTTGTTTCTCTTACTCCAGTGCATTCATTACTAACACTGCCATTTTATTTTTATTTATGGATAATCCTGAAGCTAAACAGTATTTTTGAATTGTTTCCATAAGAGTCCCAGTGTTCTCACTTGGGTTTGCTAACGATATCAATATATCATCAGCAAAGGCCCGTACCTTAAATTCAGATGTCTTTATCTTTACCCCTTCAGTTTTTGAGTTTTCCCTGATCGCATTGTTTAGGATTTCCAAGGTGGTTATAAAAAGCAAGGGTGACAGGGGGCATCCTTGTCTGACTCCTTTCTGTATTTTGTAATTTTTTTGTTGGTTCTCCATTAATTATTAATGCCACTTCCTGGTTTTTGTAAATGCATTTTATACATTTCATATAGTTTGCACCTATGTTCATTTTCTAACTTTAAAAATAAATTTCCAGTTTATCTTGTCAAATGCCTTTTCCACGTCTATAAAAATCAAGGCCACTTTTTATCTATGTTCTTTCCATGATACTTAATCAAGTTATGTACAGTTCTAATATTGTCTTTTATATGTCTTTTTGGTAAAAATCCTGCCTGGTCTTCATTAATCCAATTAAGTAACACTTTTTTTTAAGGTGTTCTGATAATATATTTGCAAAAAATTTATAGTCGCTATTTAACAAAGTGATTGGCCTGTAATTTTTTGGATCTAAAATATCCTTATTTTCTTTTGGGATCAAAATAACATTAGAGAATGTCCATGATTTTAGGGACTCCCTCCTTTAAAATTCCATTGAACACTCTTTGTAAGGGGAAGACTAGTTGTTCTTTAAATGTTTTATAGAATTCTGTTCCAAGCCATCTGAATTGGGTGTTTTCCCCGATTTACAATTTTGAATACTCAATAGAATCTCTCCATCATTATTAGTTTATTTAATAGTTTTTCTTGTTGTTCAGGTATTTTCTTAATAATTTGATTTCTTAAATATTCATCAATATTTTCTTCTTTAGTACCTTTTTCACTTGCCAAGTCTGAGAAGAAACTGAAGGGGGTTGCAGACTGCCAGAAATAGTGCAAATTGAGTCCACTTTTAGGGTTAGCGTTAGGGTTAGGGAATCATGGGAACTGTATTTTATTGTGGCAGCAGAGCTCTCTGACAGAGAAGGCTCAATGTCTCAGAAAGAAAAAACAATTCCCATGATTCCCTAGTACTAACCCTAACCCTAAAAGTGGACTCAATTTGCACTATTTCTGGCAGTCTGCAACCCCCCTGAGAAAGGCTTCTTTTATTTTCTTTTGATCTGTAATGTTCTCTCCTTTATAGTTCAATTGAGTAATAATTTTTTTCTCTTTCACTTTTTTTAATTTATATGCTAATAGTTTCCCAGGTTTATTTGCCTGCTCAAAATTCCTTTGTCTAATATATTTTAATTTACTTTCTAGTTCCTCTATTGTAATTATTGATATTTGTTTCTGTAATCCTTTTATTTCTTTTTTATGATTTAAATTTCTTTTTAGATACTCCTCCCCTATACTTATTTCCTCCTCTAATTTTCTAATTTTCTCCTGCTTTTTCCTTTTCATTTCAATATTTTTTTGAATAAAGTAGCCTCTTATAAAGGCTTTAGCTGCATCCCAGACTGTGTGAGTGAGTACTCCTTTATCCAAATTGTCTTCAAAGAAGAAATTTGTTTTTTTGCTTCCTTCTATGCACTATGCAATAAATATTCATTCAACTGCCATCTATAGGATTTAGTATTGTTTTTAAGTACCATTAGCACCGGATTATGATCAGACCAGATTTTCGGGAGTGATTCTATTTCATCAACCATTTTAAGCATATGTATTGAAATAAAGAACATATCCAGTCTTGCCCAGGAGTTATGGACATTCAAGAAGAAAGTAAATTCCTTTTTTTCCTTGTATTTGTTTCTTCATACATCTCTGATGTTCAATCTATCTAACATTTCAAAAAAAAAAAAAACTTGGGCAGTTTTCCCTGATTTATTTTAATATTTTTTTCCTGAAGTCCTAGCTACTGTGGGGTTGATAACCCCATTCCAATCCCCCATTGCTATTATATTATCATAATTCAGTTCCTCTATTTGTTGTTGGAGGTTTTTTATAGAATTTATTTCTCCTCTCAGTAGGAGCATATACTCCAACTAATAGAATTTTTCCTAATTGATTCTTCAATTCTACTATTATATATCTTCCTTTAGTGTCATTGAGAATTTCTTTTATTTCAAATCTTTTATTTACAAACAATACCCCTCCTTTTTTCTTTTTATCTTTTGCTGCCAAAATAAATTCTTTCCCTAATCTATGATTTTTTAAAATATTTCCTATCCTTTACTTTGATATGTGTTTCTTGAAGGCAAATTATGTCTAATTTTTTCTTTTGTAAATAATGAAATATTTTCCTCCTTTTCTGAGGGGAGTTTAGGCCTTTTATGTTCCATGTTAGATACCTAAATTGATTTATCATTTTGGGACTTGTTTGTCTGTTTTTGTTCTTGATACATTTAATTAATTTCCTTTCAATTTATAGTGTTCTGGATCCCATTCTAAGTCTGGTTCTTCTTCTTGCTCTTCATCCTCTTCCTCTTCATTTGTTCTTATTAGACAAATCAGATCTCCTTCTAACCCCTGTTCCTGATGTTCTTCTAAGAGTTTTAATTCTTCTAGTGTCAATGATCTCAGTGTTCCTCTCTCTTCTTGCTCCAATCTCTGTTGACAGTATGTTTCTGTTTGTTCCGGATCATCCATTCCATCTTCATTTCTCCTTTGTGTCATCTCTTCTTTCCTCTCTTCTCTGTCTTTCCTTCCCTTTCTTCCCCTTCTTTCCAAATAATCTAGATTTAATTATGATCCTTCTATTATTTAACCAAAATGACAAACCCTTTGGTTGTAACCATCTGTAAGTAATTTCATGATCTTTTAATAGGGTTGTTTAAAAGGTGTAATCTTTCCTTTTATGGAGGATCCTCATGGGTATATCTTTAAAAATATGGAGCTCTCTTCCATCAATTTCCAATGGGAATTTGCTATGTCTTCTCAGTAAGCTGTCTCTCGTCTGTTTTCTTGCAAAATATATAATAATATCTCAAGGTAGTTCCCTTTGTCTTTCTATTTTGGAATTTAGCCTGAAGATCCTGTCTATCTCCAATTCAATTTTTAAATTTTTTCCAGAAATGCCACTAATTTTGGAAGAAATTTCTTCATTAAGTCCTCTCCTCTAACTTTGGGAAATCCTCAAATCTTGACACACCTCTCTCTAAATCTCTGTTCCCATTGTGCTTTCTCATCTAGATTCTCTTCTCTCTTTAATTTTAGTTTATGAAATTCTTCTTCTGCTATCTCTGCTTTTTCTTCCAACAATTTAACTTTTTGTTTTGTTATGGTCATTTCGCTTGCTAACTTTTCCACAATCTAGTTTATTTCATTTAATTCTGTTCTGATCTCCTGACGAATTTTTGCTTTGAAATCTTTCATTTCCTGTCTCAAATCCATCCTTAATTTCCTGATTTCCTTGGTTTTAGGGTTCTGTTCTTTGGTGCTCTAAAGATGGCCTTCTTATAAATTGAAGTTGTGATTGTGATTTGCTTGTATTGTTTTTGAAGATTTGGCTTCTCAAACTCATTGCCATTTTGTTTGTTTGTTTAAATTGGGGTTTTTTTAACAATCTGTTTTATTTTGTTATTTTGGTTTTTTCAGATTTTGTTTCCAAAATACAATTAGTTGTCCAAAACTAAATCTGGTGATATATCTCCAATTATTTTCTATTTTAATAAATACCACTGATTTTTCAATCACAGGTTATCATCTGGAACTCCCCAGTCAGTATTCCAGTACCCTCTAGATATTAAGTAATTGTCTCCACAAGAGGTGAGTGGTATCTCTTACTGTTTATAACAATATCTACATTCTCCCTTTTTATCTATATCCCACTGTATTCTTCTTTTTACCTTTTGGGCACTAGAGTCTGCTATCTATTTTTTGTTTTCCAACTTTCAATTCCCCAGTAGCTCACTTCCACCTTAAAGAAAAAACTACCATACCCAGAATTCTCTTCCCTTCCTATTTCCCCCCCCTTGTCTTATCTCCAGTTCTTATCTTTTCTTAAAGAGCCCTCTGTCTTCTTTTCAACAACATTTATCCACCCTCTCCTTCCCAAGGCTCTTTCCCCCCTTTCCCCCCCTCTACTCAAATCCAAACCCTCCGTGAAGACCATCCTTCAGATATCCCCTCGCCTCTCTCAGAGGTTCTAACTCAGTTTCTTCTTTTTTACCTCTGTCTCCCACTCCTTCGCTGCTCATCCTCAGTCTCCCCGCCAAAGAAGAAGCCGACACAAATGAGTTCTCCATCCATGATGCTTCTCCAGTTGTCTCTCTGCCTTTCCAAATCTCTCTGCTGAGGGTCAGGCTCACAGAAGGCCACAATTCTCACTGCTTCCTCAGCCATCTCTCTCTCCCTCGGCTGGCTTGCCAACAGATGTGGTATGGGTTTGTGAGGAATCACCACCTACGCTGCTCCTTGGCCACCTCTCTCCTCTCTCCTTTCCCCACTGGCTCCCCCACAAAGGGAAAAAGAAGAGGCGAATTCACAGGGGACCGCAATCACTCCATCTCTTTGGCTGCCTCTCTTCTCCCCCAGCCATCTCTCTAACCCAATGGGCCCAAGGAGGCAACAATCCACACAGTCAGCTAGTCTCTTCCTCAGTGGTCCATTCCAACCATTCCTTCACTGGTGTCCCTAGAGCCTTGTGTTCAATTTGGAGGGGGTAAGTTATATATTATGTTGTCTCTAAACCTCCACCTCAGCCACCAATATAAACAATCATGGGGAGGGGGGGATTAGATCCTCTGGTTTGGCTGATCTTCAAACTTCCCTCTGTTCTCCTTTCTTCTATTCCCAGTATTATTTCTTTCTCATTAAGTCTTTCCTTTAACTTTATGCGGACAGTCTTTCCAATTTTAAATTACTACAGGATTGTTTCAAGGAAATATGCATTTTCATTATATTTTCATTAAATCTTTATAGTTCTATGAGTATCTATACTGGAGATTTTCCCATGATCAGTGATTGGAGATCTTTCCCCTGCTAGGCAGACTTACAGATCTCTTTGGTATTTAAAGGTTGGTGGCTTCCGGGTCGTCTACTGACGAAACAGGATCAACAAGGTAGTCTTCCTCTCTGGTCCCTTCTTTCCCTCAATCCATCTCGCCCTGGATCCCTCAGCATCCAGGGCTCCGATGTCTCAAAGGGCAGGAATGGACCTTCAGTCAGGAGTCTCAGATTCTTCATACCTGAAGGATCCTTTTCAGGTTGATTTCAAGTTGTTACCTCATTGTTCTGAGTCTTCCCCAGCATGCATACTTGAGGATTGCTCAATCAGATGCCATTATCCACCAGAAGTCAAAAAATCATGTTTTTAAATTGAATAGATTTTCCTAACTGTAGTTACCTAAACTGATCAACATTTTCCCCAAACACTGAAGCTTCATGGCTTTACTGAGGTCCAAAGCCGATGCTTGTTACAGACAAAATGCAATAAATAAAATCCAGTCTGGTCAACGTAGGCCCATTTCAGAAATAGCCATTAGCTGGATTGCTGAGATCCACCCCTACTAGTGCTCCTAGGCAAATTTTCACTATATATATATATATATATATATATATATATATATATATATACCAACCTCAGATTTTACATATATATAATCTGAGGTTGGTAGGTATCACAGTCTTGGAGCTATGTTGTAGACAGACCATAGTCATGCCCATGCATGCAATCTTTTTTGTTATTACAGATTATAGACTAGAATGTGTGCTCATTCTGAGTGGATCCCAGCAGCTTCAAACACAGTGATAATTTACATAAAAAGAAGAGAGAGCTTTCCTTTCCCTGATATATAGTTGCTACATTTGTCCCCTGGAAGCTATTGCTTGCTTGCATTTCTGATTTCATTTAAATAATTTTAAAGGTCAAGGACTTAGCATGATGTTTTAGCTAAAAACTAGGTTGGATGGAGGATCAAGGTGAAAACAGCCACTTGTGGCTAGTTTAAACCTGCCCAAGCAAGCTACATTTTTTTCTTCATATTGCAAGCTTTGGAGTTCTGTAGGCAAAATCAGCAGATTTTTTTTTTTTTAAAAAAAGAACATTTGCTATACTTTCCTGTAAGGGTAACTAAACTAACCATCAGCTTCACAGCTTGCTTGTAGTAAGCAAATCAAATAGGACATGACATTATTTCAGCTTGGCTTAATTTAGAGAATATAGCCTGAACTCCAGTGTGTAGCAAGATTTCATTGAGCCCAGTGTGGCTTGTGACTGGATTGGTTTGATGTGTTTCTACCAGGAAAAGATGCTGCTGTGACTGACAGACAAGGAACAACGATAAGGGCTTGCTGTAATAGTGACATTTCAAGTATGCCTGTAAAATCTGTTGCCATGGTGAAGCCTATTAGAGCCTGAACTGAGCTGCCCGGCCTCTCAAGTTGTGAATCAGATTTCATGCTATGTATGCATATATTTATTTAAAAACAGCCCTAACAAGGGATGTGAAAGAGAGAAGGACACACGACAGTCTATGGATCCCCCACCCTGATGCTGAGTGAGTCAGACACACTTCAAGCTATTAAATGCCCCCCTGACGTCAGAACTCTGCATCAGAGGAAAGACCAAATGGAAATGTCAACATCTTGGAACGGAAAGGCCAGAAGGTTAAAAACCTTTCTCTCTGCTCCCTCAGTGAAATGAGAAAAGAATATTAAAATCCAGTCATTGTGTATTACCCACAAATGAAGATGTGACTGAACTTCCTAATCTCTGCTGTGCCTACCTATCCAGGTGTTGCTGAAAGACATAATGGAAGGAAGCCCATTTCCTAGGACTCTGTAGGAAGGAGAGAAAGAAAGCACCAGCAGGGAAAGCAACAGAAGCAGAGGTGGAGGGGAAACCTTCATGGTACATTAAAGACATGCAGTTCCATGTGTCTTGTGCACTTTGAGGGAAGACTCTTTCTCAGGGCACTTCAGAGCGTTCTTGTTTTGTTGCTTTCTCAGTCATAGCAACAGGGTGGTGCCAAATATGTCATCCACCAGGGGTGGAGTAGCAGTGATGGTGGTGGTGGTGGTGGGGCAAAATGAGGGCAGTGCCCCCCAATAAGAGTTCTACCCCAATGCAATTTTCTTTCAGTTCCAACATTTTAGCATTGTAGAGGGTGAGGGTTTGAAAATTGTTTGCCCCCTTATATTTGCTCTGTTCATATTTTCTCCGTAACTTTGCCTGCCCCTTTTCACTGGATGCTTAAACTGTATTTTTAAATCTTTAGCTGAAGTTTTAAAGTGAAAGAGATGACAAAATTCAAACACAATGGGAGCTATTACAGTTGCGCCCCCCCTCCCATTTTCGCAGACTTTTAGTCCGCGGTCTTGGTCGTTCATGAATCAGCAAGCCCCATTGGTTAAAATGGTGTGCACAGGAGCACAGGGCCATTCAAGCCAATGGGGCTTGAATATTTGAGAGTTTTTGTTTTCATGGGGGGGGTTGTTCTGGAACGGATCCCCCACAAAAATGGAGGGGCACCTGTATTTGTGTATTTATGTATTTACTTGAGATCCTGACTTTCTCCTTGCATAGGACCCAGGACAGCTTATAAGCAAGTAAAAACAAGCTACAGCTAAAAAAAACTATTAATGATTTAAAAAAAAAAAAAACAAAAACACACACACACAATTAAACAAAGTTGCTGCCTCATTTTTTTCTTTTTTCACTCTCCTGCCCTTTCTCCTTTTAAACAAACCTTTCTTCTATTTAGGGTATTTAATATCCCACCTTTCAGCCAAAAAATCTCCCAGAATGTGTTACAAATCATTAATTTGACAGTTCTCTGCTCTCAGGCTTATAATCTAAGTAATACATGACACACAAGGAAAAGAGGTTGGCAAGAGATTAAGTCCAGCAGATGCTGGCTGCTCTTCTCTCCCTCAAAGGCCAGAGCAGTCACAGTTGGAATCTGAAAGAAGGGGTTCTTCTTGCCAACCGCTGGGGTCAAGGCATGATGGAATTTA
>CM034701.1:74286936-74303276 GCA_020142125.1 Phrynosoma platyrhinos | reverse complement strand
ATTCAAGAAGGAAAAATGTATAGGTAGATCAGCTTAACAAAGTAGATATGTTCTTGGACATTACTTCAACAAAACAGTTGATATCAGAGGCAGAAATTACATTATAAGAATAGGGATAGGTTCCTACACCACAAAAAAGAAAGCAGATGAACTTGTTTCCATAGTTTTTAACATTCAAAACTAACAATATGCACATGTGAAATGAAACAACTTGGTCAAATAAACCTTGCTTAAGCCTTGAAACTTCTAGAGGCCACTTGAAGGCTTCTTCCAAAAGGCATTCACGGATCACTCCCCTCTTGCCTCCCCAGCAACTTCTGTTTTGCTGATGATTTCCATTTCGGTGGCCACACTTAGAGACCTATGTTTTATTTTAACATGCTGGGGGGGGGACACTGGTGAATCAGGCTGATCTGTCATCCTCTTTTGTCTCTGTTTTGCTGTACATGCATGCTCAGTATGGGAATCTGGAGGCAGTTGTTTACTTTGTCTGTTGTAATCAGACACACATGGCTACAGAAGGATGCGGTAGAGCAGAATTTCATTGTTTCTCAGACTCAGTTCAAGGTGTGTTTATTGCATTGTTTATTGCAGACATGCTGTTGCAACCCAACACTGAAAGTCCTGTGTTTTGCCAGCCCTCCTTTACCATCCTCCCAATGCTGATGCTGTTAAAAATCCTCTAGTTAGACAGAGAATGAGGAGGGAAAGGGGCTTTTACCCAAAAAAAATTCTAAAAAGATTTGCTGTCAGAAGCTTTGTTAACTGAGGTATGCCTCTGCTTTGCATGGAGTGGTCCTCCTCATTGTGTTTCTTTACATGTATGTTTGTTTATATACTTTATTTTTTCTTCAAACATATACATATATTTCCAGTAATGTACATTAGAATTTGCTTAACTACAGAAAACACTACCCCTGAAACTCTACTTCCTCAATGTCTCTTGCAGGGACATCCTTTCTTCCCAACCATATCTCTTTGAATTTACTGTTCTTTTTTTTTTTTAATGATATATACCCATATATCTACAGTAGTCACTAAGTTTTATACTCGTGTGATGAACAGTTCATCTTATTTCCCTGTCATCCTATTTATTATTCTACCTATAGTTTAATTCCATCTGTTCTTACAAAACTCATTTACCGAAAGCCATTCTTTCTCAATTAAGTTCATATCCTTCTGATTCAGATAAGCTGTCAAAATATCAATTTCCATCATTTCTGATAATTTTAGCAGCCAATCATCTAATGCAGGAAGTTCATTATTTTTATATTTTTGTGCAACCAAAAGTCTTGCCGCTGTTATCATATAGAGTAAAATTCTCCAGTGTTTTCTTTCTACATGAGATGGGATCTTATTTAACATATTGAGTAAATAAATTTCTGGTCTAAGTTCATAGTTTATTTGGAATATCTTTTCAATCGTTATGTGAATCTTTTTCCAAAAGATCTTTAGTTTTGGGCATCGCCACCAGTGTTTCTTTACATGTATGTTTGAAAGGGAAGGACCATCCAGCTGGGACTTGTTGACCCAGAGCACTGTATATAGACAGATATAAGCCAATAGGCCCTTATAGTGGCCTCTTTAAACCTCTTCTGGATAAAGAGTAGTTCTGCTGAACATGAGCCAAAAGCTTTGAGTCATTGCTTTGGCTAATATTAACAAAGGTAGGCATATGCCCTGGTGCTTCCATAGCTAGGAGAAAGAATGAAAGAAGACAGAAGAAAAAGAATGACCTCTCAATAAGAGCCAGAAATATTAGGGGTAATATTAGTCATTCCAAAGTCTCTAAAAGTATAATCTGAGTAAAATTCAGAATCAAAAAGGAAATTAGAAGGAAAGGCAGAGGGATGGTGTCAATGAGCCCTACAACACTGACATATTGGAGAGACTTTCCCATCTGGGTCTAGATGAAAGGAACTGTTCCTATTGTCCAAGGCAGATCATTTCCAAAATGTCATTCAAAAGCTCTAGAAAATGAACCCAAGATGTACAATTAATTAAAGCAAAACATTTGAAGGGTAATGTACACACAGATCTTCTGAAGCAGGACAAGGAAGGAAAGATGTAGTAGAACTGACTGGACACAGTTCAAAGCTGGGAAACAATAGGGTCTGATGGATTAAAATGGCAACTTGGCAGTTATTTGGGAGGAAGCCCCACAGAGCTGACTTGCTCTGTACTCTGAGAAGATGTATTTCAGTGTGCATTATAAGTTTGTTAAAAATTTGTCTGTGCTCAAAGAATAGAAAGCCTTTATAAGAACTACATTGCTCTTTGTATTCTTTTAAATGTATTTTAAACACTTGTATCTTTTAAAATATATTTTATTCTTTTATATGCAATCTGTTTTAATATTGTAATAATTTAATTTTGTTTTAATGTAACACTTTTCTGTGTTTTTAATTGTACTGTTGTAATCTTGTAACCCACTCTGAGTCCCAATTTTGGGGAAAGGGCAGAATCTAAATAAATAAACAGTTGTCCCTCCCCGTTTGTGGACTTCGAGTCTGCAGTCTCGCTCTTCGTGGGGAGAGAGAAGTGCCTATATTTAAAATGGCTGTGCGCATTTGTGCACAGTCCTGCATACACGCCACAGGCACGTGCACCATTAGTTTCAATGGGGCTTGAATATTAGCGAGCCACCATTTTTGCGGGGGGAGGGTCTGAAACAGATCCCCCACAAATTGGGAAGGGACAACTGTAATAATAATAATAATAATAATGAGCAACCAGAGATGGATTCTGTTTATGTCAAAAACTGTGGGCCCTCTCACACCACACAATGTAGCACTCTGGTTCCATTATTACCAGCATTGTAACATCCTATGGTATCCTGGGAGTCGAGGTTTAAGCAGAGTATCTAGATTTCTAAACCAGAGGGTTTATTGCAGGGGTCCCTGGACTTTTTGATCTGGGGTTTGCTGGCCCCCAGATCTTCCAGGGGGCTGGAGGCATGCACGCATGCTCATGCGTGCATGCACACTACTCTGGTGCCATTTTGTGTGCTAAAATGGCGCCCGGAGTAGTGCGCATGTGCACGCGACGCCACGCGCATGCTCATGACTCTGGGCACCATTTTGGCACACAAAATGGCGCCCAGCATCGCACACGCATGCGCACTACTCTGGCGCCATTTTGGATTCCAAAATGACGTCTGGAGTCGTGTGCATGCGCAGTTCATGGCAGTTCAAGTGGTATTGCATCACACCAACATTTCACAGAGGAAAACTGGGACACACATGGCCCAGTAACATCAGAACGTGGTCTAGATGGCAAAAGTTATTTGTGAGGAAGAACAGGTAGGTTAGTAGCAGTTTGCTCTAGCCTGAACCTACTGGATTCTATGCCTTCCTTTCTTCTCCTTAGGTGTATTTAAAATATTTAGAACCAAGGCTCATGATGCAAAAAGCAATGTTGTTAGAACTTCCTGGCTTTAGTAAACTGATTTTCAAAAGGAGAGGAATAAAGCCTATATCTCAAGGTACAGCTCATACAGTTGAACATCTCAGTGATTTTTAATTTAATAATTTCACTATGGAGTTTCCCTTTGAAATTATTTTATTCAAGAATTGCCATCTTAAGGTCTTAAGTGTCTTGGGAGACTAAAATGTTCTCTTACATTTGACGTGACTGTCAGCTACTGTAGCTGTGTACTCACATCATATACAATAGATTGCTGGTATTCTGGATGCTATTTTGGACACCTCTAGAGCACAGGTGAACATAGTTCAAGCACAGATTATGGATACTGCTTTATTTTCCAGTAAAGACCTGTGATGGCCAATTAAATCTCAAACAAATAGTTTAAGACTAGATGCTGAAATGTTGCTTCTTTTAGCATGAGTCAATGAAAACACCAAGAAACTGGAAGTTTCTGTAAATAATGAATAACTCTCAAGGGTTGGATGAATTTGAGAAAAAAACAGTTTCAAGAGGAACGTTTCAAAGGATTAAAATATAGAAAATAAAATTATTCTGTTGAATATGAGTGTTAAATTTCAGAATGAAATTGTTTAATGTAGTTTATTTTGTAGAGGATTTATTGTATTCTACTCAATTCAAAATAAGTTCTTAAAGAGGAGAACAATATTTTTTGAAAGCCTATAGATTAAAATATTCCAAAAAAAAAAAGAAAGAAAGAAAAAGAAAGAAACACAGTTCAAGGAGAACCAGCAGGGAGAATAACACAATCTACCGTAAATAATATAGATCATTATGGATGCCTTTATTGTATAGCTGAGGGAGATGAATTAGTTATAGGTAAACAGTGCGTGAGGCAGCTATAAATATTTGAAAATATAGATAATTATTTGAAATCTGCAGCATGAGATTGCCACAGTCTAAACACCAACATTTTTTGATTATCAACAAGTCCTCTTACCCATGTTCTCCAAAATGTAGGAGAGCCCCCAACATTTTTACTTTTGATTTTTGCCTAGAAGCAAGCAATTCTAGTGGGGAAATAGTTTGTCTTTCTGCTAACAGATAAAGTAAAGTAAATATTAATGTTTTTAAAATGTTATGCAGCATCCTTGTTACCCCTGACTGCTGCTTCTTTTAAAAAATCAATCCTGTTTCTTATTCCTCAACCTTGGATTAGCTGCATATTTCAGTCCATTCAGTCAGTAATCACTAAGATCAGGTGTAAGCAACCTTTTTGAGCCGGGGGCCGGGTTGCTGTCCCTCAGACAATTGGGGGGCCGAAGCATCAAAAATAAATAAATAAATATAAAAATTAATTTTTTTAAAAAATTAAATATTACAATTTTTTTAAAAAAAATTAAATATTACAATTTTTTAAAAAAAATATGCATGCGCACTCTCTCAGCCCCAGAAAAGCCATGGCAAAACCCCTGTGGAGATTTTGCCAAGAAAACCCCAAGAACAAGTAATAACAATAATCAATATCATCATGGCAGGCGGTGGTGGTGGTGGCAGCGGCGGTAGGACCGGCCTGGGGCCGGTCTAAAGGCCTTGGTGGGCCGCATCCGGCCCCCGGGCCTTAGGTTGCCTACCCCTGACTAAGATGATAAGTACCAGTTATCACTGAGGGCAATGCAAATCAATAAGTGAATATTTTCACTAAGAATTCTGTGTCATTGTAAAAAGGAGCTGTTTTTCAGCATTGCCAAAAACAGTTGTAAAAAACGGAGTAAGTGGGGCATAGTTCTGTTGAACTTTTCTTGGCTTTAGCTGAAAAGGACCTGACAGAGTTAAGTGGGGAAAGAGATTTGCTAAAGCCATTGATTCCAAAATTCATCAGCTCATCAGTCTACATTTTGAAGGTTCTCTGTCAACATGATAGAGAGTATTTACAGCTGTGCTGACACCATATGCTGCTGATTTCCTATTTTAGCAGTGACTGCTTTTCTTTGTAAGAACATATTTTTGAGAATTTAAATTAATCCAGTGATATTTGAAGTTTTTTGCTTGCAAAGAAAAGCTATCTGACAATAAAACAAATTTCTTTTCTTTATATAGACAATACATTTAGCAAAGAATGTCTGCAGTGCCTGTGTAGTAATACTATGCTAAATCTGCTCTGCAGAAATAATCCAGTTTGACACCACTTTAACTGCCATGGCTCAAGATGATGGAATTCTGGGAGTGGTAGTTTGTTGTGGCATCAGAGCAGAGCTACCTCTCCAACCTCTCCAACAAAAACTACCTATCCCAGAATTCCATCATCTTGAGCCATGGCAGTTAAAGTGGTGTCAAACTGGATTATTTCTGCAGTGTGGATGCAGCCTACAAAGTAAATAAAATAAGGTACTATTTTAGTAGATGGTGTGATAGAGTGTTACTCATACGTACCCATGGGCTGCTCTGGTTTTTGTAACATATTTCATTGGGTAACCATAGTTTTTAAAGGTGTTTTTATGACAAAAATGAGGTTTTTTTGCTGTGATAATAGCATTTCTAGGAATATATAATGCACTGACACTAAAAAAAAAAGTTCTTTGATATGGCCAGTATGTAAAATCCCACTCACAGGTTCTTCCCCAGTTCTTTGTAGAGCCTCGTTTCCTTATATGATTTATAAAAAGCCAAAATCTAGCAATTATATAGTATTTCAGATACTATATAATTCAATCCATAAGAAATCATGAGGTTAAGGCCCAGGATCAGATAAGAAAGGCTTAAGTAAACACATGGATTCTGCAGAATACATAAATGAGGAAGTTGTACTCTCAGATCTGCCAGCAGAAGCCTTGAGTCCCAGTTTTGGGAGAAAGTTGGGTTACAAATAAATAAGGCAGAGACCCCAGGTTATGTTGTTGGGTGTGGGTGGCAGCAACAGTCCTCACAACCAAAGACCCTTCCCAAGCAGTTCCTGACTTGACAACAGTGAGGCTTATGCCTGACCTGGGCTGATTGGTTGCATTGTCTGGTTATCTTCTCCCAATGTACCACAACCAGTATAGTCTCTGACCAAGCGAGCAGGCACAGAGAAAGACAGGCAACTCAGGAATTGTACTCTAGCAGACATTGCACACGTGTATGCATTGCTTTCTACCCATGTGACACATCCTGGTGTCACTGCCTTAGTCTAGCATTGGTTCTCTGTGTGGGCAGTGAGCAGGCATGAGTGGAGCAAGATTGGCAAGGTGCTCGAGGACAGAGCTATGTGCTCATTCATTCATTCATTCATATCCACCTTTTCCCCAGTACTGTGGGTTCAAAGCAATTTACAAAAGTTAGAAGAAATACTGGAGATTATCCCACTGCTCTAAAAACCCAGTTTACCTCTTCTGAATTGAAGTCTAATTTGGGATGCAGCCAGGTCCCATCACAAGGATTTTGCCACCAAACCCGCCAGGTGAATCCAGCCCGGCTGCAGCCCAGGTCCCCGGCGTGCTTCGGTGGCCATTTTTTGAAGTCGGAAAGCTCCCGATTTTGAAAT
This sequence comes from Phrynosoma platyrhinos, assembly GCA_020142125.1. Classification (NCBI taxonomy): domain Eukaryota; kingdom Metazoa; phylum Chordata; class Lepidosauria; order Squamata; family Phrynosomatidae; genus Phrynosoma; species Phrynosoma platyrhinos. Next base: position 74,296,369 of record CM034701.1, on the reverse strand, counting down.
AAGGCTGCCGAAGTGCACTGGGGACCCAGGTTGGACTCGCCCAGTAGCTTTGGTGGCAAAATCCTTGTGATAGGACCAGACTGCCTCCCAAATTAGACTTCAGTTTGGAAGAGATAAGTCAAGTTATTAGAGCAGTGGGATAATCTCCATAGTTAAAATCAGATAGAAGTGTCAATCCAACAGCAAATGTCTTGGCCAGCCCTGAGGAGTACAGTTCCTCTGTGCTAGATCTTTCCTCCATTTTTAATGGAAGAAAATGGTACAGCAGAAGACATAAAATAAAATAAACCTTTGCTTACTAAAATGTGCCACTACTCATTACCTGGCTGCTGGAAAGGCTGTAAAGAAGTGGGCACATACCTACATATGTGGGTAGAACGTCCTAAGATTTTGTTTTTTTAATAGAGGTCTTGGATATTATATCTAGTATAACACAGCAAATAATTTACTTCTGTCCAACCCTTTTATTGCTATCTTTATATGTTAAGAATAACAGTAAGTTGAAATTTAGGGCTTTGATTGCCTTTTTAATATCAGCAGCCAAGATGGAAGTGGCCAAGAACTGGAAGACAGGAAAACTATCTTTAGCTGATTGGTGGACAAGGATATGGAATAATTGGCTATCTGAAAAATTTCCTTCAAAATGAAAATCAACAAAGGACATGAAACCAGGGAAACATTCCAGGAAGAATGGCAGATTCTCATTGAATATATCTACAAACAACAAGGACAATTGCAACCCCCAAGCAGACAACAATTTTTTTGGAGAGACACAATTGATATTCTCCCCTTTCCATAGTGGTTAATATGATAATTGTGAAGTTACTCTTTGTATTTTGGGTTTGTGTTTTACTGTTATAATTTGAGAAATAAACTATTAAAAATAAAATAAAATGTGCCTCTACTTAGGCAGTTCTGTTTCTCTTGTATACCTTGGCTTCTGCTCCATTTGAATTGCAGCAAGAATTGCTGTTCAGATGTGCTGTTTATGGGTTTAAATGCATGTCTCCTCTTTACAGTGCTAATTTAAAAACATACACACCCAAATCCCTTACCATTTCACTGGTGTGAGAAGATGTTTAAAGGGAAATAAAATAAACACTGTGGTTGGTTGTTAAAAGTGTAATTTAAAAAATAAAAATATAAATCATTTATACAATTCTGCAATTGATGAATCAGTGTCCCATGACCTAGATTTAACAAGCAAGCAAGCAAGCAAACAAAACCCCAAGAAAATGCATTGGGTGGCATGTATTTGGGAATGTATGCTGTCACAAACCAATTTACAATTGTGCAGTATTGTGTGCAATGGTTGTATTCCCAGGAGGTGAGTGTTGTCATAGCTGCACCATCAGGACCATTGCACAAACAGAGAAAGCAGCATAGACATTGGACAATGGCCATGACTCGCAGCAGTAAGGGATTTTGTGGACAGTCACAGTGCAAAGAGAGGGGGACAGCAGTCCTCGACAGAGCCATGGGGCACTGATAATCCAGAACAGAGAGCAGTAGAAAGTCATGGGTACCCTGCACCTAGCCAGAAAAAAAAATCCCCGCATTTGCAGTGCATTGTTGTGTGTTGGGAGCCCCTGCTGTGCAACAGGATATCACTGTTGGGAATCACTATAATTTTCTAATTTGGGCTGCATCTGCACTGCAGAAATAATTCAGGTTGACACCACTTTAATTGCCACGGCTCAATGCTATGGAATTCTGGGAACTGTAGTTTTATGAAACATTTAGCCTTCTCTGTTGAGGGTTCTGGTGCCACAATAAACTACACTTCTCAGAATTCCATAGCATTGAGCCTTAGCAGTTACATTGGTGTCAACCTGTATTATTTCTGCGGGGTGGATGCAGCCCAGGTTGCATAACATGTCAACGATGCAGCTCCATCATAAATTTATGCATGATAGCCCATCTTTGCCTTAACTTTGAATATTTTAAAATTGTTGACATATGTATCTTGTAAACTGCTAAAATATTTCAGTATAACATAGTGGGTTTTTTAAAAAAAATATTCAACTCTGTTCTGGTAAAGCTGAACCTCAGAATGGACTCTTTCTTATTTTGAGTGTGTATATATGTGTGTGTGTGTGTATACATATAGATATACACATATGTGCAAACAGAATGACAGTGTGGGAAATAGAGGAATTAATAGCTAAACAGTAATAATTTACTACAGGCACCTGTGGCACCATGAGACTAGGGGGCTGATGAAACTATTACTTGCACTGACCTTGCTGAGAAACATGTAATTTGGAAAACAAATGTCTCAGTTTGATTCTAAGGGCCTTTTCTAATCAAGGATTTTGGCCAGTACAAAAGCTTCCCATAATTGCACAGAGTAAAAAGCCTTCAAATACCGTTCTTGCTGAATTCCTTTTTAGCTAAGTCTTGTTGATGGCCTGTACTCACACTGAACAGCCAGCCACCTATTCTGCAAGATCAAAACCTTCTCTGGCATGGGGAAGAGCCTTCACTTCATCCTGGTTTCCCCAGTCTTTATAGTAACCTCTCTGGTTACAGGGCACAGACTTTCCATAGGCTTTACAGCATCAGGTTAGAATCCTATTTTATAAGCCAAAGCTCTTGGAAAACTATGCCCGAAGGCACAAATATACAGGCATCTCCTGCCAACAGGTTCCAAAAAATCTCCTTGCATGCCATGGTGCCTAGACATATCACATCAGTAAAAGCATAAGCAGTCTAGCAGCTGGTGCAATTGTGTCCAGTTTGTTAATTACATCACCATCTTGCTGAAAGTGTAGTCTTGAAGACTTTTCCATTTGGGCTTTAAGAAGGCTTTGATGAAGTACAGGTTTACATCTATTTGATCATAGGTCTCCTTTATATTGGAGAACCATCACTATCCCATTGTCTTTTACAAAAGTACCTGAAAATGGAAACTATCAACCATGCCACCTGATTTAGGAGACAGCAGCATACTACATATACCGTAATTGCATTCTGTTTTCCTTTTCATATTTCTGGGCACTGTAGATTTTGTTCCTGGTTTTGCTTCTTCTTGAATAAAACCCTAGAATGTCACTCAGTGTTCTTTCTTGAGGAGTCATGTAAAACCCTTTTTAGTCTAGTTGGGGATCAGTACAGAAAAAGCTGTTTTGAATCATTCTGTCTGGGTGCAAGAACATTGTAAGAGGACAAAAATGCAAATCTCTGAGTGGTAACATGGAGCAAACTAAAAAAACAACAGAAAGCTGAGTGTGATGAAAGAACAAAGGCAGAACCACTGGTGTTGCTGCAGATGTTTTGGTAAACTGTACGAAAAGAGGAAACTAGAAACTAAGGGAGGCTGCAGACAGGCAGCACAGAGCAGCCCTGGGAAGCAGCGAATTGGAGCCATGGCTACCCCATGCTGCGGCCCCGATCCTCCCTTTTGCCTCCCCAAAAAGAGTGGCAAAATGCCGCTCCTTTCAGGGGTGGCAAAAGGGCATCCTAAGAGCTGGCGCACAGCTCTTTGTTATCCCTTCCTGTGCAGTGCATCAGGATGCTGCACTGGGAGGGCATCCTGACGCTGCCAGTGTGGATTGGGGCGGCTGGTGTGTGGCTGCCCTGCCCCATCTCTGCCTCCAGGCTGGTCCTTTGGGCTGGTTTGTAGAGGCCCGAAATGTAGTAATCTGAGTCCTAGATGCTGCTGCTGCTGGGCATTCCAAGTGAATCTATGAAATTTATCACACAGGGCCCATATGTACCTCCATCCTGATAATGATTAAAGCGGTCACAACAGTGTGCAATCCACGAATCATTTTCACATGCAGAACACAATAATGTGTTAGAAGCTCATTACTAAAGTGAGAAAAGAGGGTAGATTGCACATTTGTTTTTCCCACAGATGCGTATAAATACTGATAATGGTTTGGGAATCACTTTTTGTGTGTGTGTGTGCACAGAGAAGTAGTTGCATCAGAAATCACCCAGAGAAATAATTTTGTTTACAAAATTTTCTTTATAAAAATATACTGTACTATCCCTTACTTTGCAAGAAATGGTATCCAACCTAAGTAAAAAGAACAAAACATTACCCAAAGAAGTAGGAAAGCTGGAAAAACAGCATAAAAGGCTGTGTCCCTATCGGCAACCGGTGTCCCTGCCTTCCCTGAGCAGCTGTTCCTTTAAGAGCCCTGGCTAATGGGGAAGGGCAAGGGAGAAGAGACATTCACACAGACAAGACTAGAGAAGCAAGCTTTTTCTCTGTGTCTCTGCTTTTGCCTCAGCAACTGTTCCTTTAAGAGCCCTGGCTACCTGCCCCAAAGAACCATGGGAAATCTGTCAACAAGTACAGAAACGGGGAGAATCCTGCAAATGGCTTTCACACTAGAGCAATTGCACAAAAAATGCAAATTTATGAATGAAATGGAAATGAATTTATGGTATTTTTCCAAAAATGCCTATTTGCTGGTTCATGTCACTTTCCTGTTGGATTCCAAACAGTTTGCGTACAACATTGTGTGAAAAACATTAGCGCAATTGCATCTAATATGCTGGATAACCATGGTTCTGACCTGTTTAAACTTCCACTTTTCCCTGTGTGATGAACTCCTATGTTCATTTGTAGGAAGACAAGCAGCTATTTCCCATAATACCTAGAAATGTATTGGTTTTGTTAGGTGTAGATATATTCCTGCGTAGAAGAAATGAGTGATGCTTTAAGTGTTAGTGAGTTACAGCAGTTGGCCTGGAGTACTTGCTAGAGGTGAAGTAGATTCCTTTCTCCATAGCCTGGTATCCTTCAGGTATTTGGGACTATAAGTCCTTTCATCCTTGACTTTCAGCCATGCTGCCAAAATCTCCAAAATACTATATTAGGGAAGATTGTCTTGGATATGACCTTGGTCTTGAAAACTATTTGAAGGGCCTCTACAGACAACCCCAAAGGGCTGGCCTGGAGGCAGAGATTAGGAGGGGCAGCCGCACACTGGCCACCCCAACCCCAGCCCAATGATGTCCTGACGCCGCGCACTGTTATGTATGGTGCGCGGCATCAGGACATCCTTCCGGCACAGCGTTTTTACGTGCTGCACCAGAAGGGGGGCTAAAGAGCCATGCACTGGCTCTTAGGGTGCCCTTTTGCTGCCCCTGAAAGGAGCGGCCAAAGAGAGGATCAAGGCTGCAGCATGTGGTGGCCGTGGCCTCGATCCGCGGTTAGCAGGGGCAGCCCAAAGTCACCCGTCTGCATAGCCCTGAAGTCTGCCATTAGGAAGGGGGAGATTTTGAGACATTAAAAGAGGCAAATGCCAATTCAGAGAAGTCCCTTAAAACATATTGGCAAGAAGAAATTGATGTGATTATACTGTGATACTGCTTTACAAATTGATTTATGTGAGAGAATCTTAAGGTGTATATGAAAGCATTTATTCTTGAGGGAAAGGAAAACTTTATTTCTCTGATCAGTCTGATGATATGCAGTGGTGTCACTAGGGTTGGTGTCATCTGGTGCGGTAATTCATGGTGTCAACCCCCGCCACTGACCTCCTCCCATACCATACCCACACAAAATCATTCGTAATGTTTTTTGTATTAATGTTAATAGTCCCCATCTATCATCTGAATGTAATGTATCTGAATGTAATGACAAGAGCTTTGACATAAGCAACTAGCAAAATTAAAATTACACTTTTAAATTACAATATTGCACACACACACTAAATGTGTTTACATATACATAGTTTTATGTGATTAAAGTGAAACTTTGGTAAAATGTGCTGTTTTTAAAGAAAATTTAAAAATTAATTTTTGAAACTTTATTAAAAAAAAAAAAAAAGACTTGGGGCCTCTCCTTTCTCCTCCCAATGAGCCTCGCCTCCATTCACACCATCTTCTCAGTGTTTTAAAGAGATATAGGCAAATGCCACAGCCTATTTCTGCCAAAAGGCAGATTTTTGAGGGGAAGTGGTGTCACCCTTCCTTAGGGTGTCACCAGGTGCAACCTGCACACCCCTAGTGATGCCACTGCTGATATGACAGAACCCAATGAATAGCAGAGCAGGTTGCATGAACCATGGAAGAAAGGACTTTGAGAGATTTGGAAAAGAAAGGCTGTTATTAGAAAAGAAAATAAGCAAAAAAGAGCTGAGGTAAATAAGTTTTAATAAAGGGCTGTGAATCAATGTTCAGCGTTGCTGTATTGGAGAGGAAATGTTTAAAGTGTGCACGTTTCTTCTGAGTTAATGCTGAGCAAGATATTTGCATTGTTCTATTGCGTTAGCATGTATATAAATAACTTAAATAAAACAGGTGTTCACATTGATTTCTCATATCTCTTTTTCACTCTAAAGCTTTCTAACCAAGAGAGGGATGGGTGTCTGACTGTATCATGTCTAGGAATCCCTTAGTTCAGAAATCTAGGCTCCAGTAGTAAAAACTTAGAAAACCTTTATTCAGAAACTACAGATGTGTTCCACAGATGTTTGTTGTCAGAACTAACCAGCAAGCGTTAGCAAGGCATAGTTATTGCATATACACATTTTCAAATCTTTAGTGGGCTACCTTTTCATTCATTACAAAAACAAAACATTATTTTCTTTCCCTTTTCCTATGGGATACACTATCTTTCTTCTACTCTAGCACACTCCAGAGACTGAAGTTAGATCTTCTCCAAGCAGCCTCAACTCCCTTCCATTTGCTTGTTAACCATAAAGGAATGTAGTCAACAGTTCTAGCTGTTAACAAAGCACTGCAGGTCCCATAATTTAACAGCAACATTATATAACATATAGTGCATTATGTGCCAGCAAATAACAAGCAAGTGAATCTATACCCGTTTAGCCCAACGCTCCAAACCGTGGCAGGCAAACTGAAAGGTTCAGCACCTGGCAGACTGCATGATGACTTGATTGTCAGTATGAAGATTGTGGTCAAGATATGCTGTTTAGGTAGGTAATATATCAGAGGAGAAGTTGGTGATTGTTCTTCATGTCAACACCAGTAATGCTGGCTTATGTAGAATGGACATTTAGGAGATGTTAGGTTGTTTTGGGGCGCTGTTGGTGTGCAAGACTTTTCATATAAATCTGAACATACTGAATCTTGTCTGATTTCAGAAGCTCATTAGTATTTGGGCAGTAGACCACCAAGGAAAACCAGACACCTCCCAGTCGGGACAGGAAAAATATCCTGTCTGAGACCTAGGAGAGCTTGTGCCACTCATAGTTGGAAATTCTGGGGTAGGTGTGTGATAATCGGCTTTACTGTTATCTAGGCAACATAGCTGAGGGGTACAGTCTCTCCCCCCGCCCACACACACACAGTTAAAAATGGTTAAAAGGGTTATTGGATTAAATTATATTTATTGGGGGTCAGTGTTACGGAAAAGTCACAGAGATCATGAGAGACAACTGCCCATGAGATGGTGACCTGGGGCAGAAGCACAGAATTTTGAGATCCTTCTCTAGGGACAGGGGTATATAACCTTGGGATGTCACGAGGCATGAGAAAAGAACACAGAGTGACTTGGGACTGAGGTGCCTGCTTCATCCAGGGGGACTTCTGGCCGTAGGCTGGACCATGCAGGTCTAGACTTCCACTATCCTCAAGACTTCCACTATAGAATAGTTAGACATGTTAGGGAAATTATGTTTATTTTGCACCTTGGCTGAATATGAACTAGGTTGTTGCAACTTTGTAACTTCAAGTAACTGCCTGAAGGACTGCCTTCATAATGAGATACACTTTTGCTATGTAGATTGCTTATTTAGAATAAAGCCTTCCTTTAAAGATCTCCTTTCTTACCACTCTCTTTCACATGTCTTTTGCTCAGTGTGTGTGTGCTTATCCCATATAATTCTCATCTCCTACAAGAAAGGGAAAGTCTCTGCAGAGTCTGAGGTGGAAAAAGCATAAGTCAAGTTCCGCAGTAACTTCCCACTGAGTTACTGGTTAAGAGGGGGTGTTAAAATTAGTGGGTGATGGCAGTTCAGCTAGATGATCCTCAGGGGTGTGTCCTCCTACTTGGGAGCAGGAGTGGGAGGAGACTCATTACAAGGCATATTACCCAAAAAGGTATGGGGGGGGGACTTGAAGGTCTCCATCAATCATGTCAGTGTCTCCTTAAATGTTGGAGAATTGCTTAGCTCAAGGAGACTTGTGAGAGGCTGAGTAACTTATGGATCATTTTCACCTGTACATATGGGACTAATTGCAGGAGTACTCCAGGTTTAATGAATAAAGACATTTATTTAGAAATGTGCAAGACTGCAACCAAGCACACAATAGTAATTCAAACAGAAACATCATACAGAGCTAAGCAAAATAGAGGTATGGAAATTGAATAACAGAAGCTTAGGGTTGTAGAGAAGGTAATATTTACCTTTCCTGAAGAGAAAGAAAGCACGGTATGGCTCAGACAGCATCTGAAGGTGGACAGTGAGTGAAAGAGACTCTCTGTGCACACATGAGGCTAGAGCTGATATTTATATCTGATATCCTAGCCTTGAGGGGTAGTAGGTGTCATCCTGCACTGTAACAAAGACCTGATGGTCTTTCTAGGGGATCGACAGTGGGATTCCAGAACAACTGATGGCTTTAAATTTGGAGCAACAAAAGCATTGATTGGATTTAGGACAACCCTAAAATAGATGGATAGGAAAGTTGTCTGGGAGCCTTTGCCTCCAGTGCAAGAGTATTGGACAAAGAAAGGAGTGATCAGCAAACCCATTTAACTTTTATCTTGGTATTACCTGAGTCCTTTATGTGTCTTCAGGTCAATGTGTCCTTCCCATGAGAAAACTTCCTGGTGTTCCAAAAGTCATTATGACCTCTTGGGAACATGCCTGGCTCCAGATTTGAAAATGTGGTAACCCCATATACAGCATGGGGGTGTCGAGTATGCTAACAGGTTGACCAATGGTATTGTAGGTTATCAGATAGCTTCCTATGTTGCTAAGCTCTTCAGTACCATTTTCTGAAATGCTAGGTGTTTTGTTCATGAAGCCAACAACACAGACCCCATTGCTGTTGCTTACCTCTTGCAGCTACTATTTTTGTTGCAAAAACCATGCACATTGGATGAATTTGACTAGGTAAAGAATGAATATCACTTCTAGTTTGTCCCTCAGAGACCATACAGTTAGACAGCATTCAACCACTACTGGTTCCAGACAGGGAGTTGGTTATGATAAAGTCCCTCTACAGATTCTCTCACACTGTGATTCAGTCCTCCCCAGCAAGGCCTGTCTGTACTTTGAGGTTTGACCTCTCCTCCTTCCCTGTAATCTCTTGCTGGCTCTAAAAACACTTCCAGACTTTGGAAGAGACCAGCTGCAGTGAAGGGGAGCATGCTGCATGGGACCAACTAGAGGGTAGCAGTAGAGATGAGTTTTGTGGGACTGTACTAACAGGCAAAGTTTTTAATCTCTATAAGAAGATGAGAAATCCCATCTGGTGATGAGTAATGCAGTTTTCTTACATA
>CM034701.1:74248260-74262137 GCA_020142125.1 Phrynosoma platyrhinos | reverse complement strand
AACTTCCCCAACCTCGTTTTGGGGAAGAAAAAAATGTGTCTTATATGCTGAAAAATACGGTAATACTTTATTCCAGCTGTTCACTTTCCACTGGTGATATTTAGACATATAGGAAACATACATCCTGCCAAACACTCTTCAGCATATCTTCCAACTGTCCTGATTGTGTAGGGACAATCTCAGTTAATTAAACCTGTGTTATCACACTTCTTCAGTTGCATTTAAAATGGCTCAGTTTCTTTCGTCTCTTCCCACTTTCCATTTTGTACACCTGGAGGGACTGTCACAGCTACTGGGAGAGCAAGAGGGCCATAGACTCCTTTTCCCGATCACCCAGCAGATACACTGGACCCTAAACAGGCCCTCCAGAGGCTTCATCACCGTCCCCTTCAGTAGTGGTGCCTTCAGGGTTTGGCTTGGCTGCTCTCCAAGAGCTGTGTCAGACTCTGAAGAACTTTCTGGGGTGGGCGGAGTGGCAGCATGCCTTCAGCATCTGGTGTGGTTGCTCAGAGAGCAGCCATACTGGACCCTGAATGGGTGCTCTGGAGGCTGCAGTAGCTGAATCTGGCATGAATCCGACATTAAGGATACTGCATTTTCTTTGTCAACAGCAAGGATTGTCAGCAGATCAGAGAGTTTCTCAACCATCTGTTGCAGTGGTTGGAGCTGTGTGGTACTTGTGATGTTGTTGAACTGCATCTCCCAGCATTCCTCACCATTGACTGGAGTTTCTGGGAGTTGCAGTTGAACAACATCTGGAAGGCTGCAGAATTCCCACTCTGGATTTATCAGGTTGAGAAAGCTGTAGCTCTCCAAAAGCTCCTCTACAGGTCCTGTAGTTCCTGTTCCCTTGGCCATGATGGCTGTGGATGATGGAAGTAAGATTCCAAGAACACCTGAAGGGCCACTAAACCAACCAAACTAACTCACAGTCAGGTTGCTATTTGCAGCTAGAATAGACCTATTGAATTAATGGGCATCTGGTAAGTAGTTATACCATTGATTCAATAGGTCCACTCTAGTTGAGACTACTTGTTTCTTCAGCCTAAATCTTATTGTTAAAGGAGGAAGAAGATAAAGTATGTGAATGTTATACGTGGAGATGTGGCAGCCAAGAAAAAGCCAGTGCATGTTGCATCAACAGAAGCATAGTGTCCAGATCAAAGGAAGTAGCAGTGCCATTCTATTATATTTTGGTCAGACCTCATCTGGAATATTGTGTCCCAGTTCTGAACACAACAGTTCAAGAATGATGTTGACAAGCTGGAATGTGTCCAGAGAAAAGTGACAAAAATGATTAAAGATCTGGAAACTTAGGGAGCTGGATATGATTACTTGGAGAAGAGAAGATTGAGATGTGACATAATAGCCAAGTAAAATATCTGAAAGGATGTCATGTAAGAGAGGGAACAAACTTATTTTCTGCTACTCTAAAAACTAGAACATGAACCAATTGATTCAAATTACAAGACTACCTAAGCATGAGGAAGATTCTATCTAAACATCAGAAAGAACTTTACTGTAAGAACTGTTCACCAGTACAATAGACTTCTTTGGAGGGTGGTGAACTCCCCTTCTTTGAAGGTCTTTGTTTGGTTGGTCATCTTTCGGGAGTGCTTTAGTTGAAATTCTTGCATTGTAGGGGCTTTGACTAGATGGCCCTTCCTTCCTACTCAAAGGTGCTATACGATTATCTTCGTATAGAGAAAATCTCTTTGAAGTATTTTCCCTTTCTTAGTTCATTCTAGTCTTTCTTGAAGGTGATGCCAACTCTTTTTTTCCACTTGTACCTCTTTCAGCATTTCTCAGAGAGCTTCGACCACTTCTCAGAGAATATGGAGGACTTTTCAAATGAACTCTTCAACAGCTTCTTTGATGACCCCATACTGGCTGAAAAGAACCCTCTGCTGGACATGGATCTGGACCCCCCTACTCCTGGCATCCAGGCAGAGCACAGCTACTCCCTGAGTGGAGATTCTGCTCCACAGAGTCCCCTCATGCCTGTCAAGACAGAAGAGAATGCCAATGGTGAGTGTGAGGATCATCCTTGCTGGGCTTCATATACCTTCATGTCATAAAGCCCCTTAGAGCTGCTAAGAAAGGAATAGAACTGACACTGATAAGTCCAGTATAGATATGTACTAAGTGCTTGAAATAGTTATTTTTTTTTTAAATGAAAACTTCAGAATCAAGAAAATTCCAAGTTAGACACAAAAGGGACATTCCCTTTGAAAACAGATGTTCTCTAACTAGGGAAAAGGAATCACACATGCCCTTGGTGGACTACAGTTAAATTTGGGCCTTGACAATTAATTTTAACATATTTTAATTTGAATTATTGTTTTATATTGTTCTAATTTAATCCTGTTTTAAGGGGGGGAGGGGGGTCTGTTCATATTGTATGTTTTATTGTAAACAGTATGTTTTAACTGTAAGCCGCCCGGATTGGATTACCAATGGGCGGGATACAAATAAATATTATTATTATTATTATTATTATTATTATTATTACTATTATTATTTAATCTAGTCTGAATTGGTTGCATCTATCTCAATACAACCAATTCAGACTAATAATAACAATGCTGGTGTTTTCCTTTGTGAATATGAAATAAAAAATAAAACTGAACTGAATATGTGCTCATAACCTGAATTTTCTACTATGCCTCTTTTGTGTTGTTATTACCATGAAGCCCAATTCCTTCCTATAAACAATGTGGTTAAGTTCAGTGATATACTATAAGTTCTATAGCAAGGTAAGGAACAGCCCAAGAAAGGGAGAATAGGTAGGGGAATACATATGGCTGCAGTTCTAAACACACATAGATGAAAATTCTGTATTGCCGAGCATAGAGTGAAGTTTCACAGGCGGAAATACAGTTTCAGACTTCAGGGTCCGTTGTGGGTGCAGCTGTGCTGGCCCCTGAAGACACTGCCCCCACCAGCAGCCACCACTACTGAAGCAGCTGGCACTGTGGCCTCTGGAGGGCCCATTTAGGGTCAGCAACAACAAGAAAGGGGTATATATACCTAACGTGACTCAAAAAAAAGGGGGAGTTAGGTATTATTGAAAGGTGACACAATCTGTATGGATATTGTCCAAAGCATTTATCTACTGTTTAAAATTCATAAAACAAATCAAATAGTGTAACAATTATAGCATCCATAAAAATGGAATACATAAAATGAGGACTAAGATCCTATGTTCTTTAGGAAATAATAACCAGTCTCTATAGTCGTAAAAGTCCTTGAGGAACCAAGCCTGTGTCCAGAGACTTGCCTGTTCTGTTGCCTACACTCAGATAGTTTCCAAGTAGAATGTTCTGTGATTCCACTTCAGTGTAGTCACCAATAAAGTGAGTTTCAACTTTATGTCTTCATCAGTGGCTGTAGTATCTATATAGATGTCATGTCCATAAAAATTTTAAGCAAATAACAACCCTACGGTCAACTAATTATAACAATAAACCATGAGGGCCCATTTACGGCCCTGTGCAGCTGCGGGGCAACTGGGAAAGTGTTCTTTCATGCCTGCCCAGTAGCCGTGCCAGTCCCTCTGGGTGTACCGCTTCACAAGATGACACCCCTTTCTGGGGTGTCACCTGATCCCTTCTACATCTCTCCCCTCCCCAAGTGATGCCACTGCTGGGGACCTCTTTTGATCTGAGCAGATGATATACCTGTAATCATTCTGCATCTGGATATGGAGGGCTAACCAGATGTTTCTCTGATCCACTCCTACCAGTCACTGAATGGCTGTGGAGCAGAGAGGCTATCACAGCAAACTGGTAAATCCTGGTGGAGGTTGCATCACTCTGGAAGGTGGAAGAGACTCTGTACTAACCAAAAAAATATAAATGCAAATGTACATTGACCTTTTGCTGTTATATGTCACTAACAGGATGTTGTCTAGGAATGTAAGCTCTGTTTCAGAAATGAGATTCAAATGGCACTCCAGATATTGTTGAACTACAGTTCCCAGTATTCCTCACCACTGGCTGTGCTGGTTGGACTACCTGGGACTCACAGTCCAGGAACAATTAATTGGTGGGCTACATTATTCTTATCCCTTTCCTAACTAAACACACTGTGGTTTATATCTGAGGGCCTATACAGACTGCCAGAAATAATCCAGCTGGAGACTACTTTAACTCTCCTGGCTCAGTGCTAGGGAATCATGGGAACTGCAGTTTATGGTGGCACCAGAGCTCTCTGAAAGAGAAGGCTAAAAAAAACCCCTACAAATCCCATGATTCCCTAGCATTGAACCAGGACAGTTAAAGTGGTCTCCAGCTGGATTATTTCTGGCAGTCTGTATAGGGCCTAAGTAAACATGAATAGGAGCCCATGTGATGTAGTAATTTGAGTGTTGGATTAGGACTCTCGGACACCAGAGTTCAAATCCCCATTCAGCCATAAATATCCACTGTGTGATCTTGGGTGAGTCACACTCACTCAAATGGCAAACCTCCTCTGAATTAATCTTGTCAGGAAAAGCCCTCGGTAGGATCACTTTAGGATTGACATACACTGGAAAGAACTTGAGGTCATACGACAAGAAGAAATGCATAAAATTATGGAAGAAATTTTAGCTAAATAAAAACAATTCTGGTTTGCCTTCTTTAATGTTTTCCTTTGTTCAGAGCATCGGTAATAGAAAGTACTGCATTTGACCATTTCTAATAAAAACAAAGCTTTGGTATGGGATATGGGATATGGCATAAAATAGATTAGATTTAACAATAATCTCTGTTTCCCTATCAGAGTCTACTACAGTGGCAGACTAAACAAGGATTTTGGCTTAATGACTCACAGCAGAGTCACTCACCCACTGTTTTAAAAGGAGAAAACATTTACTGTCTCACAAACATTTAATGTGATAACTGGCAGTTTCCAATCTGGATCTTGTCCAGTGAACTGACCTCTCACTCATGTTATTCACTAAATGTTGTCAGAGATGTGTCCATATTTTAAAGCTTGCTGTCTTCTGAGCCATAGTGAATAAGGAAGCTTTTTTATATATATACATACTGGTTTGTTTCCAGTTCACTCTGTCTACATCTCTATCCAGCCTAGCCTTAGACAGATCTTTATTTGCTGTGTCCAACATGCATATGAACAAAAATGGAGGCTAATGCAGGAAGAAAATATTTTATTTTATTTTATTTATATTCCACTTGTCTCCCAGAACTAGGGCCCAATGACTGCAGTTTTTGCCAGGCAATGGGGCTTTTTACAGTTTGCCTGTGTCTGGATTTATTTTATTTTTTAAAAGTGACCAACCACATTCTGTGGAAAAATAATGGAGCCCAGCAATTTTGTTTCTTTTGGATCATTATTAGAATATCCAGTCTAAAACATAAGCAATTTTAGTTACGCTTGAGGAAACACCAAAGAGACTAGACTACAGTCAAATGCAGGGCTTGGCTACATTGTGAAAAATGTCATACTCACTCTATGGTGCTGGCAATCCTGAGAATGTATGGCTAGTTCCAGGCAGGATTGGTGGTATTTTAGCCCTTAACATAACTTTACTTTGAATTAAGCAAAGTCAGGGGAAATCCCAATGTTTCCCGGAAATCCCAGAGTGACCTCGGATTCTATTGGAATGTGGACAGCTCAATTGGGTCCACATGCCAAGAACTGCCCCCTCTCCCATCTCTGTACTGAGCAGCGCAAGGAAAGGGTATGGCCTGTTTTCAGAGCCTCCGCTTCCTTATGGGCAGGAGCTCCATGTAAAGCCTGCCTGCTGTGCTGCTGCTTCTATTGAGGACAGAAACAGGTGCTCACATTCCTTGTTGATCACATGCCCAGGTGCCCATTTTTGTCCTCCGCAGGTGTTGGGAGGTCTCGAGCAACTGTCAGCTTTACTTTAAATGTTGGGGAAATTAGCTTTGCATGAGGCCGGGTAACCTTAGGACTGTTTGCCCCTGTTTATACCAGTAATAACTGAGGAGAACACCAGATTTTTTAGGGTGAATTAAGAGGGTTTTATTTAGAAAATATACAGAACACAATCACACACACAATAGCAATTCACACAGACACAGCACTCAGAGCTAACCAAAATGGAACTGAATAGTGATATTTTGAAGGGTTTGCAGGGGGTGTTAATTACCTGTGCAGTGAGTAGATCAGAGAAAGCTGGAGTGGCTCAGATGGGAAAGTCTGAGGGTGACACAGAACATACAAAGAGCTCGGGGTGTATGCCAGCTGTGTGCACAGAAGTTAGGTTTTGGAACCATACCTATAGCTAAGATCTAGCACCAAGCAATGGGCTATCTTGTCAGATAACAAAAGCTAGATGTCCTTTCTCAGGAATCAACAATGGGATTCCGGACTGGTTGATGGCTTTAATTTAGTGTGACAAAAACAGTGATTAGATCAGGATATCTCCAGGATGGATGGTCAGGGAAGCTTTACTGGGAACACATAAGGGGCTAGGCAGAGAGAGTGGGAGATTGAGTACCCAGCTTGTTTGGGGCAATTGGTTTAAACATCTTAGGGAGTTCACTGATAAGTGATATAGAAATATACTTGCTATTGCTATTCCTGAAAGGTCATCAATCTCTCAAAAACATCCTTCTCCAGATATGGGATATTTTCTGTCTCCAGAAAAACAGCATGTGATATGCAGGGCGTGCTAACAGCAGAAGTGGTGATTTGTCAGCTTTACACACAGCTTCTGCTTACAAGGAAGCTGCAGCAGCGGACAAGTCAATGGGGCTGATGTGGTGTCAGCCTGGTAGGCCTGTGTGCATAATGATGTGATGTCACACCAGAGTCAGCCCAGTGTGTGTGGCTGCCATCATGGTCGGTCCAGGGCCAGTCCAGGGCATAATGCTCTGGACTGGTCTTGGATTACGCAGCCTATGTAGACAGTCTACACCCACAGTCTGCCGCAAATAATTCTTCAAACGTCAGAAAGAAACTCTTCTAGAACATGGCCACACAGCCTGAAAACCCCACAAAAAACTAATTCTTCAAATATTCGGAATGCATGGTCAATGAATGCCTGGCAGATTCTGACCTTCAATTTACACAGATTAAATTAATTGAACAAGTATTGTTCAAAGGAGTAACTTTTCCCAGCATTGCCCTTTCCTTTAAATCACATTGCTAGCATACAGCAGCTGTGGTGGGAGTGCTCTGTCTGTGGAGAAGATATGAAAGGTGAGAATGAGGATTTTTACTTCTCTTACCTTCCCAATCTTTCCGTGTGTTATCAGTCTAAGAGGAAAGGCTAAAGGACATCTCCATTTTTTCATGGGATATTATAATGGGGAGGGCACCAAGATCACACAGAAGTGACAAGTGAAATTGGGCTGGCTTAGGAAAGAGGGTGGACTATTTTTGGCATTTTAGGAAACAACATGGCTTATTTCTGAGCCAGCCTTATACAGAAGGGAGGGTTCTTCTCACAATCCCACTGCATGCTCAATGATGTTCTCTTTAAAATGGGAAAGAAGCTTGTTTTCTACAGAGAAGGTCTGCTCCATTCAGGCCTTAGGAACACTGTAGGTGGCATATTGACCCTGGAACTAAATGTTTGTGCTATGTGTAACACTGCTCCCCCTCCCATAATCTATACAATGAAAAGTGGAGTTCTGTGCTTTTTTTAATACATCATGCCAATGCAGCGTATTTGCATAATTTTCTTTTACTTTGCACAATTCACTCTTCCTCTGCATATCCTGGAAAAAGACCAGGAGTAATGCAGGAAGCTTCCAGCATTTGGAAATCTTATTCAACAACCTTTCTGGCTTCTGAGATTCGACCACACACTTCCACTAAAGCATATCTTTGCAATTATAATTGTATAACTCGCTTTCATGGGTGGGGGAAAGAAAATAATAATGTTAAGTCAAAGACCTTTGGAACAAGTGTAGACCATACTTTGTGCTTGTGTGGGATTGCAGCATTGCTTTCCAAACTCTGGCCCTCCAGATGTTTTGGACTTCCGCTCCCAGAAGCCTCAACAATATTGGCCAACGGTTTAGGATTTTGGGCGCTGAAGTCCAAAACATCTAGAATGCTAGAGTTTGGGAATTACTCAGTATTCATGTGGTTCCTGCTTGAGGTAGCAATAGAATCATAAAATTCTAGATGGAAGGGACCTTGGAAGTAATTTAGTCTTGCCCCCATTCTTTGCAAGATCAGCAGTTCATGATGCAACAAAAGCATCCCTGACAGATTGCCTTTCATTCTCTCCTTAAATACCTATAGGAGTTTATCACACAGGGGAAACTGGGACTTTAAACAGTGATTAACCTGAGAAAATTACACAATTGACATTAAAGTGTGATTAAAATGAGATTAACACAAGAGCCATTATCCTGTGAATAACCAGGGAATAACCAGGCAGTAAACAGCAAAAAGTCATTCACAGGAAAATCTTGTGAATGATTTGCTGCTGTTTCTTACCTGGTTATTAATGGGTTAATGGCACTTTAATCATACTTCACTTCATTGTCGTGTGAAAAGCATTAGCGCAATTGTGCAATAATAATGGGTTATTCATGGGATAATAGCACTTTGAACATGATGTCATGTAAAAATCATTAGTGCAGTTGCGGGATTATCACAGGTTAATCACCATTCATACTTCCAATTGTCCCCCATATGATAAACTCCATATAGACAAGGTAAGCTCACCACCTGCCAAGGCAGTCTGTTCTACTGCCAGACAGCTCTTATTGTTCAACTATTTCTCCTAGCATTTATCAGAAAGGGCTGCTTCTCTCCAGTTTCCATGCATTGATTCAGGTTCTGCTTTTTGGAAAACAAGTCTGCTCCAGTAATCAAAGCTGCTCTCCATGCATTAAAGCCTAGCCTTCTGCTACCTGGCTGGAAAAATCCTGCAGAGCTCACACATTTCCAGTCCAAGAAGGAGGCCTGGTAAAAGGTGTCAACTTACCCTCTTCCCTCCTTCTTCTGGCAATCCATAGAGGCAGTCAAGAGGGATTCTGAGGTTATTGGGTGTGGGTGCCTAGAACTCTGAGCCTTCCCTGGCACTTTGGGCTTGGGTGTGGACAGAGTGGAAGCTGCTGCCTACTGCCAGTACTCACTGGTGCTTGTGGAAGACTAAGTGGCTTTCTTTCTTACCAGTGGCCTTCTCCACAGGAGACGGAGAGGAACAGTCATTTCAAAGCCTATTTTTAAAACAATTCATTTTGGGATAATTCATGATGACAAGATATTTTTAGAGCAATCCCAGCAGCGGATCCTGTAATTTATGGGACCACGTGGGTGTCCCAGTGGTTGAAAGACAACAGTCAGCCTGAAAAGTGAATGGCAGAGATCCAGTATATACAAGAGATCAACCAAAAGGGGGGGAAAAGGAACTTCCCTTTAGCAAAAGCAAGCAATACGTTTTCCCTGATGTGGTCATTGATTGTCCAGGCTGCATGTACCCAAATGTGAAGAAGAGAGGAAGCAAGGAGGCAAATTGCTTTTATAGGTTTCTGACTTTTTTGTTGTAGGACTACTTGAAAGAAAGTGTTTTTATTTGCTTGTTTACATATTTATATCCCACTCTTTATCTAAAGATCTCAGGGCAGCATGCTGTAAAACCATCTGACTAATTTCAACAGCATAAAAATAAAATTAATTTTTAAAGGCTAACAACATATAAAACAATTTAGGAAGCTGAAAAGACAGGTTAAAACTGATTAAAATATTGACAGCCCTCCAGAACCACAGGCTCCACACCCATGATTTCCACTGCCCACAGATCGTCTCACCTCATATTATTAAATAGCGGTGACTTGAATGCACATAATTCAGCATATCCATGTTCACATTGTTGCCATTTAATAATATGGGTTGCAATCATCCACATTTTTTTCCTATGGGGGAGTGAAGGGCAGAATTGAACCTCCATGGCTACAAAGGGTACACTGTAGCTTAAACTTATTTTAAACCATGTACACGAGAGATTGTGTCACATGGAGTTTGTCACATGGTAATTTTTTTACTGGACTACACTATGACAGCAGATGTGAAGGGAAGGCAGCTGAAAAAAATATTTTTTTTGTTTAGCATTCCCAGAATCCTCCAGTAGCATAGCCAGGGATATGCTGGTTAGGGGATTTGGGGTGGAACAGTCCAAGTATGCAACTTTTCCAAGCTCTGGCTGAAGACAAGGTGCTCTCCAAAGACAACCTCCTCACACAAAGAATTCATGAGTTGCATATTTGAGTAGGATCTACAACAAAATGTTGCAGGGGGAACTGCTGCTCATCATGGCTTACTATAACTTGGCTTCTTTGACTACACTCCATTCTATTCTGTATTCTATGGCCACTGGACAACCTTGGTTCTCATGGTTGTCCAGTGGCACCATGAGGAGGGGGGAGTCTGCAAACCATGAGGCCCTTCCATCTCCAAAATTCTACTGATATGTATATCTGCACTCCAACCTATATGTTGATGGTGCCATCTTGGATACATATGGACTAACAGTTGGAGAATTGAAGTTGTTACTGGTATATAATAATAATAATAATAATAATAATAATAATAATTTATACCCTGCCTTTTGCCAATATATATGATTGCAGTCTTATAAATCCAATACACAAGGGCATCTCTAGAGGGTTGCAGGAAGCTGGGTTACACTAGGTGATGCCCTAAGGCAGGGGTAGGCAACCTTTCCCCTTTAAGGGCCGAGGGACTTCAGCTCCCAGAAGCCTCAGCCATGTTGGCCAATAGTCCCATGTTGGCCAATAGCTCCTGGGATTCTGGGAGCTGAAGTCCCTCGACCCTTAAAGGGGAAAGGTTGCCTACCCCTACCCTAAGGAGAATTGATACCATTGCTTCCCAAATGTCTGCCTTTTGACAGAAATGGGCTGTGGCATACACTTGTGTCCCTTTAAATCCCTGGAGCTCAGTGAAAGAGAAGAGGAGAGGCTCAGTAGGCAGAGAAAGGAGAGGCCTCAGAGTTTTTAATTTGCTTTACTCAATGGTAGGCAACCTTTCCCCTTTAAGGGCCAAGGGACTTCAGCTCCCAGAAGCCTCAGCCATGTTGGCCAATAGTCCCATGTTGGCCAATAGCTCCTGGGATTCTGGGAGCTGAAGTCCCTCGGCCCTTAAAGGGAAAAGGTTGCCTACCCCTGGTTACTCTTCTAAAATTTTACTTAAAACATCACATCTTACCAATTTTTCACTTGAATCACATGAAACTATGCACATTTAAATGCATTTAGGCTATGCTTATGGTGTTGGAATTTAAAGGTATAATTTTAATTTTGCTTGTTGTTTATGTCACAACTGTTGCCATTACATTCATATGGGCATTACGATTTATAAGTAACATTAGTACAAAAACATTATTACGGATTCTGGATGGTGTGGTATGGGAGGAGGTCAATGAGGTGTGTGTGACACCATGAGCTACCGCACTGGGTGACAGCAACTGTAATGACACCACTGCTAGTACAGGCTACGAGTAATTCATTTGTCCTGTTAGAACAGAATGTATACACTCTTTGTTCACTTGCTTTCTCCATGGTTCTCTGCCCAGGACAGACCTTCTTAAATCCTGTCCCTCCCTAGTTACATTTGAGAAAGGTTATTAGTAAAACTGGATGGGTGGGAATCATACTTCTTCCCTAAGGTCATGTGTTAGGAGTTTACAGGTTCCACCACAGTGCTCCTTCATTCTGGAATAGATTTCTTCAAAGGGCGGATCATGAGGCAGATTGTAGTTTGAGTAACCATGAATGAACTGAACTTGGTGAGAATAGGCAAGTACAGTTTGGGAGGCGAAGCTATGATATGGCAAGATGAGAAAAGAAGACAGACAGCAGTGAATATAACATCATTCAACTGTCCTGATTTGGCAGGGACAATCCTGATTAATCTTTCTCTATCCCATGTGATCAGTTGCTTTTAAAATATCGCAGTTTCTCACTCCCCTGTGCACTTTCCCCCTTATTTCATTTGCTGCTCAGTTCAAAGGCCAAAAGTAATTTGTACTCCATTAACTCTGGCATGGGGAGAGAAGTGTGTAGTCTTACCCTTCCCATTAGGCTCAGACAAAAGCAAACTACTGCAGACTCTCGTAGCTTGTGTGTTTTTCCTCATTAATCTATTTTGCCATCTTGACCACACTCTGATTTTGCTTGGGCACACATATCCTGATTTTGACCTGTGAAATGTTGGAGGGTATGTAATACTGTGGATACTTATGTATAAATCTAGACATTTTAGTCAAAAAATTGACCCCAAAAACTTGGGTCAACTTATCCATGAGTCAATGTAAGTACTGTTTTTTAACTCTTATCCAAAAAGGGGCCATCTCCTGGTGAAATATGAGTGTTTAAATCCACCTCAAATAAATAAAAGAAGCACCGACCCCCTTTACTCTCTCATAGCAATAGCAAGTACATGTCTATACTGCCTATCAGTGCACTTAAGCATTCCCTAAGCAGTTTACAATGTGTAAGCCAATTGCCCCAACAAGCAGGGTACTCATTTTAGCAACCTCAGAAAGATGCAAGGCTGAGTCGACCCTGAGCCCCTGGCTGGCATTGAACTCACAACCTTGTGGCTTATGAGTGAGCAGCCGCAGTACCGGCATTTAACCACTGTGCCACCAGGGCTCCCTCCATCCAGCCTTTAGCATGAGCACAGTTATGCCTGTCAGAATTTTTAAAGTACTTTGCATTGTTTTCCTTTGCTCCACCCTTTACATCCTTTGTTACATGCCCCTAGGTTTTACCCTTGATTTATCCATGGATCATATCAAAATCCACAATTTTGGCCCCAAATCTTTCACTTGTTTTATTGATGAGGTTGACTTATAGTTGAGTATATAGGTAGTTTTCCTTGACAGTTCATCTCTCTGCACAGTTATGCCCTTGTGTTGCTCTGCAGAATCAATGGCTTTCTCATATCTTCAGATTATGAGTCTATGTAGGGTACCACACACACATTCCAAATAGCTGACTGTATATATACTATCCAGGGGATATTGCTCAAGCCAGTACTCTTGGCATCCTGAGCACAGCAGGAAGCAGCTATCTTTCCACTATTTTATAGGTTGTCTCTTCCTTTAAAATGTCCAGTTAGCCTATGGAATGTGGATGTATCAGCTGAAAAAGTCTTTCCAGATGCAGGCACATCACCTTTTAAAATATCTGTTCTCCCACCAAAGGTCAAAATGCAAGTTCCACTGAAGACTCCTTGTTTGCCTGCCTGCCTGCCTGCTTTCTTTCTTTCTTTCTTTCTTTCTTTCTTTCTTTCTTGATAGTTCTTTCATTTCCTCTTACACAAGCTTACCCTTTTCCCCCAGTTCTGGGAAAGGAGCAGGATACAAATAAAGGGATGGTAGCAAAATTTGGGAGATATACCGGTATTTTTTAGACTAGAACTCCTATAATCCAGCAGCACTCATAGCTACTGGCCATGTTCACTGAGGGATTCTGGGAGCTGTGGTCCCAAAAAAGTACCTTTTCTGAGCTCTGTATTTCAGTAAATTGACCATTATGATGATGTGGTTATTGTATGCCTTCACATTAAATCCTACTTATGGCAACCCTTTCATAGGGTTTTGCAGGTAAGAGTTATTCAGAGAGGGTTTGCTATTGCTTTCCTTGTAGGCTGAGAAATGTGACTTGCCCAAAGTTACTCAATGGGTTTCAGTGCTTCAGCAGGACTTTGAACCCTGATTTGCCAGATTCCTAGTCCAACTCTCAGACCACTAGACCAAGCTGTTTCCCCAAAGGAACTAACCCTAATAGTTTCCTTTTAAAAAATTAACAATCTTTCATATCTTTACTTATTTGCCTGCATTTATTGGCAGTTATTTTTGTTGGCTACAGCCCAGAATCCTCCAGCCAATATGGCCATTCTGAGTTGTATTTCAGTAAAGT
>CM034701.1:74213418-74234366 GCA_020142125.1 Phrynosoma platyrhinos | reverse complement strand
GTGTACCTTCAAGTCATTTCTGACTTATGGCGACCCTATCATGGTGTTTCTTGACACAATTTGTTCAGCAGAGGTTTGCCATTGCTTTCCTATAACACATTTTTTTTATATATCAAGGACATAAAAATTATCCTTTTTCAAATAAAGCAACATTCTTATTCATTTTTCATGCAACAAATAACATTGAAAGCATTAAAATGTATAAATATAAAATTAAAAAACAAACAGTTTTAAAAGTTAAAACAATAATGTATTCAAATTTAAGATGTATTAAATTCTTTATATCTCTTTACTGAGGCAGTTGTTTTGGTGAAATTTTGAAGTCTTCTCCTCCAAATTGTAGGACATTTTCTTACTTTTTTCACTTGATTTCAAAATAAAAGGAATAAAAAATACCAGGAAATTCAACAAACAAGGTAATAAATCAGATTTTAAAAGTCTATAATGTTCATTGTATGAGTTAAAGGAACAGCTTTGTGCCATAAGTTACATGACATATTCATTTGAAAAAATAATTTCACAGCTTGTAAAAGTGGACTTTCTTCTGTAAAGGAGGATACATGGATCCAAAACACATGGCAGAAATAATCCAGTTTGAGGCCGCTTTAACTGTCCTGGCTCAGTGCTAGGGAATCCTAGGAATTGTAGTTTATTGTGGCACCAGATCTCTGGCAGAGAAAGCTAAATGTCTCACAAAACTACAGGGTTCCCTAGCACTGAGCCAGGGCAATTAAAGTGGTTTCAAACTGGATTATTTCTCCTGTGTGTTTTGGACCATGGTCATGTTAATTCTGCTGGCTTCCTTCAGTGACAATTTGCCTACCTTACTTTAGAACTATGTAGCAGGAAGTGGCAGAGCATTAGTTCTTCAATATCCCTCTATTTCCCAGTGGATTTTGATCACTGGTGTTGGCTTCACTAAATGATTTTTCCACAATTCTTGTTTTCTGACAAGAAGACCAGATGATTTAGGGAGCAGGGTATCAACAGGGATTAAATGAGTGCCATGATAGCTAACAAATCCAGTACCTCAGAGCTCTTTCCTATAGTACATCCATTACGGATAAATGATGGCATGCATGGGAAAGAAAATTAAACCCACTGTTATTTGTGTCTGTTGGTGGCACAGAATTTCACTAGTAGAAAAAGAATTGTAGGCCTAGGTGGGGCCTGGAAATGTGACAGAAATAAATCAAGAAACATATTGTCTTTGTATGAACCTGTATGTATATGTATTCCAACCCAAACATAACAAATACAGAACTGTGCTCTGGTGCCTTGTGAAGGATGTGAGCCTACTCTGCATGGTCCAAAAAAGTTTGCAGGGGAGAGAATTCAAAGTCATATGAAAATTGCAATTGAAAAATTAAATTACAGTACTCTATATCTGTATTCATTCACAGGCTCCCACAGAGATGACATCCCAGCCTGTAATCAAAGCTGAACCCAGAGAGGTGAACCAGTTTTTAAATGTGCCAACAGGTAAGAAAATAGATTTAACTAGCTTCCACTCTGCATCACACCTGTCACTGTTAAAGAACTATCCATTGCAGAAGAAGCCCCTTCAATTCCATTTGAACAAGCATCCAAACCAGTAGCCCACACCTCAAACCTACTTATGTACTGATGTATGAAAAAAGAGGCTATATAGGGTTTTTTATCACTTCTTTCTTTTATCTGTATGCATGCACATGCAGAAAGTTAAAATGCAATCAAGCTAAGTGCTTTGATACATAGCATTTACATACATATCTGCCACTTGTTAGCATCACCATATCTAAATTTAAAATGAAGCAGATATGTTGGTATTTTCAAGGTTGAGTGTTGCTTATAATAGGGCACAAAAATATTTCATTTTAAAAACAAGTGAAATTCAGACATGATTGTTTCTTCTGAAAACAGCCAATGAAGCCTGTCAAATTTCACAAAGGTGTGAAAAAAAAATGTTTGAGCAAGTTGAGCCTTGAAAGAGGGAAGATTTCACACTGCTGCACTACAACCTGGGAGGCAACTTTTATAAAAATGTGGTAGGGGTTCTTGGATGTGTAAAGAGTGGTGACGCTAAAATGGGGCTTGCCCTCGTGTGCTCATGCGTGCAGTGCACAGGGTAGGGGCAGGGGGACCGGCCACGGGCCGGTCCCAAGGCCTCTGCAAGCCACACCCAGCCCACGGGCCATAGGTTGCCAAACCCTGACCTAACTGATGCACTCAAATACAGAAACACACTTCTAGGTATATTTATGTTGTGGTAACCTCAATAAACAAAATAAAATTTACTGCTCAGAAGGCACAGGCTCAGACTTCCTATTCTTACTGGCTGGTAGAAGCTTAATATATATTAATCTGGAAAGTGTTAAAACCAGCTATCTTCTGGCAATAATAATGGCAAATACTATTTACAGTTAATGTGAACTTTGAAATTACCTTAAAGTTTAAAGTTAATGTCAACACTAGTACTGGTATATTGAGAAAAAGGAGTGCAGACATTCTCCAGGGTTATCTCGCTCCCAGAAAGAGCTGTTGGTGTGATATGGAGAATCAAAATGGTTCCAGGAGGGTGGAACCCTCTTGTTATAACTGCTAATACAGCTACAATATAATTTTTAAGAAACATGTTAGGGGAGGAGGCTGAGGTGGATCTGCCCACCTCACACAGAGCTGGCTGTTGCACTTACCTCGGATCTTGTGTGTTTATGTATGCATTTGTCTTCTACAAGCTGGAAGGTAGAAAAAATGTGTCAGGAGGTTATCAGATTTTGAGATTCCCCCTCCCAAAAAGTCCTTGTACTATACCCATCCTTTTCATGATACCTTGGAAAGTTCTGTAACAATGTGATTAAATCCTGAGGACAGCAGAGTTCTGACATCTGTCAAAGTCTGCCCATTATCAGCACCATTTAGTGCTATTCATTTATTTTTATTTTGGGTTTTAGTTGTTTTGAAGCAGTTCATTAGACAGATGTTAGTATATGGCTCCATTTTTACATATCACTGTAAAAGATTTCAGATTTATGTCCAGAAGAATGATGACATCAGAAACACAGCATAGCAGTAATAACACATGACAGTGGGTTTTATTTGGTACAAGTGAGCACATTTATTTATTTACTTTAAAAATATTATATTTCACTTAGGTAAAGGCTCATTATGAAGTGGGCAAACAATATTTCAAGCAAAATACTAGGCCCTCTTGAATGCTTATCTCCCTATTTATCTCAGCAAAACAGGATTTCATTTTAATGTAGCCATTAGCAAGCCTATCATGTTCCATCAACAGTTCAGAAAATGGGGAGATCACACTGAAGAGCTGGCATTTAAGCAAATCCAGGTGCTGGCAGGTGTTACAACCAAGTAGATTCCAAAGAATAAGTGTCATGACTGGAGACCTTTCACAATGCACAATTATACTACTATAATTTCAGTTTAATTTCAGCATCCTATAGGCTCATGGCATTTGTATTTTGGAGAGGCTCTGGATAAATGCCCCTCCCTAAATTTAAAATACCAGGATTCCATAAAATGTTGCCATGCCAGTTAAAGTGTAATCATAGTGCTATAATTGTGCTGGAACGGAGCATTTACTTTATGTGGCTTGTTCAAAAAGAACGAAGGGAAAGGAATAGCTTTATATTTCAAGAATGAGGATGCCTGCACAGGCATTCAAGAAAGTAAATAACATTTTTATTTTTAAAAGTTCTTTGTAAAAAAATTGTAATTCTAAGAAACAACAACATAGTGGTCACAATCCATTACAGACCACTTAACCAAGAACAGAGTCGGAAAGATAGTTTCCTGAAACAAAAGGTTTTCATGGAAAAAAGAATTAGGATGAAGAGTGGACTTCAAATATCCTGATACACTGGAGGGCAGCTGTGTTTAATAGCTTGTAGTCAATAGCTTCAGATGATCAAGCAAACGAACCAAACTGCATGTGATGCCAGCATATCTGGACCAATTGTTTCCCAATTCCAGTTGTGTCCATCATTTTATTTACACCAGACAAAACCAAAATGCTAGGTCATCCCTAAGTTACTCCATTACAAGGAATTGCCTTATATTGAGTCATGTCATTAGCTTAACCCATCTATTAGGAACACCTGCTTTTATTGGCAGCAGCTCTCCAAGGTCTAGTAAAAAACATTCTGCTGGTAATACTAAAGCTGAACCTGAGACTATAGAGATCATAAAGGATATATTCTACCACTGGGTGAGTGTGTGCCACCCAGCTGTGGAATGTTAGCTCAAGTCATTACCATTGTTCAAAAAGGCACTAATAACTCAAATTAACTGCTTTTGGGATCTAGAAGTAAAATGTAATTTTTAGTGCTGGTATCCTCATGCAACCCTTCCTGGTTTTTGCAAATATAAAGCAGAGGAGAAGAATTTTGGTGGAATGGGGACCTGCAAACACTTTGGGAAGAGTCCCCACCACCACCTTTTTAAAACCAAAAGAATTGGAAATGCATTTACATTTTAAAAAAAACAACAACCCAGCCTACATATGTTCTGTAAAACAAGGTTGCACACTTCACTTTAAATGAGATTTCTGCTTCCTAGAAAGTTGAAGGAATGTGATTTCCTTATTTTGGTCCTCCCTACAATTTTCTGATGGCAGTTGAAAACATGGGTGGGGAGCACATGCAACCTGGAGGCAGTCTGGTGCTAGTTTCTGATGTAAGGTATGTTACTGCTTTTGTGGCTGGGTTTATTACTAACCAGTCCCTATCTTCCATGTTTAAATCTCATCTGGGTAAGTTCCCACACACACATACACTATTTTCTCATCCAGTAGACTTTCTTTCTTTGTGAGCATGAGTGTTGCTCCTATTAATCTGTTCCCTGTATCTCCTACATTAGATGATCTGGTGCAGATGCCTCCTACTCCTCCCAGCAGCCATGGCAGTGACAGTGATGGATCTCAGAGCCCAAGGTCCTTGCCTCCCTCCAGCCCAACCCGCCCTACTGCTCGCTCTTCCACAGCAATCTCTTCTTCTCCTCTCCTCACAGCACCACATGTAAGCAAACAGAAGAAAGTCATGTAAGAAAAAAAGAAGGCACTTCTTTACCCATAGCATAGAGTTTTTATGTGGCTCTTTGTAGGCACATCCTGAATACAGTGAAAAGATGAAACTGGTTTGTATTGATTACCATCTGGAATTCCCTGCACCTGATACAACCTGCACATCAAAATGAATGATATAGACTCTTGTCTGTGCAGAACCAATACCCATGATTTCACTTACCCATGGACAAAAAAAAAAAAAAAAGTTATCTCTAGGCATTTTCTAGGTCCTCCATCATGGTATGGTTCTGGAAGAAGTTCACCATAGTGTCACACTGGAAGACCTAGAAATGTCTAGAGAGGTGTTCTTTCTGGGAACATCTAGGTCCTCCAGTATGTCTATAGTCAACTTCCTCTAGAAGTCATTCATTTCAATAGGATTCGCATGATCTGTGGTTTCACGTTTCCATGGTAAGTTGGTGAATGTATCCCCTGCAGATATGGGGGTCATAGTGTACTTAAATAATTGGCAGTAGGTTTATATACATCAACCTTCTTCATCCTGAAGTCCTCCAGATATGTTAGATTGAAATCCCCCATCCTCATCAGTGGCCATGCTGTCAGGAGATGATGCAGAATTGTAATCTAACATAGCTGGAAAGGTTGGAGGAGGCTAGTATGCAGGGTGCTATTTTGAGGCATGTACAAAGTTCTGCCAACATTGGTTCTTTTATGATTTGAAAGCAAAGCTTGACTGGGTGCTTGATGTCACCAATGTACAGTCGAGATTGGTGGCTCCCATGTTAGTGAGGCAGTGAATCCATTCCAGGTTTTATTCTGAATTTTAAATTAGCTGTCCAAGGTATGGACCCTATTGGGGGGGGGTTTGTTGTTGTTGTTAATATCCCACTTTTCCCCCAGTCTGGGACTCAAGGTGGCTTACAAAAGTTAAAACAAATATAGCTAAAAAAGTGCACCATACAAAAGTTAAACGAAGAGTAGAATACAAAACCATTCACACATGATCACTGAAACAAAAACAGCAAATATAAATAAGACAGCATATTATGAATGGTGCTTCCATCTGAGCAGTCAGCCCTCAAAGGCTTTCTGAAACAAACATGTCTTCTCCTGCCTATGGAAGGATAGCAAGGAGGGCTTCAATCTAACCTCTCTAGGAAGGGAAATCTAGAATCTCAGAGTAGACACCAAGAAGCCTGTCTCCTATATTCCTACCAAATGTGCTTGTGAGGATGGTAGAAAAGATAGAAGAGTGGTGAGAGAGAGGATAAGGCCCCATACCTTTTAAATCTGGAGCATATTAATCACCCCACTGACATGGAAGCCACTAGCTGCCATTCTCAATGTGTTCCTGACAGTCTGTTCTGTGTCTGGTTTTCATCTCAATCCCAAAAGGCTGTGGAGATTCAGAATGCAATCAGTAATGGACTGGAAATGGGCTAAAAAACAGAAGGTTAATCTAGACAAAGGAAGTAGTCGATAGGGCTGCTGATGCTGAATAGTAATTCAGACTGTTCTGGGAGAGGTTGTCTGCTTCTTGAAATAGCTGAATTGCAGTTGGGGAGAGTAGACTTGGATTTGCCTCTGAATTCCCAGGTAGCAGCTGTAATCTATCAGTGCTTTTTAGAGCATTTAACCCTAATCTTTAGCCAAGAAAGGCTCTCAGAGCAGCTTTAAAGTACCAAGAAAAGAAAGTCTCAACCCTCAGGTTTACAGATTTGACAGATACAAAGAAAGAGGTGAAAAAGGAGATGAGGAAAAACAAGGCACCAGTTCTTAAAAATTAAAATTCTTGACATTTTTGGCCTTATTTGGCTAGTACAGTCAAGAGATAAGAAGAAGACTAGGAATGGGAAGGACAACGATGAAAGAATTAGACATGATATTAAAGAGCAAAGATATACAATTGAGCACTAAGGCTAGAATAATCCAAATCATGGTATTCCACATTACTATCTGTGGATGTGAGAGTTGGACAGTGAAAAAAAAGAAACCAACTCATTTGAGATGTGGAGAAGAGCGCTGGAGGATACCATGGATGGCCAGAAAGACAAACAAATGGGTCCCTGAACAGATCAAGCCTGAAATCTCCCTGGAAGCCAAGATGATCAAATTGAGATTGTCATTCTTGGGTCACATAATCAGAAGGCATGACTCACTAGCAAAGATGATAATTCCAGGAGAGGTTAAGGGTAGCAGAAAGAAAGCCTACATTTCAGATGAATAGACTCAGTTAGGGAGGTCATGAGTATGAATCTACAATTAAGCAAAGCAGTAGAGAACAAGGGGTCTTGGAGGTGTCTCATTCACTGGGTCACCATGACCTGAGGTTAACAAGAACAAATAGCAACCATATCTGTATCTGAAGAGAAGATGGACCTGGTCAGTTACCTGCAACCAGCTATACTGAGACTGAATTGCTGCAAGATACTTTCCATGAGGTGGCCTATGAAAAAAATATTCTCAAAGTTCAGCAAGTATGAGATGTAAAGGCTAATATTCTGACTGGAGGCTGAGTTATAGATCATGTGTCTCCACTGTTACACTGGCTTGAACAGTTTCTGGTTCATAGTTCAGACTATTGGTTATTGACTTGAAAAACTCTTACGGGTCAGACACCAGATAATGGGCCTTCTTTGCTTCCATGATGCTTCACATACATTGACTTCAACTTAAATTATCTGAGGGAAATCTTTCTGCACAGACTGCCACTTTTGGAGTAATAGTTGGTGGGCATCTATAATAATAGGGCTGCTGCCTAAACTTTGGAACTCCCTGCCCCATGGGTTCCATCTTTCCCCCTTTGGTGGCATCTTGATGCCATATAAAAATCTTATTGCAACAGGTCTTTCCTTTGACAGTTGTACATCTTAATACCCAATTCAAACAAAAATCCACCAAACAGTGATACCTTAATTGCCCAACCAAGATGCACAGTATACTTGTTGCAAGCTTTCAAAGCTCCACTGGCTTCTTCATCAGGCATTATGTTACAAACCAAACAGGAGAAAAAAATGGAGATGTTAGTCAGATGCCTGCATTTTGATGTTTCTGTCTAGTTAAGATGGTAAGTGGAGGGTATCTTTTGCAGGCTAGCCCCTCCTCCTTTTGTTCCTGTGGTATTGGGAGATTTGCAAAGACGAGGAAATTTAAAGTCCATTTGCATCTCAGCAAAGACCCCTCTCTTGCAACCCAATATGCCTCCATTCCTATGAGATCACAGGCCTCTTTGTAGCAGAGGACAATGGATTCCTCAAGGAGTCTTCCTGTTTTTGCATCAGGACATCTCTCTCTCTCTGGTTATATAAATAATCTCTCTCACACACAGTGCAATTAATCCATAGTATTAGAATCATTTATAATTCATTAAAAGACAGAAAATATTTTTTAGCTATTGTTGCTAGTTTTTTTGAGTGTTTCGGTTGAAAGAAGCTTTTCTTTCACACTTTTTCACACAGACACATATACATACACACATATATCAAGGTTAAAATATGTATACACATCCAATAAATTAGCATTTTCTCTAGCTATCTGTGTAAACTCAGTAAAATGTAAATGTGCATATGGGGTGAAAGAGTCCCCAAGAGGGAGCTGTAGACTCACAAACTCCATTTAAGATTTCTCCTTTCATTTCATCTCAACAGTCAATGCTCCCTTACCTAGACTGTCGGCATGTAATGTTTTTTTTAGCAGAGAGCATACTTACCATAATATAGTAACCAGAGGTAACTGCATTAGCAGTGTCACGTGGCATCTTAAAAGTCCTAAATTCTAGTTCAGCAACTAGACGTTATCCAAAAAAACAAGTTTTAGCTCTTGAGAACTATGGCTTCTCTCTCACTTCAGCTGTTTCTGTAGCATAGCAACCTGGGAAGATTGCATTTTGGGCAGTTACTGCAATTCTAAATAGTTAATTCAGCTAGAAGTATCCCAGATAGTATCTTCTGCATTCATTGTTTACATTTCTCTCTTCCTCTTCCCACTAATTGAAGACAGTGTTTTATATTTCTGATGAAGCAGAGCTTCTGCTGCAATTGTTGCTGTTATATTTATTTATATCCCACCCTTTTCCCAAAACTGGGGCTCAGAGCGCCTTACAAGATTAAGAACAATACTATTTTTAAAAATGCTGCAATAAATCTGTTAAATCTTTTAAGGTGTCACAAGAGTCTTATTTGTGTGAATGGAGAGCTACAAAATCCCAGGGAACAAAAATGCTCTGTCCTCTAGTTCATGATGCCCCAGCAGGCCTGTAGATGAGAAGTACTGTCCTCCTCGCAAGCATATAACACCTTGAAATTTCAGGCTGTACTATAATGATGAGATAATCTAATGTGTCACCTGGACTCTCCTTCCACTTCTCTTATTTACTCACTCTCTTTTCCCCAGTGTTTTGGTGAAAAGTTTAGTAGGTGCTTTCATTCCCCCCATAGTGAAGTAAGTATTTGTTGATCTATATTCTGAAAAGGTGGTTCTGCTTTCTTCTCACTTCCAGAAGTTACAAGGGACTTCAGGACCTCTGCTCCTAACTGAGGAGGAGAAACGTACTCTAGTTGCTGAGGGCTATCCCATTCCAACCAAGCTTCCTCTCAGCAAAGCAGAGGAAAAAGCACTGAAAAGAGTTCGACGGAAGATCAAGAATAAGGTACATAATCTCTGTTAGCGTGGTTATGCAGTGCATGCTGATCCATGTCAACATGCAGAACTAGTGTCACCACCTTCTCAGATGCAGGCAGTAGCTTGTGAACTGAAGGAGCACCTCTCCCCTTCCAGAAAGAGTAAAGAGACTCTACAGACAGACGTCTCTCAGATGAGGCTTTAATCTTGGTTCCTCTATGTACAAAGCTATATACACGATCCACAGCAACAACTCCCAACGACATCAACCAACCCACACTACCAACAACCAACACACATGTGTCCAGAGGCAACTCTTATATACCCAGGGTTCCATGTGGCCTTCTGGCCCTGCCTCTTTCTCTAGACACCTGTTACTCAACCATGGTGACTAAGCAGTTTTTCAGGCTTTTCTATGCTTTGCAGCACCTTGTGACCATCAGCCAATGTCACTTCCTATGACACAGTACCTGGTGAAAAGTGCTGTGTCATTATGGCTGCTTGTGACCCTTTCATGTCTGGTCACTGTATCAATCCACATTGGACATTTTCCTTGAGACATTGTCTCCACAATCCCAGTATACACAACAGTCTTCCCCAGGTGTTGTGCAACCCCTGCCAGCCCTATGTTTGGTGGTACCCACTTGTTTCCTATACATAGTATTTTAGGGATCCTCTGTACAGGTGCAAAGAAGTAACACCTTCACAAAAAAGCTGCTTGCTTGAAATGCAGGGAAATGCTGTTTGGTACTTGCTCTGTGTCCACTTGCAGCCTCTGGTTTAGCTTTTTAAAACCCCTGTAAAAGGCAATGGCAGTGGGCAATAGGGAGAGAAGGATGAAGAAAGCTGTATGACAACATAGGTGGAGTGACCAAAGAAACCAAATATTGAACCGCACAAGTACATTAACATTTCTTCTTCTTCTGATGTATCCTGGATTAAAATATATTAAAAAGAACACCTTCCACATGGTAATAAATGCTGTTGGTGGTGCCAGAAATTGACACGAAACACTCTGGGACAACAGAAATGGTGTCTGGTTATTTAATCCCTCCCCCGCCGCCAAAAATGACCACTACAAATACCTCTACCTCCATCAACATTTGCCCTGACTGGAAGAAGCCTACCGGTAAATCTCTTTTTCCATCCAGTCTCACTCATGTGTATCCTTTGCACTATATTTCATTCATTATCTTCTATGATCACTATTCCATTTGGTCTAATTTTATTTGACCTGGCTAGAGATAATTTTCTATGCTTCAAGCAGAGATTTTTCTTTTTTGAACTGAGTCTGTTGAGTGTAGAACCTTGTGTTTGTGTGTCCTCCTAGTACTCATAGTTCCTTCAAATTGTAGTCTGGCTGATGAACATGATAGAGTAGTAGTTTGTTGCCTAGACATGAACTTACATTGATCCACAGTTTAGGTATATACATGCAGGCTGTAGTAAGACATTCTGGCAATAGAAGTAGCAGAGTGGGGTATAGATTTATTGCTGCTGCTGTTACTGGCATCTTCTCATGTGGGTGATGCACAAATGGCACAGATAAAGTACAAAAAAGCAGATCTTAACTACCATGCACTTTCCCTCTCAGTAAAAGAATTGTGAGAGATAGTTCATGGCTAGGGTGGCCACATTAAAAAGAGGACACCTATGGAAATTTCTTTTTCATAGTACCACCTTCGTTATGTCAAAAGGCCTGTCTTAAGGTCAAACTTGACATAATATAGAAAATCCAAGAACAGGAAATCCAATGATCTCTACTTATTTAATTTAAAAAAGCAGCAAGGACCCCATGTTAGATTGCAGCTAATGGACTATGAGAGGGACTTTTAACTCTCTCCTTCCATGGTTTTCCCTCCAGTTTAACTCATGTCTCCCTGGAGCTGATGTTTGAAACCAGGGAACCATGCAGCTACCTGCCAGTATTCCCCAGCAACGCAAATATCTTCACTGGGGTGGGAAGAGTTGATTTCTTGAAGAGCAAGGGTTCTGATCCAATT
Source organism: Phrynosoma platyrhinos (assembly GCA_020142125.1). NCBI lineage: Eukaryota > Metazoa > Chordata > Lepidosauria > Squamata > Phrynosomatidae > Phrynosoma > Phrynosoma platyrhinos. Next base: position 74,222,720 of record CM034701.1, on the reverse strand, counting down.
TGGTCCCTGCTGCAATTGTTTTCAAATTAATAAAAACACATAAGAGATCTGGGTCACAAATTTATGCATCCAATTTAGTTTGACCCTCACTAATATTTCCACCCTCATTCTTCAGATTTCTGCTCAGGAGAGTCGGAGGAAGAAGAAAGAATATGTGGAGTGTCTGGAGAAAAAGTAAGTTGGTTCTGCTTTCTGAGCAGCCTCTTTAAGTTAATTTTAGACTAGCAAGGTCACTGATTTCTCATGCACTTGATTGAATTCTGAATATTACTGGATCTGCAAGATGGCAAACTTTTTTTGAAAGGCACACATTCTTTTTATGTAACATCCCACACAAATGTTTCTTTCTTTAGGGTTCAGTTGCTACCCCAACATCCTATTTCTTTCTTTCTTATATTTATAGCCTGCCTTTCTCTCCAAAATGGGTCTTGCAGTGGCTCCAAACAAAACAAGATAAATAACTGTTAAACAAAAGAATTAAAAGTACTGTTTAAAAGAATTAAAATTACAATTTAAAAACCTATAAGTAAGAAAAGTATGGCATGCAATTAGTAACACCTGTCCCCCACAGCCAATCAATTGCTAAAAGCAGTATCAGTAGGTTTTTACCATTAACACAAGATAAACTCAAGTCATCTGCTCCATGAGACCTCCCCAAGCATCATTTGTTTTCCGCCGTTCAACCTCAGCCTTTGCCATATTATAATTACGGCATATATAACTCATGTTGGGTTATGTACCAAATGCTGTGGATTGTCAGTAGTAGGTTATATGCTTTGGTGCCAAGCAGATTGGTCATCTGAAGTTTACCTTAAAGAGTTTATCTTACAGACCAGGTTTTTCAATTCTTCTATTGGCTAGGAGGTTAAAAAAACCCAACAACATTTAAAATACAAAACAAAACAACAACACCAGTAAAACCTGCAGTAGATCATGATTATGGATCTCACATACAGCCACACGCTATCAGCTTTAACCTTCAGAGGTATGCAGGATGTCTTCACAGAGGGAGTACATGGTCTAAGCAGCAGGGAGGAGCTCTGAAATAACCAGGTCAGATGCCCTCATTGCTTGGACCATGAGCTACTGGTGGACCTTCATACCAGAGATCTTTCAAGGATGGATTAGGCAAGTATCTAATTAGATCTAATTAGTTTAGGTGAGCCTTCTCCAACCAGGTGCATTCCAAATGTTTTAGAATACACATTCCCATATTCCTAAACACTGGCTGTGGTGGCTGGGCTACTGAACTGCAGTTTGCAGCTTTAAAGCTGTGGGATGAATTTAGCAGCCTTTAGAAACTGTTGGACTAAAAGTCCCATCAGTCCTAGTCAGAGTAACCAATGATGAGGAATGTGCTATTGGCAAGACCTTGAATGGGATTATCTACTGTCTTTATTCAAACAAAAATCCATCAGTGATACCTTTATTGGCCAACCAAAATGCACAATCCATATGTTTTTATGTTCTTTCAGTTTATTCCCTCCCCATTGTTATGTGTGTGCATCTCTGTATATATAGCAATAGTAGTAATAATAACAGAGTAGCGGGATACAAATAAAAATTATTATTATTATTATTATTATTATTATTATTATTATTATTATTATTATATAGTAGTAGTAGAAAACAACTAACAACATTGTTTTCAGATGGATCTTGGATCCCAGAAGGAGATTATAAAAATGTGATTGATATAATAAAATTTAATAAAAATATGAAAGCAGGTATTTATAAAAAGAACCAAATGTTTCAGCTTCTGTTTTCCCCAGGGATATCTAATGGAAGAAGCTAGAGACCAAAATGTTGAATGCTTTAAAATTAATTTATTGGATGTTTTCAACAATGTATTAAATATATTTATAAACAGATAATAGGTAATACACAGCCACAGCTCTGAATCGCCCTGGAAAAGAAGGAGTCTGGTCACGAAACACACCCATTTCCAGTACATGTACAGGTTCTTTTCACTTGTGTATGAAAGTTAAAAACGTCTTTTTTCCCGCTTTTAACTTAATTCCGTTATTACTGTAATTACGTGTGAAAAGCATTTGCACAATTAAGCTCTATTTTCGCTTTCTTTTTGGGATGCTTCATTTCCACTTTATTATCTCTTTAACAACGAAACTGGCCCACGTGTGATAATGTCCTCTGACAACATTGGCTCTTTGGCTTATTAACAGAGATGAGCACTGCCCCCTGCAGTTGGACACGACTTGACAACCTTGTCAATGGGGATTACCTTTACCTTTACTTATTTTTTGTATTAAAATTATTGTTTTATTAAAACTATTGTTTTAAATGTATTTTGTTTTAACTCATTGTGAGCAACATTGGGTCCCATGTTGAGAGAAAGATGGGATATAAATATATATAAAAAAAGAAATAAACATTAAAATGTATTTTAGGGGAAAGGCTAGTGTGTGTGCTCACATAACCAAGACAGCAGCCTTCTCTATCCTGAGGTATTGTCTAGATACCCATAATCCTCAGTCAACATAGGTAGCTAGAAATAATGGGGATTTCTAGCCATGATGGGCACAAGGTTGCAGAAGGTTGACAGACAGAAGCTTCAGATAAGCCATTTTTCAAATGATGATGGAGGGGGAGAAAGAGTTACTCCCCCTGCCCGCAAGCTGTTTGAGTTTTCCCCCAGCTGCTATTTACTGAACAAATATGTGCCCATTAATCCTCATGTCTGGTTCTTATGAAGAAGATTCTGGGAAAAGATTTCCTCAGTTTAAATAAAGGATATTTTTTGTAATGGATTCGTTTTTATTTTTGCAGGGTTGAATCATATACATCTGAGAATAATGAACTATGGAAAAAAGTAGAGACATTAGAAAATGCTAATAGGTGAGTGGAATCAAATTTGGGGGTTGACTGAAAGGTGCTGCCAAGCAGGGAGGTAAGAAGAATGCTGTGATCAAACAGGGAAAGGGGAAGATTAAAGTTTTCTCTTGGCAGACCTTGGGCTATTTTTCAATTCTTGCCCCCCCCCTTCAATATCAACATCATGTCAGCTGCATATTTTTAGCAAGTGAGGAATGTTTGTGTTGGGACATTCAGCATGGAACATTTCAGCAAAGTTGGGGAAGAAGCAGGCAGTCTGCTTCTCTCTGTTCCTCCCATTTTAGTGGATTCCATTCTCAACTCTGTTACTCAAACTTTGCTACTGAACTTGCCTCCACAGCTCTACTTGACAGTTTCTTTATGTTCTCAGTAGTCCCACTGGCCTTGGCCCTAGATGTCTGCCAGCCCAGTTGAAATCTACCTGGGAGGGATTGGCTTCTGGTGTGAGGCTGGTCATTAGAGTCAGGTCTGGTGTTGAAGGCAAAGAAGAGAAGAGAGGCAAGTACATCTGAGTTGAAGGGAGGAAGCCATGGTGGTCCTGATTTACCATCTACAGGACACCAGAAATATCATAGGCAGAAGCTGATCTCTTGGAAGAGTTTGTTGGTGATGTTAAGCAGTTTGAGACTCTGGGTTCAATAGTTTTAGGGAGAGGCACTCTTGAGGTGGTATGTTTTACTTCTTTTATTTCACATGGGATAACCCACCCCTATTGGGTTTGCCCTTCTCCCTAAATTGTGTATAGAAACACTCTTATTCCTAGTCAAGGGTTTGTTCTGTGATGGCATCACTGGAAAACTATATTTAAAAACAGAATATATAACTAGTTGAATTGGAAGTTATGTGGAGCCTGTGAGATCCCTGCATGGAGAAAGGAACAATGAAAAAAATCCTACTCTCTACAGGTCCTTATCCTATGTTTTTGAAGAAAGAAGGGTGCCTCTTAGAGGCATGAGCAACCTAGGAAAAGGAATCATGGCCATGGAGGAATAGGGAGTTCATATGGAAGGCCTGTTTGCAAAAGTTAAACACTTGCATGCAGCTGGGCTAGAATCCTGAGGATTTGGGCCAAATACACAGTCTGATGACAGATACATAGTCCTTAGGATTGGTACCAGATACACAGACCTTAGTCTAACAGAGCCCTTCCCTGTCAGACACCAGTCCACATCTTTGGAAATTTTACTTTTTAAAAACCACAACTACCAGAATACGCCAGCTAGCAGTTCAAAAAGTTAACTTCAAGCTCTGCACCAGCATGCGCTCTTTTTCTCTGTCCCTAAACCAAGGGAAGCTTGTCTCTGTTACGCTCTGTTAGGGCCTACTGCCTTACTCACTTCACTCCCAACTAAGTACCTGGAGTTGCCATAACAAAGAAGTTCTTTCCATGAGCTGGGCAATCACCTGCAAGATCCATGGCACTCCCACATTCCCATCCAACAGTCTCTCTGTCCAAAGGATTTGTTTCTTTTTATGCTTTGAGAGAAGACAAATATTCACTTCATGTAGCCATGATAGGAAACAGCAGAAGGAGTTTGCCAGGCTTCCTGTGAAGGGCCAAAGGAGAACAAACTGTCAACTGATAAAACACAGGCAAAGCAGGTCCCAGGAAACAGACCATTCATCACCACCACCTCTTCCTCCTTCTCATGTACAAATGTAGTGTTGACAATGGGAAACAAGAGACCAGGAATTCATATTCTACTTCAGAGAAGATTAGTGCTCAACCTTCCTGTTCTGTCTTACCTGAAATTTGCAGAAGCCCATGGTCCAACACTTTTGCCTCTGATTTTAATTACTAAAGCAGTCCCTGGTCTTTTCCTTCCAGCATCAACCACAGAATAGTCATCTCCCAACTTGGCTTGTTATGGATCTGTTCACCTTTCACTTAGCTCTCTGTTCACCTAGAAACCAGAACCATGGCTGTAGTCTGAAAACAAATTTTGCATGTCACCACATGGCTTCTGTGTCCATGCGATCCTTTTGGCAAGGGTCAGGAAAGCATTAGACACACATGTGAGTACTTGCCGTGCCCATAACAAAGATGCAGAGACCTCCTCTTGCCACAAGCCAGGCAGCTTACTTGACAGTTTCCATGGTCCCATCTGGTAGCCCCTCAGACCAAAGAATCTCTTTCCTTTCTATTGGAATGAAGCATTACTCTCCTAAGAAGCATTCAGCACTGTTCAAGTCCTGTTCTTATGCCTTCACAATCACAGCTTGAGATGCTCCCTTCTCAAGCTCTTCCAATTGGACACAGAGATTTCTTTAATGTGTGAGGCTTCAGTCAGATAGGGAAAACTATAATCAATGACCCTTTTATCCAGAATCTGTCCCTGAATTTAATCTTACCAGCACACTTGACCTTGCACTTGAGCTTTTTGTTGCCTTTGGTGCCCTCTCTGCCCTCATTCAAAGGTTCTTTGTCATAATCATTGCCTCTGAGTGCCTAACAGCAGGTTCTCATCCTACCTTTTTGGTTAGAGGATGCTCCCTAGAGACCCGGGAAGTGTCAAGCATATTCTCTGTTTTTATTTTTCCAGTGGTTTAATGTTTTTCAGTAACATACTAAGTAGCGGTGAGAATGGTTGATGATTGCCATCTGCTGGACAATATGTGAACTGCTGTGTGTACCTCTTCACAAAATTGTAATTTCGTCACATTTTTGGTTGTGTTCCAAATACTAGATTCTTCACATTCTCATCCTCCCCTGGTAATACTGTTTGTATGCCTCAAAGCAGCTATTGTGAAACCACTTCCAATTCTAAATACTTCAGTTCTGTTTTAAATTTATGGTTCAATGTGAGGAGGAGCAATTATATAGCATCTTACAATGGTAATAACCGTTCATTTTCAAGGAGAACATCTAGTGTAGGAACATCCAGCAATAAAGCCTCAAAAAATTAAACAGTAATAATTACAATAATTTGTACTTATTTGTTGCTTACAATACTGTCATCATGGCTGGACAGTTCCCAGAATACCTTCCATATTAAATGTAAATGGTCTATAAGTATTTAGTACTAGCGCTAGGGAAGCATCCTCTTTCATGTTTTGTTTATATAGGATTTTACTGAGATTTGCATCTTCAAAATAATTTTTAATTAACATTTACACTTCATAACTTAAGTTGCATCTAATATTCCTGTATTGGGGAACATAATATTGTTTTCTGAATTTTTAATGTCTTTGGTCTGAGACTGGTTTCATTTAATTTCCTTGGTTTTAAAAAAAGTATCTTCGTGTGATGTTAAAAAAGAAATTGTTCTCTCCTAGGACTCTTCTTCAGCAGTTACAGAAGCTACAAACTTTGGTAACGGGGAAGGTTTCAAGGCCATACAAAATGGCTTCCACACAGACAGGGACCTGCCTGATGGTAAAGTCTGCATGTTACCCATTCCTTATTTTCTTAGACCTGAGCAGTATTTCTTTGTGTACACACATCTCGTTCCCTTCCTAGCACATGTTAGATTTGTGGTATATGTTTTTTATAATCAGTGAAGGTGGTCCTCACTGCAAATTCTGGCTGGCAAATGGATATTCTCTATCGATCCCATGCAATAACCAAACTCCCTCTCTAAGTCTACCTTTTACCTTCTGTACACTGCCCCCCCCCCCCATGGAGCAGGGCTGGAAGGGAAGCATCTGTCGGGGATGCTTTAATCAGGAGTTCCTGCATGACAGGGGGTTGGACTGGATGGCCCTTGTGGTCTCTTCCAACTCTATAATTCTATGGTTCTATGATTCATCCAACTCTGCTCCTATAGCTACATTGTTGTTGTCTTCCGGGACCACCAAAGAATAGGAGCATAGCTGGATGCATCTCCACCCCCACCCACTCTCTACTACTGGTAAATAGCCACATTTGGGAGTCTGTACAACTGTAAGGTGGGTTTCAGGGGATAGAGGTTTATGTGACATCTCCCCCATCCAGGTTCTCAACCTTCATCTGATTTCATGCCTTCTTTTTCTGTCTGAAAAGCCACAGATGCTCTCGTGAGTGCATGCTTAAGTTATAGTATCAGAGGTTCAGAGTTTTCAATGGAATATAATATTCATGATGTGCTGCAACTTTGATTGCAATAAACATCCATGAGAATATTTCAGAAGCAGTGGTAATACATAAGTCACCACACAATTCTCAAACACTCCAACATTTCACGGATGAAAACTGATACAGATGTGACCAAGCAACATCAGAATGAACTCAATATGGCAAAAGTTATTAATGAGGAAGAACATACAAGCTATAAGAAACTGCAGCACTTTGCTTTTTGCCTGAATCTACTGGGAAGGGCAAAATTCTATTGTCCATTTCTCTTTTGCATTTTAACTCAGCTTGCAGCAACTGGAGTAAGTTGAGGACAAAAGTAAGAAGTGGGAGGAGGAGAGAAAAAAATTGGCATTTAAAAAGCAGCTCAAAAATGAGATGACAGAGGATTAATTGGGACTGTCCCTTCCAAATTGGGACAGTTGAGGATATGAGTTCTTCCTGGAATTAGGTAGAGACCTTAACACTGAACCCACATCTGCTAAGGGTAGCTCCAACAATGTATTACTGGCTGGTTTGCACTGTGTGCACTGGTTTACTCTGGCTCCTGTATTTTCCATCTGGAAGACATCAGATTCCATCTCATTTTGGAAGATAATCAGGGTCAGCACTGGTTAGTACTTGAATGAGAGGCCACCAAGCAATACCGGGTGCTATAGGCTATTCCAGAGGAAGGAAGTGGCAAAACCACTTCTGAGTGTTTCTTGTTTAAGGAAACCCTCTGAAATCCATAGGGTCACCACAAGTCAACAGGCAACCTTAAGGCACACACACACACACACACACACACACACACACAGAGGGATCATAAAACCATAATACAGAATTTGGCATAACTAGTCAATTCTGCTGCAGGGTGGGGAAAGGGTGACTCATGAGCCCACACCCCCAGACCCTTTTTAAAACAGCCTTAGGTGCCCCCTAGAACATCCCCCTAAGCCCCTAGACTCCCCAGACTCTTTTTTTTTTAAATCTGTGCTGCTTTTGGATCCCAAAACAAGCCAAAATGGTTTGGTTTTGCTTTGGCTCTGCCTACCCTCACTGACCCCCCCCCACACACACACACACACCACAACATGAAAAAACTCTAGTGTTGTTTCCTGCAGTGCAAAAATAGCAGGACTAAACTGCTTTAAATAGCTTTGTGTAGAGTAATGTCCCTCCTTCTCTGCATCTCCCACACAGAGAGAGAGGGGGAATGAGAGAGAGAATAAGATTTGCCACCCCTGCTATCAAGAGGATTTGTATTCTTATTTTTTTTTAATCCTCACTAATGTAACTTGGACTGTTCTTGCTATCCATTAATATATAATTCTAACATCCCACTAAACAGGGCTGAACATACTGTGAAGTGACACACAAAAAATGTTTGCACACACACACACACACTGTATACAGGAGGTACCATTTTCCTGCTTCATCTCTATCTGTAGTTTTTTTAGAAAGAGGCTATGTATTCTTTTATTTTACATTAATTTGACTATTCAATTCAGGTATATAAATGTCTGAAGTTCATACTACTGTTAATCTCTATCAGAGAGCATTTCCCAAGGATTTTAAACTGGATCATATTATTGTGTGTTAAATTTCCCAGTCTCTTTAAAAATTGTACTGTATGCATTTATCATAGCATTTACATTTCTATACTGTTTCATAGTGAACTCAGAACTCTCTAAGCACTTTACAGTCAATAAGCCAATTGCCCCTAACAAGCTGGGTACTCATTTTACTGACCTATGAAAGGATGGAAGGCTGAGTCAACCTTGGAGCCCCTGGATTGAACTCACAACATTGTGGCTGCAGTACCAGCATTTAACCACTGTGCCACCAGGGCTTTTATCATCATGGTGATACTTTTAACCTGTTTTGTTTGTGAATCATCCTGAGAACAGTGCAGTATATCCTGAGAACAGAGCATCCTTAAATAAATAGCCATAGCTAGGTTAATTAGTTAGTCAATCTGAGGTACAAGTAATGCTCTAATATACTTTTGTATCAATTTTTCATACACACAAGCTTCATTGTAAACTTAATTACCCTTAATTCCATTCTGAAATAAAATGAAGACACCTTTCGATTCACTTTCTCTGTACCATTGGGGGGGTATTACCGATGAGTACTTCAGTTAAGGAAGTGCATGTGTTCTTGAGTGTTACTTCTTTAACAGAAATGTTGATACCAGAGGCAAAAATAGCATGGAAAGAATAGGATTCGTTGCTATGTCACAAAAAAGAAGAGCAAGTTGAGTGTGTTTTAGTAGAACAAAAAATACGCACATGTGAAATGAAACAACCAATTCAGATAAGATTTGTACAAGTAAACAAAAGTATCTGGAGAGCACTAGACAGCACTTCATAAATAATAATAATAATAATAATAATAATAATAATAATAATAA
>CM034701.1:74183972-74201835 GCA_020142125.1 Phrynosoma platyrhinos | reverse complement strand
TTGGGTGTGGATTCTTTCTGCTTTAGGCCCCGTGTGATAACGTCCTAAAAGAAACCCTAGCTCTCCCAATTGTTGGTGGAGATGATGACAGCAAAAACAATTTTTCCCCGTAGTTGGGAATAAAAGGACCCTCAAAGAAACTTGAGCAACCATCCTGAAACAGCAAACCAAAAATAGTGGGGAGGGTTATACTGGTCAAAGACCAAATAAATTGAATTGAATAGTGGGGAGGGCAACCATCAGAGATTTGAGTTTGATGTGGGCAGAGACTGCATGTGACAAAATGGTTGACTTGTACTTTTCTTTTCTTTTCTTTTTCTACAGAGAGAGAAACTCCAGTGATACAGCTGAATATTTGTAGCAGCTGCCAGCCCTCAGGGCCTCTTCTGTCTGACTGCAGGATCCTTTCCCAGCTGCATGATTAAAGGCAGCTCCTCTGCACACTTACCTGGGAGTAAGTCCCATTGAACTCAGAGGGACTTACTCTTGAGTCCACCTGCATAGGAGAGATTACACTGTAGGGGGATTGGGGCTGTAATCATAAACATTCTTTCTAAGAATTTAGGCAAGTGGGACTTACTTCTGTGTGAACATGCATAGAATTGCACTGTAAGTGGGAGAAGATGCTCCATTTAGACATCTCCAAATTGGCCTTGAGTTCAGGGTCTTGTCTACTCTCTCCTTTGTTCCCCAGTGCCAAAGCTTTTCTTTCTGTTGAGATTCACAGTGATTCACAGGGATAGTAGCCTCAGACCTCTGATTTCCTCCCCCCCCCAGCTCTTTTTCAATATGGCCACTGGTTATATTCCTTCCTCTCTCTGTAAAATGTCACCAGAAGTTCTCCACTTCTAAAAACACAATTCCTATGATGTACTGTGTAAACTTTCTCTAGCCACATTTGTCTCAGTGTCAAGGAGGAAAAGTAATTTCTACCTTTTCAGATACTATTCAGTATTGTCTCATTTTTGTATGATAAAAGTTACATTAAAGAACAAAAGGCTTTAAGAAAATTAAGGCAGAATGATAAGAAGAATAGTCTCTAAAGGAGGTTTTTTACTTGTCCCATCAGACAAAGTTCACAAATCAAAATTCATAACATCAGTTCATGTATTATTGTGGTGGCTTCACACTTCAGTGAGAATCAATCACATTTGAACTTAATGGGATTTGCTTCTAAGAGTGTGTAATATGCTACAAAAGTAGTCTGTCACATCCTCCTGGCAAAATCCTGAGTCTTTTTTTGTAGACTGATTTGAGTTCCATTTTTTCTTTCACCAGAATGTATCAATGTGGAAAAAATTGCATATTTTTTCTAAGAAACACCATGCACAGTTCATTGCCTGAAGCTTTTACGTGAATGTCCTGGAGGAGTTCACATATGGGATTAGGAATCACAATACATCACCTTTTCAGTTCTTTTACCCTTCTTCCAGGTAGCCTTTGATTCTGTTTTCTTCAGATATTCAAGTTTAATTAGGTCTTCCTTTGTTCTTGTAATGCCACCCTTAGAATTTCAGATTGTAATGGATACAAGTCAGTCTAACCATATCCACAAATGTTTCTAATGCAGACATTTAGGTAAAGATTGTAGAGATGTACACATGTTTTGTGTACAGCTCCATTCTTGTACTCTTCTCCTGGTGCCATTTGGGACAGATCAGCAGGCTTCAGCTAGATTTCCATTCCTAGATATACACAAATCAGAGCTTGGGAAGTTGCTCTTTCGTATTGTGACTCCTACAATTCCCCAGCCAGCTTGTCCAGTACATTTGCATAACTTTTTAATCTCTGATAGGAGTGGACTGATCCTTCAGAGCCATTCTTCAGTCAGGTCCACCAGGGCCAACATACACCACTGCAGCTCCCCACATTCAACCTTCCCAGCCCAAAGCTAGCACAAAGAACCACTGTTCAGTTAGTGCATATCATTTTTATCTATTTAGAAATTCTGGGCATAGTCCATGCGTGCCTCCAATTCACACCGTTGTACAGAGACCAAAAGCAGAAAATGTTTGTACATAATGAACCTTATTTTGTATTATTGCCAATCCCTTAAGATATTGTATTTTGGAGACTCTCAGATCCTATTTTCTGTATTGTATTTTATTAAGAGTTATTGCGGGCTTGGCCTCTATGAACTTCCTCTCTTTGCAGGGTCCTGTTTCCTCTTAGTCTACCAGCCGGTGTTTGCTTTGTTCTGTTTTTAATATATCACTGTTTTCCTCCTGTTACTAGCTCTGCAATGGCTTTCAAGCAGCAAAATTAAAAAAAAAAAAGATGCAGCATCAGCTCTGTTGTTTGGACTTTTCATTATCATTACATTGATAAACTATTAATTTAACAAATGTTTGGTTAAATGCGGTTTGCCATCATCCCCTGAATAAATGCACTCTTTCATCATGAACAGAGAGAGACCTCTAAGCAAAAGAGAGTGCTTCTCTACAGACTTGTACAGAAACTTTATTACTACATTATGACAGCAGTAGGTTCTCACAAGTCTGTCATTGCACTAGTGTAGCCTTGCAGCAGAAGTCTTATAACCTGAGTGACACATTAATTATATTATGTTTAATACAATATAGTGGATAGCAAGTCTTCTCACATGGGGGTTATTCCTTGCCACTGGGAGAAAAACATTTTTTTAATGTTGATTTTAGTAAAATATTTATATCCCACCCCATATCGCAGGATCTTAGGGTGGTATGCAAATAAACCAATTAAAAATGATTTAAACTAAAAAGAAAATAGGGAACAGTTTCAGCAGTTTTTTAAAGAATATTAAACTACCTAACAGTTTAAAACAAAAGAAAAGAGTTTAAAGTACATATTTGGACAAAATCATGAAATACTAAAGGTTTTGATAAAGCATTTGATTTTAACTTGGCACTGGAATGAAGCACCAACCAAGCACCATTGGCACTGCAATCAAGGTGCCACAGCAGAAAAGACCCTTCCCCATTCCTCTCTGTAGGATGTTGCTGTTATTGTGTGCCTTCAAGTCATTTCTGATTTATGGCAACCCAAAAGCAACCCTATCACAGGGTTTTCTTGGCAAGTTTCTTTAGAGGGGATTTGCCATTGCCACCCTCTGAGGCTGAGAGAGTGTAACTTGCCCAAGATCACTAGGGGAGGGGGTTTCATGGCTGAGCAGGGATTCAAACCCTGGTCTCCAGAATCGTAGTCAAACTCTTATTGGTGAGACACAAAGAAGAGCTCCTCCAGCAGATCTCAGTGCTCAGGTCAGTGTAGATAGGAAGAAGAGCTCCTTCAAGTATCAAGGTCCTACACACAACTGCTTTGAATTACAGCACCTTGAATTCAGACCATGAGCATTGGCAGCCAATGCAATTACTTCAGAACTGGTGTTACAGGGTTTCTGTGTAAAGTTTGGGTCAGCAATCTACCCATTGAAATTTGCCCTCGCTTCATCTGTGGCAACCCCCCATAGAGTACATTGCAATGGGAAGTTACCAGTGCATGAACTACTGTGGCTAGGTTATTGCTGTCCAGGAAATGCAACAGCTGACAGTCCAAACCACACAGGTCACCTAGACCTTCATAGACCAGAGAAATGTCCAGGAGTTCTCCCAGGCTGTGCAGCTGATGTTTCAGGGCAACTATAATCTCATCCAGGGCAGGTCGTTTAGCCAATCTCCAAGAACATCCAAACTACAGAGCCTCTGTATTATCAGGTTTTGGCTCCACTTAATAGTCTTCATCAAAACCATTGTAACATTCAGGCCCTGGTCCACCACTTTTGCAGCCTCTAGGACAAGAAGAATTGATCTCTAGGACAAGAAGAAATGCTAAGTGTGTTAGCATACTGATGTCACCCCACATCTAAACATCTGCTGATGTCACCCAACTGTTTCATATGTATTAAACAACATGGGAAATAGGATGGAAATGTATGATGTTCCATAGTTTAATGGGACTAAATAGGAGTTCACTACTGCCACTTTGTGAACAAGCCCTAAACACAATGCTTCCTGCTCCCTTTGCAAAGAGCTGATCCATTAGGACTTTGAAAACAAACCAACAATGTTAGAAGAAAGAGAGGAAATTATTTTTTATAATAAACAAATAAATAACTTAGTAGCAAATAGTTTGAAATAGGAAGGCATTGGATCCTGTGTGTTTGCTACTATGTTTTTTAAAGCCCAATTTGGATTCCAAGAGCCAGTGTGGTGTAGTGGTTTGGGTGTTAGACTAGGACTCTAGAGAACAGGGTTTGAATCTCTGCTCAGCCATGAAACCCACTGGAGTCATTGGACAACTCACATTCTCTCAGCCTCAGAAGATGTCAATGACAAATCCCCTCTGAAGAAATTTGCCAAGAAAATGCTGTCATACAAAGAATGTACATATTTATTCTAAGCGTAACAGTTTTGATCAGATTTTATGGTGGAAAATGCTATGGCAATTTCCCAAAGACTATAATGTTTTTCATTGAAACACTGTGGTTTTATTTAAACCACAGCCTTGTGTGGTGTGCCTTCAAGTCATTTCTGTAGGGTCACCATAATTTGAAAACAACTTAAAGGCACACATCAACAACAATCTGGATTCCAAGAAGTGTGCATCCTAGATATTATGATTTTTAAATGAGCAAATTAACCCTTTTCAAAAGGACCAACAATCAGAAGTGGGGATAATCACTGCAGTCATCCATTCATACCTCAATATCCATATTACCATTATGCAAATTGTAGCACCTTTGGGACTAGCTGAGAGAAAGAAGTTGCAGAAACTTTCATAGACTTAATACTTCCTCAGATGCATGGAGTGAATTAATGCCATATTACCATGTTAAATGTAACTATGATGTGCTGAGAAAATGGAGGGAGTGTTCACTCCATTGCACCAACACACCTCAACTATTTCTGGGCTCCCACCAAAGCTAGCAGTATGACCTGAAGGGGAAAAGTGAGTATTACAAATTACACTACACAAAAAGGTTCTCAAGAAATTAAGGGTATGCAAAAACTCTAAAAAGTGAGCATGTAGAGGTGCTAACGGTTGTGTGAGCTCTGAAAAGCCTTTCTCTGAAGATAAAATTCCTTAGGAATACTAAACAGGAAATACCTAGCTACAAGTAAGGACTTGCTGATCCTACTTCAAAATGCATATTCAAATAGTCTTCCAACATTACACCCACCCACTTATCTAAAAAAATAAAAAATCATAGCCTTTGAGAAATTGCCATAGCATTTCCCACCATAAAATGTGATCAAAACTGCTACACTTAAGTGAATCCATAGATTCTTTGTACAAGGAGCATTATAATTGAACCTTTAAATTTTTGTTTCCTGCATTTCCAGCTCAACTAAATAAAGCTATGATATATGGAATGAATGTGTGTTCAGTTTTAAAATGGCTCCAATTTTATCTCCTGCATCAGCAGGGTTCATAACGTAAAAGGAAAAGTTTTTAACAAGAGAGTTGAACATGCATGTCAGGGGGTTTACTTGCAGAAAATTACAGGATGCAGACTTTTACATTTTTACATCCTGGTAGGTGGGCGGCCTTTCAGCAAATTTTACCTGGTACAGATTGCAGCTGCTCACTTCTTTTTTGAGACTGGTCCAAGGATTGGGAACTTCCAAACTATGGACCTGTTAAGGACTGTAGAGATTCATCATCTGACCCCAGCTTTCACAGGGCCTGCCCCCTTATTGGGACACTATACCCTTCCCCAACCTCAGCACCAGAATGGAAAAATGGGTTATCGTGGGTAAAAGATATACCTTTTTTTTTTTTTTTTTTTTTTGCCATCACTGTGCAGCTGGGCTGGAAAAAAGGGCTTTCTCCCATTTGCAGTAAGAAAAAAAATAGTTTTTTTCCTTGTTCTGTACAAAGAAAGAGAGGCCTTCTCTGTGCAAGAGTTTTAAAAACATACTTGCACAGAATACATGTCACAAGCTTTTGAAGCTTCTCTGGCTTCTTTATCAAGCAAAGGTATTAAAAATCATACAGGAGGGGGAAAAATAAATGATGTTAGTCATAGGTCTGCATTTTGTCAAGATGTCATCAGTTGGTGGTTTTCTGAGTTAAGATGGTAATGGATGGATATCTATGTAGGCAGGCCACTCATTGTTCTGGCCATGTAGTACTGGGAGACAGTGGCATCACTATGGCTGGTGTCACCTGGTGTGGTAACTCTTGATGTCACACACACCCCATTGACCTTCTCCTAGACCACACCATACAGAATCCTTAGTAAAGATTTTTGTACTAATGTGACTCATAAATCATAATTCCCATATATCGCTGAATTTGATGGTAATAGTTGTGACATAAACAACTACTAAAATAAAAACTATACCTTTAAATTACAACATGATGCACACAGAATAAGCATGTTTACATATATTGTTTCATGTGGTTAAAATGAAAATTTGGTGAAATGTGATGTTTTAAAAGATTTTTTTTTAAAAAATAAAAATTTTAATATTTTTAATTTAAATATAAATAAAATTTTAAAACATTAAATTTTGAAATTTGAAATTTTAAATTTTTTAAAAGAACCTGGGGCATCTCCTTTCTCCTCCCATTGAGCCTCTCCCCACTCACATCATCTCTTACAGCATTTTAAAGAGATACAGGAAGAGCCCTGGTGGTGCAGTGGTTAAATGCCTGTACTGCAGCCACTCACTCATAAACCACAGAGTTGCAAGTTCAGTACTGGCCAGGGCTCAGGCTAGACTCAGGCCTGCATCCTTCCAAGGTCACTAAAATGAATACCCAGCTGTTGGGGGGCAATCAGCTCACAATTGTAAACTGCTTAGACACCCCATAGCGTGGTATGAAGCGGTATATAAATGAAGCTGCTTTTGCTATACAGGTGAATGCCACAGCCAATTTCTGCCAAAATGCAGATGTTTGAGGAGCAGTGGTGTGTCCCCCCAGCAAAGTGTCACCTGGTGCAGACCGCACTCTCCGCAACCCCTAGTGACTGCTGGGAGACAAAGCATTTTAAAGTCCAGGAAATAAAACTTAAATTCCATGTGCAACACAAAAAAGGTTCTTCCTTTGATATCATAGATATCAGGCCTGTCTGATATGGGATACCCTACCAGCAGTGCTGCTACCATCAGCATAGGCTCTTGTCTCACAGAAGCATGCAATCACACCACAGTGGAAAGGAAGCGTTATTATGATAAAGTCTGGATTAAAATAGGAATGACTCACAATATAATATTGCTGGAAAAATCTATTCTCCCCCCCCCCCCCCCATTGTGAAGATGACAGATAAAAATGGTGTCAGGCTAGGACAAAGTGGATTAGACTACATATCATCATGGCCAAGGGACAACTCATCCGGAAGATGCCAGATTGAGGAAGGCTGAGCTACAAAAGGAAACCACAGACAAAGCTTGAAGAAAACTGTTGACTGAATCCAGAGTAGAGTTCTTCATAGTTCTACCTTTCTAGCAGAACTCAACAGCCAATATATGGTTATATGGTGGCTAGTCCAGCAAATCAGATTATGAAGATGCTGCTGCTCTAGGCTCCCAGGGGAAGGAGGGAAGGAGAGGAGCACACAATCTGTGGCTGCATCTTTGTTTCTTCTCCCCTCCCAGCTGAGACCAGCTGCTTCAACACCATCAGAATTTCCTTCCCCTGCCTTACACACTGGTAAGTAGCAGCAGCCCTCCTACAGCTTGGCAGCTGTGAGGGCAAGAGTGCAAAATGGAACTGCATGGACAAACTATTATACTCCATCTGTTTGATGCATGACCTTGGCCACTATTGTGCTGATCCCTTCTTTGGATGTGGGGGGTGTAGCCTCAGTACACACTATTACTTTCCTCAGTCTAGACATTATACTTCTATTGATGCAGAAATGCAAAAGGTGTTCCTTGCTGATGGTCTTAACAGGAGTCATTAATGGTTGCTTGGCAGCCATTGGGAGATGGCAAGCACAGATCTTTATGGTGGTTATTAAGACTTGTATGACTTTGGATGCAGTAGTTTTTCAGTCAGAACATTATCCCCTGAAACTGCTTCAAATAGCAAGGCTATCCTCTGTCTAATAATATGTTTAGGCCAAGTTCCTGTATCACACGGGTATAACACATAGCACATGGAATTTTGCATCCTTTCTCTTGTGTCCTCCCAGGCAGCTTCTGTAAGCTGGGACATACTGTGAAAGATATAACTGGCCATGGGGTGGAAAGGGTGGTGAGAGGCACCAGGGAAGTTCCCCACAGCACTTCTCAGCCAGAAGAAGAGAGCTGACGTCACCCTCCCAGATCTATAGTCACTTGTGTGTACTATATTAAAGCACCACCATCCTGCCAACACTTCACAATCAGTAAATAACTACTGCAGTGTGTCCTGGTACATAGAAGCTGTCAGGGAAATGGAAGTTTCACAAAAAGGTGTTGAATATCTCCTTTGCAACTTCTCCCAAAAGGACACATGCGAATGTAATCTGGAATAATGTGGTGCATATGTCTCCAAAAGGATTGTAGCTGTGGTCACCTAGTTCTGCTCACCACATGGAGCAGTACTGATTAGGATTTCTCAGTCTAGATCCAGCAGCCCCTCCTATTACCTACATCTGTTGTCTTGATGTGCAACCTTGGCTTATTTCAGAAATATTGTGGAAGCAAAATGTTAAGCTATGCGTTCTAGATAGGAAGTCACTTAGTGAGTATTAGGTGCAATGATATTCATTGGGTGATTTTTGGTCACTAATTAATGCTGATATTAAACTAATGGTGCTGGCTTACTTTGAAGAAAAAATAAATAAATTCCATGTATGTTTTTCTAGTTCCTTGCAAGGAAAGTGGGTTTCAAATATAATAAATAATTCTTCTACTGCCAACTGTAACCTTTACAATGGCTAATTGTGCCAATGACATGGTTGTCATCATGTCATCAACCAGATTCGGGGGGGGGATTACATTTTTTTTATGATGATTCCCAGAATCCCCCAGCCCAGATCACGACTGAGGGAGTTCAAAACAAGAACATTTTCAAACTGTGATCTCAGCATTCCTGGTTATAGCTACTAAAATTATGGAATGGTTGTATAGAAACTCATAATATAGGATCAATTTATTAATGATTATTAATCAAGATCACTAAATTAAAGTTTTATTTACAGAGGCAATACATCTCTAAATAATAGATGCCACAGACAAACAGCAGGGAAAAGCTCTTGCCTTCAGGCTTATAAGATGGATCTGGCCAGCTGTTGGAAATAGAACAAGATGCTGCTGGGCTACACAGGGTCCCTTTTTGTCTTTCTGCTGTCCTAAAATGTGGCAAATTTATATTCAGTGCATCTGCTGGCTTGCATGGAGATACTGTGTGCAGAAGCATCCCCAATCAGTGCAAAATGTTCTGAGCTGGTAGGATTATTCTTTGAATCAAGTCAACTTATTACAGGCAGAAACGAGTGCAGGTAATCTTTTCTCTGGGAGGAATATCAAGACCCTAAATTGGAGGAACTTGAAAAAGTTTCTTTTTTGGACCCCACCACCCAGCATCCCCCAACACAGCTGTAACTTATCCAGACTCTCCAAAAAGGTGTTCCATAATTCCACAGTGGACTTCATCTGCTTCTTTACCAAACATCTATCTAATTGGCAGGAATGCTATCACAACAGGTACAAATTAGGGAGGACATCATCCAGATACTGTTAACAAATGCAGTGGAGGGGTGGGAGCCCCACTGTGCTCTGGTATGGCAAGGACTCCATTTCCCCTCTGAGCTCTGCACCATTTACACCTTGGCAGAAATGGCTTCCGTGTGGATGCGTCATTCTTCCCTCACATACCTTGCAGGAAACCCGTGGGCTGGCAATCTGTACTGAGCAATGATGTCTTTGTCAAAGGAAAAACGAATTGGTGATTATTTCTGTGCTACACAGACATGATGTGAAAGTAGAATGATGGCTTCTATTGCTCTAGTTACTTGAGAACATTTTTGTCATGAGAGCAAGGACCCAATTGCAGCAATGTGCATAGTCTCCTTGTATCACTGCAACTGAATTTGGTGTAATCCCCTTGGGAAGTGGCTTGCTCAAAGACAGATTTTTATTACAAAGAAATGTAATGTTGATATACATACTGAGACAGACACAGACTCATATAAAAAAAACACCAAGGGATCATTAGAAAAGCAATTAAAAACAACACTCGTTATTGCTATACCTTTATCTCTGTGGTACAATCACACTTGGAATACTATGTACAGTTCTGTGTACAACAGCACAAAAATTTTCAAAGAGTTAACCATGCTAGTCCATTTCAGTATAAAAAGGAAAGTGGAGGGAAAGCATCTAGCAGCACCTTTAAGACTAACTGATTTATTTTAGCATAAACTTTTGTAGATTTCAATCTACGTCATCAGCTGTATTAGTGGGGTACCATATTCAAGCCACACAGGGCTTGTTACTATTGTTGCTGTGTGCCTTCAAGTCCTTTCTGACTTATGATGACTCTATCATGGAGTTTTCTTGGCAAGAATTGTGCAGAGGAGGTTTGCCATGGCCTTCTTCTGAAGCTGAGAGCATGTAACTCACCAAGGTCACCCAGTGGGTTTCCATGGCTGAGTGGGGAATCAGACCTTGGTCTCCAGAGTTGTAGTCCAACCCTTAAACCACTGCAGCACACTGGTTCATCACTAGCACTAGCACACTTATGACCTTTGCAGACTGCTAGAAATAGTGCAAATTGAGTCCACTTTAACTGCCCTGGCTCAGTGCTAGGGAATCATGAGAATTGTATTTTTTCTGAGACATTGAGTTTTCTCTGTCAGAGAGCTCTGGTGCCACAATAAACTACAGTTCCCATGATTCCTTAGCACTGAACCAGGGCAGTTAAAGTGGACTCAATTTGCACTATTTCTGGCAGTCTGCAAAGGCCCTTCGCTACCAAACTCTATCAGTTTGGACTCTCTCATTATGAATTTGCATTTGGGAATAGTGCATATCTTCCAATTACTGGTACTGCTTTGGACACTCACACGGCACCACAACAGCCCAAATTCCCAATATGGAAAACATGGCTGACCTGGAACAATGTTTCCCCAGCTCTTCACTCAGATATCAACCCACTATAATGAAATACACTGTTAATATTTTCATTATTTGGACTTAGGGAAAAGACTTATTTAAGAATTCCTACCAGAAATTAAGCAACTTCCATCCTACCATCAAACTGAGCCTGGAAGAATGCACACAAGTTCATTGTCTTGACACCACTGTACAATTATAGAATGGACATCTAATCACCATGCTGTACTATTGAAAGCCCATTGATCCCTACACATAATTAACATACCTTCAGCTTGCTGCCAGATCACAGTACCATAGCTATTGTTTAGTCAAGCCCTCCAGTACAATCACATCTGCGCATACCTACAAAACAGGGACACAAAACTCATGGATTTGCAGCAGGCACTTCTCCAACTACAATGCCAATTCAATGAGATTTAATAATGCAAATAAATTACAGGGCAAGACTGGTACCCAGGAACAATCTATTACAAGACAGACTGAAAACTAAAATAACAGGACACCATTAGTTGTTACCTACACCTTTCAGCTAGAATCACTCTATAAATCATCTACAAACAACACTCAATTTCAGACAATAATACTTCCCTGGGTGGTTTGCCTTTACTGGCTTACAGAAAGCCTCCCAACCTTAACCAGCTATTTGTCTACAACAGCATACATAAAATGAATGGAAATACAGGGATAAGATCCTGCTACAAACCATATATTTACCCTGACATCAACATTACAGATCATAACACACAACATCAGAGGTGCATTTACTTACTCGTCCTTCAGTATGATATATGCTCATCCTCTATCAGTTACACTGGATACACAGGACAGTATATCTCTTTATACAAGAGATAAATGAACACAAAGTTGCAATTAGAAATGGCAATACCACAAACCAACAAAAGAACATTTTAATCTTTCCAGACCTCAGATAATCACTATTCTCAAGTCACAATTCTGGAAGAAAAAAACCTAGGCAGAAAAATAGCTGGACTGGGATATATTCACAAATTCTAGCCCATTAGCAGAGGTATGGACAGAGATAATGGTTTCTCAGTGTGCCGCATATATTAATATACCAGTCATCATCACAACTGCACACATAACAAAATAATCCTTCTTAAAGATTTTTCTTAATTAAAATGAATTAACTGTTGGATAGTCTAAAGGTACCAGATCCCATCTGATCTTGGAAGCTAAGCAAGATCATCTGTGGTTAGTACTTGGATGGGAGACCACTAACGAATGCTAGATGCTGCAGACTATATTTTAGAGTAAGGAACTGGCAAAGCCACCCCTGAGGATTCCTTGCCCAAGAAAACCCTCTGAAATTCAGGGGGTTACCATAAGTCAACAGGCAACTTGAAGGCACCTGCATACATACATACACACACACATTTATTGCTTTGACACCTCAGTGCTAACAGACCTGCTGCATACAGCCCTGTATCATTTTATACAACTGTTAAAAGACTAACAAATATGGTCACAATTTACATCTTCATGTATCCTATTAAATTCTTAACCCATCCCAACAATCATGCTATTATACCTGTGTCTTCAGTATTTATATTATTATCCCATCAGTGCATCTGAGGAAGAGGACTGAAATCCACAAAAGCTTGTGTTAAAATAAACCAGTCAGTCTTAGAGATACTGCTAGATTCCTTCTCTCCTTCCTCACCCTTTTTTGTACCTCAAAAAGACTATTGGTGATTGTGTAGAAAAAGGGCAATCACAATGATCAAGGTACAGATCAAGAAGCAACATATGAAGAAAAGTTGCAACATTTTGGAGCTGTTTAGCTTAGAAAAGGGGCAAAAAACGGGGACATGATTTAAGTGTTTACAGTTTTATGTATGATGTAGAGAAAATGGATAGGGAGAATTTTTTTTTTCCTCTTTGCTCATAGCACTACAACTTGGAGTCATCCCCTGAGGCTGATTGATGGGAGATTCCAGACAAAAGGAAATATTTCTTTGCACACTTGGAAATATGCAACTTTAACTGGGGGATTTGCTAAACAAGATACAGTGGTGGCCACTAACTTGAATGGCTTTAAAGTTGAATTAGACATCAATGGCTGCTAGTCATGATGCTTATATTACTTCCAATGTTGATGGCAATTTGCTACTTACTGGGGTAGCATTGGGAGAGGAGCTAATGCAGGGATAGGCAACCTTTCCCCTTTAAGGGCCGAGGGACTTCAGCTCCCAGAAGCCTCAGCCATGTTGGCCAATAGTCCCATGTTGGCCAATAACTCCTGGGATTCTGGGAGCTGAAGTCCCTCGGCCCTTAAAGGGGAAAGGTTGCCTACCCCTGAGCTAATGGATGCAGCCCAAATTCCCAATTTAAGTCGAGGATAAAAAGCAAACTATAAGTTAATAACAACAGCATATATTATTATTATTATTATTATTATTATTATTATTATTATTATTATTATTATTATTACTATCTCACTTTCACAGTCTACCAGATGTAACTGACTAGTGTTTTGGACCATCAATAATTTGGATTCTGTCCAAGAATCTAGAAATCAGAGGGGTATCACTGGATAAGGTGGCATGTTCCAAGAAGTGGCACTTTTTGTAATTGTGCTATTGTGAGTTTATATATGGTGATTTCATTCACATGGTTTGTCAGTCTGTTTGGAATTGCTCCCAGAGTGCACCTGTCACCACCACTGTTCCCAGAGATGCTGAATCTCATTTTGTAGATCTTGATATTTCATAATTTTTCTCTATCTTTGTCTTCAATTTTTCTGTCTCCCAGGATTGCCACATATATAATCCAGGCTTTCTTTTTCCTAGCCATAGTTATGTCTTGCATAGTATATTCAAATTGATTGTCAGTTTGACTCTTGAAGTCCCATAAGACTTTTACACCACTATTTTAGACACTCTTTTGAGGCTTATTTTCTGAAAAAGTAAACACCCATCCATTGGGACTACCTTTCTGTGATGGTGGGATTGCATGCTTCTATGAGATAAGAGCCTGTGGTGATGATAGCACTGCTACTGGTAGGGGTCTCCCAAGTTTTTGCTGAGAGGTCAGACTAAAAGTGCCCAAACGCTGTCAAATGTGCCTTGTTGTTGTTAACTACCCTTGAGTTGATCTCGACTCATGGCTGCCCTGTGGATGAGACATCTCCAGTACTCCCTGTCCTCTACCATCCTCCTCAGTTCTTGCCAATTCATGCTCATGACCTCCCTGATGGAGTCCATCCACCTAGCATGTGGTCTTACCCATTTTCTTAGTTGTCCAACATGGCAATGGAAAACACAATTGCTTGTATGATTTTGACTTTCATGCTTAGTTGTACGTCTTTGCTCATGAGGACCTTTTCTAGTTCTTTCATAGCTGCCCTCCCCATTCTTAGTTTTCTTCTGATTCCTTGACTGCAATCTCCATTCTGATCAATGTTCGATCCAAGGTACAGGAACTCTTTTTCTATTTCTTCATTGTCTAGGTTGAATTTATTGATATATTCCATGGTCATTATTTTTGTTTAATTTTTTTTTTGTTAAATGTGCTACAGAAACCAAAAAAACAAACAAACAAACAAATCCAGTACTGGATGAGTTGTTGCCTGGATCAACCAGCAGCACATCAGATATCACAGTTCCTGGACATCAGATGAAAAAGGGGCTAAAGAACTCAATATCATTTGCTATGCAACCGGGGCAAGGTACTGTGAAGCTATTGGAAGATAACCACAGTAAAAGAAATGGATAGCAACAGAAAACAGTGATGATGTTGATGATAGTGATTATTTATTTCCTCTCAGGTGGTAGTGTAGTAGATTGTGAGGGATTACAGAATCATAGACAGCCTTATTAGCATGCAGCAAGAGAGAAGCAGCTTTCTCCTTACTTCTCTGCATGCCACTGAAGCACTTCCATTCTCTTCCACAGGGAGATGGTCATAAAAACATGTCTTCTGTCACACTAGAAAAATTTGTTTGGCAAAAGCCATTCTCTTACAACTGTCTCCCTCTGGAAGGAGAATGGAAGTGCTACTACGTCATACAGAAAAGTAAGGAGAAAGGCACTTTTTCTCGGTGCATGTCAGTTCACTTTTGTCACGTGATAAGGCTCACAATCATAGAAGCATAGAGTTGGAAGGGACCTTATGGTCCAACTGCCTGCTCAATGCATGATCTCCAGTGAAATGTCCCCATCAGGTAGCTGTTCAGCCTCTTTTTGAAGGCATCCAGAGAAGGGAACCCCACCACCTCTCTATGCAGTAGGTTCACTCTTACTGTCAAGAAGTTCCTTGACATCTGAAGTAGGCTTAGTTCTGTTGCTTTCATCCAGGGCTCCCTCTCACTGTGAGTTTGTTTTAAAATTCCTCAAATAAACACTCTGACTGCCTTTAACTCTGGGTAATTGACAGTGAAACCCACAGTTAAAAGGTTTGAACACCAATCCCACACACACCTACACCTGCACAGTGTTGCTAGCACAATAAGATTGTGACAAGCTATTCTCTAATTCCTGTCAAGAGTTCCACTATTTTGCTTCTTTAGTTACAAAAGAGTTACATTCCTCCATCTTCATTTCCAGAGCTTGGAGAAGTTACTTTTTTGTTCTTTAACTCCCCAAACTCCTCAGCCAGTATGAACTGCCAAGAAATGAACTTTTCCATGCTCCTTCTGTTTGCAAGCAATGGTTTACTTTTTTCCACAAAGCAGAGTCCTCTCAACAACTGAGATTCTGTATTATCAGATGTAAGTATAATGATGGAGCTCTGTCATTGTAGCTGCATCTGACAATGCCATTTCCCCCAAACCTCTTTTTAGGCTAGCAGCACCCCAACTGAAGGGTTTCCAAGGTGCTGCAGATTTGGGCTCTGGAAAATGATGTCTGCAGTACTCTCTCAACCATGGGATACAGGGAGAAGAGGAAGCTGGAAAACAACCCACTCAGGGTCCAAACACAACTTCTTGGCTCAATGCATCCTACGACCAGAGGTGTGCCGCAAATGCCACTTCCTAGCCCCCTGATCTGCAGCACCTCAGTAACCTTTTGGTTGAGGTGCTACCAACCAACCAAAGTCATTAACAGCCTAAGCATGAATCCCCCGCAGTTAAGAGATCATAAGTCCAGTCTTGTGTAACTACTGAACAGAATGCCAGCCTGTTTAAAGTACATAAAGCTGAATCATTGTGATAGCATTGTTAAATAGCTTCCAAGCTGCTTGAAGGAGCTGATTCTCCAAACTATACCTTTTCAGATACTTTTTGACTAATCCTCTATTTTTTTTTAAAAAAAAATTATCTCTCCCTTTTGAAAAGAAAAGTGGCTTAGCTATATTATTGGATACATTTTTCAGCTGCCTACATGCCCATTGAAATGGTGCTGTGTGGCCATTGTTGCCAAACAGCTTAGCCTTGTTTACTAAATGCGCCAGGATCAGAATCAGTGGGGAGAAAAGAGAAATTGAGTTTGAACTGAAGACTATCACATATAGCAGGAAGAATACTGAACGGGTAGGCTCTATTTCTGCAGTGTGGAAACTATTTTAACTCATCAACTTGTTACTCCCAAACTCAGCCTTCTAACTATAGAATTTAGCTGTTCTTTCTGGATCATTTCTCAGGTGCTGAATATAAATATATATACTGAGATGAGCATTATTCTGTACCCCTGGGAATCTATCTAATGGATTCTGTTGTGACCTGAACCAAGGCTGATGTGGTTTATTTCTATTTATAATACTTGTCACCTGCCCATCTGCCCAAGAACCTCAGGCAGATTTTATTCCATTTTTCCATAGTCTCCTTTCTAGACAGTTTACAGTATTCTCAAGGGTAGTCTTCAAGGAAGTCCATCCCAAAGTACCTTCTGATGATCCCATTCCTATGTCAGTGGGCTTCATGCTTGCCTAGAAATGGTGGATAGTGGCACCACCAGCCAGCCTGGAGCAGACATTTCAGTTTTTCACAGTCATTGTGTGGCATTTTGGGAAACTGAAATGAAAGGAAGCTCTTGAAACACCCATGGAGCAGAGATCCCCTAAGGTTAGATGGCATTGCAGTGTTAGGCTATACCAGAGTGCTGGGGTCTGGCAGCTGCCAAATGCCACATGCTGATTTGGTCCCTGCCCAGGGCCACAGCTGGCCCAAGGTATTTTTGCTGCCTGAAAGATGGCACCTCTCCTTTTCTATACTCAAAAGCCAATGGGACTGGCACTTGAATCTCTCTTCAGCATTGACAATAAATGAGCATACCATCCTCTACCAGTGATTAAAACAACCAGGCATATAAGGCACACAGCTGTCTGTGTCACATTTTGCTGCAATCTCCCAACACCTGCTGCCTAGGGTAGCTGCCTCACTTTGCCTAATGCACAGGATACCACGTGCAAGTAAGCAGCAACAGGAGCAGGCTCTGGGCTCCAGCTCTTGTTTGGGAGATTCTCCAGGAGCCATTATCTGACTGTCTCTGTGGAAAAGGTGATGATAGATTTCATTGACTTTTGTTCTGATCTAGTAGGGCTCTTGTCATGTTCTAATCCCCTAACACTGGAAGTTGACTTTTATTTCAGTTGATCTTGATTTAGTTCCTTTGAGCTGGTTCTCTACTACACTCATCCCTCTGCATTTGTGGCTTTGACTTTTGAGGATTTGATTATTCATGGATTTTATTAATAGGTTCTCTCTAGGAATATCTAGGTCCTCCAGTGCAATTCTATGGTCAACTTTAACCAAAAGTTGTACTGAAGGACCTAGAGATTCCTAGAGAGAACAATCCACTAGACATTTGCAGCTCCTCCAGCACAATTCTATGGTCAATGTCTGGTAGATGTTGACCATAGGACGTTATCAC
>CM034701.1:74173271-74183872 GCA_020142125.1 Phrynosoma platyrhinos | reverse complement strand
ACATTCATGGGGGTCCTGTGCCCCTAACCCCAGTGAATGTGGAGGGGCAAGTGTAACCCTCTAGATTTATGAAGCTAAAGTTGCAACCTGAGAGCTGCAAGATGAGGAAGAATCAGTTACCCACAATTTCCATTTCCAGCCCCTCAAAACATGATAGCAGCTATGTTCCTCCTAGGGTTCTTGGTAGCATTTCCAAGAGCCATTGCTTTGAGTTCGATATATGTCTGTGGGACTTCAGCAACAGCATCATGGGTGGAAATGTCATCTCCAGCTGACTGGAAATCACACCCCCAGGTTCTCTGTTGGGTGTGCTGCTAATTAGCCCTGGGGGCGTCTCACAGGTGTCAGAGGAAATGTCACAGCATCAAAGGCACTAATGAAATAATGCCATGCATCAGTAAGCAGATAACTCTGGAGCTTTCCTATAGCACCTCCTGCCAAGAAGGAAGAGGCTGAAGCTGCCCTGAGTTCCTGGAAGGTGAGGCAGGGGAGCATGTTTCCTGCCATGCACCCTACAGCAGCTCCAGTTGGGACCGATTGGCAGTTTGGGGCGGGAGGAAATTTTTCTTTCCCTAGCATTGTGTTCTGCTGCCCAGTTCTCTAAGAAGCTTCTCGCTTAGAGAGCAGTGGCAAGTCTCCTCCTGTATTCACTGTCTCTTCATCCTTTCCTACAGCACCGATAGGAAGATAAGAGCCTGCATGGTGTGGTGGTTGAGTGTTGGTCTAGGATCCCTGGGAACCAGGGTCTGGATCTCTACTGCGCCCTGGAAATCCTTGGGAAAGTCACATACACTCAATTTACGACTTCCTCTCATCAAAGAAACCCTATGATAGGGTTGTTCTAAACTGGAATTAGCATGAAGGCACATTACAACAATAACAACAATCACAACAACAAGACGTCTGGAGACAACAGTACCACCAATTTTTTTGAATTGATTTGCATCCTAGGGCTTTTCAGTCAGTAACCTGACAGGTGGAATTTAAGTTAGTGGGGTCTTTATTTTCCCCTGGCATGGAAATATAGCAAATGGCAGCATGCCAGGCTGTTGTCAACGATTTAGCAGCAGATCTTGTGTGTTTTGTGTAAACTTACTTCAAAGTAAATTTCACTGAATTCACTGGGACTTACCTCTAAGCAAAAACATAGATAGGACTGAATTATTTCCATGATTAACGTATAGATTAGTCAATTAATAAAAGACCTATGCAGCTTTGTTCTGAAATGAACATGTATAGAATAGCACTGTAAAGACTGTGTTCAAGGCCAGTTCTAAGAGTGAACATGAGTTTTGCTGTTTTGATTCTGATTTCTTCCTAGAATATAGAATATAAAAAGGAAATATTAAAAATAGTATTTCCTTTCAATAATAGTTGATTTTTTGGTTAAAATATATAATTTTGTACACATTGTAAAAATACAAATCCTGTGACAAATTTGCTGAATACTTTGTGGAAAAAGTTGCTTGGGTTCATTCCAGCTTAGACTCCATGTTGAAACTAGAATCTGGGGAGGTAGCCAAAGCACATACTTGTCCAGTTTTAATGGATGAGTTTTAAGTTGTTCAACATGATGATGTGAACAAGTTACTTAGAGAGGTGAGACCAACCACTTGTCTGTTAGATCATGTCCATCCTTGCTATTTTAAAGCTGCCAGGGGAGGACTGGCCAGTTGGGAAGTGGAGGTTGTAAATGCTTCTTTTGGAGTTTATCAGAAACGGGATTTAAAAGGTGGGGGAAACCCTCAAAAGCGGGCAGATTTTCACACACATTGCTGTTAAAAAGGGGTTAACCCAAATGGAAAGTCATCAGAAACTGCTTCTTTTTACTTTCAGGATTTTCCGAAAGTAAAAAGAAGCAGTTTCTGACTACTTTCCATTTGGGTTAACCCCATTTTAACAGCGACGTCATCTGAAAATCTACCCACTTTTGCAGGGTTTTTTTCAGTTTAAAACCCTGTTTCTGCACGGGATTTCCCCCATGTGATAAACTCCTTTGAAAGAGCACTGTATTCCAACCTCTCTAAAAGAAGCAATTGTAAGACCTTTGTTGAAAAAACTGGACCACATCTCCCTAGGTAACTATTATACAGTTTCTAATCTCCCCTCTCTAAGTAAGGTTCTATAGTGAATAGTAGCAACACAACTCTAGGCCTTCTTGGATGAAATATATTACCTGGACCCATTCCAATCTGGCTTCAGGCCTGGTTACAGGACAGAAACAGCCTTGGTCACCTTGGCGGATGACCTAACAGGGCTGAAAGAGACTGCCCCGAAGGGCTAGCTTGAAGTTGCCTCTGAGAAAGTTGGATTGGGGCCGTGGCAACTGCATGGAAATTGCCACTCCTTCTTGCGCTGGCACTCCTGCAGCGGGCAGCATTAAGCCAGCTTCTTGGCAGCTTGGGAGCATGTGTCATGCATACACCATGCTCCCAAGCCACCAGGAAGCCGGCCTTTTAAGCCAGTTTGTTTCACCCCTGAGAGTTGGACAGGGTGAGTGAGTCCCTATTGATTGTCAGAGCTCTCTGACAGAGAAGGCTAAATATCTCACAAAACTACAAATCCCAGAATTCCATAGCAATGAGTACCCAAAAGCCAGTCAAGTTATTTTGACCCACGAGACAGAAAGTGGTATCAAACTGCATTATTTCCACAGTGCAGATTACACTCAACTTTCCAATCTCTGGATATAGTCAATCATCATATTTCCCTGTAGCGTGGGGGGTGGGCAACATATGGGCTTCCAAATGTCGGGCTCTTCCAGATTGGTATAAAGAAGTGCAAGTTCTCACAATACAGTTCCTTGGGGTTGGCCAGATTTTCCCTATTGTTATTACAACTGTATCCATTTGTTGCATTCTTTTTGTAGTGCTTTTCGAGATGTGCACCAGTGCTCTTCCAATGTATGTGGAATATTTGGATATTTTAGATAATTGATGTTCCTTCTTTCTATCATCACACCTCTTATAACTGATTCTAACCCTGCTCTCTGTATGATGTTTTCTGCATAAAGTTGAACAACTAGGGTGATATAATGCAGGCTTGTTTGAGCCCTTTCCCAACTGGGAACCACCCTGTTTCTCTGTATTATGTTCTTACAGTAGCCTCCTGACCTAAGTACAGATTTCTCATCAGAACAATCAAATGTAGTGGCATTCCCATTTAGTTGAGAGCATTTCATAGTTTTGTTTTGTTTTTGTTTTTGTTTTGTTTTGTTTTTTTGTGGTCAATGCAGCCAAAGGCTTTGCTATAGTCTACAAAGCACATGCTGATTTTCTTTTGGAATTATTTGGCTCATTCCATTATCTATTGTATGTTTGCAATGTGATCTCCAGTGCCTCTTCCTTTCCTGAACCCTGCTTGCACCTCTGGGATTTCTCTCTCCATATATGATTGGAGTCTATTCTGCATGATTTTGATCATAATTTTGCTTGTGTGGGAAATTAATCCTATGGTCCTATAGTTGTTGCAGTCTTTTATGTCTCCCTTTTTGTGGATGGGTATGTATATTGATTGTTTCCAATCTGCTGGGCACTGTTTTGTTTTCCATATTTGTTGGCATATTTTAGTTAATGCTTGGGTGGATTCTGTCTGTGTGAATTGTAGTAGTTCAATTGGAATATTGTCTGTTCATGGTGCTTTATTCTTTCCAATTTATCTTATTGCAGCTTCCACCTCTTTTTAAGCAGGGCCCTTGACCTAAAAAGAAATCTTTTCTGTGTGGGCGTATTCAATAAATACATCCTTTATCTATAGTCTGAACTATTACAATTTATTTGATCATTTCATTGTGCTACACTGCCTTGTTCAAATGCAATGATTTTTTTACTTCATTTATTTGATATGCAAGCTCATCCTATGTATGTTTACTCAAAAATAAGCAGGGATAGACATGGACATTTTGTTACTGTAGCTCAATGGCAAATACCACCCTTCTGCCTCAAAACAAAGAGTACCCAAAGCCAGTCAAGTTATTTTGACCCACGAGACAGAAAGTCCCTCAGGCACTATTCTTTCTGTCTAGCATTAAAAATGCAATAATATTAAGTTAAATGGCTAAACTTTTTCAACACTTTTGCTGCCTTGCTCTGCCTTATGGTAAAGTTACCCCTGGAAGTAAGTCTCACAGAATTAAATAGGGCCACATAAATGAAGTCATGGCCTTGCTCTTCTCTGGTGTACTTTATTACAGATTTTGACTGTCATCACACAAAAGGAACGAGGACAGTTGAGAGAAACTGTGAAGTAAGCTACATTACACATAGTGGCACTGGCAAATATCTCTGCAGCTTGACAAAGCCCACAGGCTTCATGAAATTTGCCAAGTGCCTCTGGGTAAATGCATGCCAGGAACAAGTGTCTTTCTCTGTGTGTCAGTGCCTGTTTGTCAGCAAGACAAGGGCTGTGAAAATAAGGTGAGGAGGAGGGTAGGGGAAATGTTATATTTTGCTGTGGGTGAAAATGCTCGACCTCATTGCTCCATTGTAGAGGGAGGGCCCATTACTCTGGAACAGGGGTTGGCAAGAAAATGCAGATCTGCAATAAAGTATATACCTAGCACAGTTGGCTGGCCAAATGTGGATAGCAGGGGCCTTTTTCCTTAAGTGTAGAAATGAGAACAATGGTGCATTTATGCAATTTTAGATTCAGAACTTAAATGGTTTTACTGATGATAAAGTGTGACATTTAGGTCTTTAGATAAGTGTATATTATTTCCCACATGTCAAAATTTGCTAAGCAAGGCCTGCTGCCTTTCTGTTCATTCTGCTGCACACAGCCTTGGACCCCTGCCCACCAGTCTTGTTCTGATGGTAGCAATGACTAGCAATTTCAGCAGGAGCAGTTTATTATTATCATACCAAGAAAAGCCAAGCCCCAATAGCTGAAATTCTGAAACCTGCACTTCTACCAGTGTATCTCTATCCTCCATCTTTGGACCCTAATCAAACCTCAAAACAGGTAGTGTCTTACTAATAAGACCCCCTACACACATATATGTAGTATCTTCTCTTACCAGTGCTGCTCTAAGTGAAGATGGATGTAAGAAGTCACTTTATTCAGCCTATATTATAACAGAAGTGTGAAACCAAACTGTATCAGGGCAGCTCCTAGGTTTTGCTGCATGAAAGTGGGTTCAAGGTTCTTCTTTCAGGAATTATAACATGCTTTGGAAATGTAAGTCAAGTATGGGCTGTGTTTGATGTTCCCTTTCCACATGAAAGGATATGTCCACACTGCAGTTCCTGAAGCCTACCTTTCATAAAGCCTCAGTCTATCATGGGATTTCCTTACCAAGTCTGGCCAAAGACATTTTGCTGCCTGAAGCAAAGAAAAAGATAGTATTTCTCTTAAACCATGTACAAAAAAATTGGGCTGACTTTTGTTTTCTAGTACAAGTGGGAGAGCACCTTTCACCTCACCTGACAGCAAGAGTCTAGCTTAGGGCACAGGGCAAGACACAAGGCACACTGTCATCTGTTCCATTCATTGGAGAGTAAAGGTGTTGAAACTGGAAGTCAAATGTAAGTTTATTTTTTTTTAATCTACCTAATGCTGGATACTCTGGCCACTGACAGTTACATCCAATACTGGGTTTCCCCCTGGGAGGATAGGAGATAAGAACATGGATAAAAAAAAATTAATGTCGCAAGAAGGCCACAAATGTGGTAACTACTGGACAGAGCCTGGAAAAGTTACTTTTGGACTACAACTCCCAGCCTCAACCACCATGGCCAATGGCCATGGTGACTGGAGGATTCATGGAGACGTTGTCCAAAAGAGTATTTCTTCCAAGCTCTGCACTGGAGCATGTAAGAATATATCAAAGGAATACACCTTTCATGTGGGGAATATCATTTGGGCAGAGAAGATGACAGCCCTCCTAGAAAAGAGGCAGTAATGCTATCTGGGGGCTGGCAAAGCTGAGTCATGCGAGAGATGTGAAAGGAAAACCTGGAGAGTTGGGCTAAATGACAAGTCACGACAAGGCAGTAGGGAGATGTGGGTGGTGTGGGGGGTTAGAGATGCCAAGTGATTGATAGGTGTAAACCCAAAGAAAGAAAGAGAAGGCAAGGGGATGTAAAAAGGCAGAGGGTGTCAGCAATATACTACCATATATTTAATGAAGTTTCAGGGATCCTTTAACTCCTTGGTCCTGCTTACAATATTGTTCTCAGGATATCTGGAGTTACAGAGAGCAGGGGCAGTTGCTCTTACAAACCTTAGCAACTCCTTCTCACATATATGCTCATTCTTTGCAAATATTTATACGTTGCCTATAGCCAAAAGTTCCAAAGAGATATATGCCTCAGTAATATGTACAATATACACAGAAAACAACTCATACATTTTTTCTGAATTGCAAGAAACAGATACAACGTTGGATTGAACATGGAAAGTAAATAGGCGCAACCTTTGGGCTGATCTGGGGGTGTGGCATTCAGATCACACACAGAGAGAGATTGGGCTGAAGCCGCCCCACCTAAAGGTGCCCCAAACCCAGTGCAAAAAGGAGCACTCCCCCCCCTCAAAAAAAGCACTCCTTGCCAGTGATCCATTGTGGACTGCAACAGCAACCGGCCTCAGGATCACAGCATCTGATTGCTGTGGTCCCACACCAAATGGGGAACAATCAGAATAGGAGTGGCCTCTGGCCACTTCTTTTGCCCCATCTGTTTGAGGCCACTGTCTTCTTTTGCAATATAGCCTACAGCATCTGGTTTTCCTTGGCAGTCTCCCATTCAAGTACTAGCAAGGCCTGACCTTCCTTACCTTCCAAGATCAGACAGGATCTAGTACCTTCAGAGTTTTTAGGTTAGCAGGTGGTAAATTCACCTTGATTCTAGTTCATTCATTTCTATTACTGAGGTTGGTCTAGGCAACAGATGAGAAATAATCAAGGTAGATGGCAAGGCCTTATTAAGAGGACACTGGATCACTCTTCTGATAGTTAAGAGGATAAACACAATCCACTACTATCAAAATCAGAATTTACATTTCAGAACAGATCTCTGGAGATGCTGTCAAATGCCTCACTGGAAAAGTTACTTTTAGTTCCAGTGCAATCAAAGACCCACCCATATGGTGGCTTAACTTCTAATAATGAAATATTCCTGAATGTAGTTCACTCAATGAGATTCCTTTATCTGAAGTTAAGCTGCCATAAGCTTTATCTTAATGCTCAGTGTGTAACAACACTGTGTTGAGCTATCTGTTTTATTTACCTGTCGTGCTGCTCCTTTGTCTTCATTTGAGACTCTATTTGATGCAACCTGTACTATTTATGGAAAGACATTTATAAATAAACACAGTTTTACCAGAAGAGAAAGATGGCCATGCTTGGTTTCTTTTGTCATTCATGCGCTAGTAGCAACTGATGTCTTCCACATCACTGTGGCGGGGAAGATCTGGTTATTCTGGAGTTTGGTGTGAGCTTTTAAGGAGCTGTCTGAAGTGCTGAATATAATTTAGGAATAAGATTCAATTCCTTGCTTTATTCTTTTAAAATTCTGCTTAAAATCCAGAGTAAATTCATGGAATGTTCTCTAAAATCTCAGGTATATGTGAGATCAAAACAAATCTTTCAAAACAGTAACCAAAACTGTATCTGAATGTGGGGTATCTTTTATTATCAGCAATACCATGGACATTATTTATTAGGTGGCACTCTCAATAGCAATGGAAGTGTCGCTTTTGGAGAGAACCTCATTTAATCAACAACACAAAACTACAACTGGAATTTTGGAAAAACAAGATTTGCCTAAATAGAGGAAGGAAAAATGTATACTCTCAGCAAAAGAAGTCCAAGTGTGCAATGAGTTCTCAAAGAAGAGGAAGGGGGAAGTGAAAGGAAGAAGGATGAAAGGAGGAGGGAGAGAGAGGGAAGGAGGGAGGAAGAGGAGGAGAAAATACCTGTACAAAACTACCTTTGGGTGATTCTGATAGTTACTGTATAGTTGTTTGCACAGTGCTATCAAAGTTTATAATCCACATCCTTCACTCTTTCTGTACAGACAGGGAATCAATGAAATTGTGTGTGTGTGTGTGTGTGTGTGTTTGTATGTATGTATACTGGGTAGAGCCAGAGCTGCCCCCATCATTAAGCAGTAAGGTTGCTGCCTCAGGCCAGCAGATTTTGGGATGTTATGAAAGCAAATTGTAGTTGTTTATTAATGTTGTTTTTCCTCCAGAAATGGTGGCTGTGAGATTTTCAGCTCATGAGCCAAAATAACTTGGATCTCTTTGTTTTCCATGCTTCTTGACTTAGGTGAGTGGTGGGCAGATGACATTTGGTGCTCTGCCTCAGGCAGCAAAAAGTCTTGAACTAGCCCTGGGCACTGCTACCAGATAAACCTTACTCTGGTTTAACCAATTGACATATCAGTCCTAAGGATCCTGAAGCCGGTCTGGCAGAGCAGATTGGGCAACCAGCACCAGATCATTCCAGAAAATTCAGAGACCTTGAGGACTGGCCATCATTTCAGCGCTCCCCCTCCCTGGCTTTATCCATGTTTCCTAGCCTTTGATCCTTCACACCTCACCTCCCAGAATCCTCTGACCATGGGCCATACTGGATGGGGCTAATGGAAATTGAAGCCCAAAATATGGTGGGGGTGGTTGGGAAGAGATCACAGAATCATAGAGTTGGAAGAGACCCAAGGGCCATCCAGTCCAACCCCCTGCCATGCAGGAACTCTCAATCAAAGTACCCCTGACAGATGGCCTGTTTAAAAATCTCCAGAGAAGGAGATTCCTGGTGTGTTCAGGCAGGTTCTTTGAGCCTGAATTCTCCGCCAGTTTAGGCTGCTACCATTACTGCAAAATTAATGCAGTTTGACACAGCTATGTCCCCATTCTATGGCATTCTGGGATTTGTAGTTTGTTGTGACATCAAAACTCTCTCACAGAGAAGGCTAAATGTCTCACAAATCTCAGAATTCCATAGCCCATCCCGGTTTGGCCATGGAAACCCACTGGGTGATCTTGGGCAAGTCACACTTTCTCAGCCTGGAGAGGATGGCAATGGCAAACCCCTTCTGAAGAAACTTGCCCAGAAAACCCCCATGATAGCTTCACCTTAGGGTCACATAAGTTGGAAAATGGGATCTACAAAACAACAAGAACCATGACAGGTAAAGCGCTGTCAAACTGCATTGATCCCGCAGCGTAGTTGCAGTCCAGCCAGAGCCAGTGTGGCGTAGTGGTTTGAGCATTGGACTATGACTCTGGAGACCAGGGTTCAAATCCTGGCTCGATCATTGGGTAACCTTGGGCAAGTCATACCCTCTGAGCCTCAGAATATGGCAATGACAAACCCTCTCTGAAGAAACCTGCCAAGAAAACCCCACAATAGTTTCACTTTTTGTTGTTGTTGCTGTTAACTGCCTTCGCATCGATCTTGACCCATGGGGACCCTATGGATGAGACATCTCCAGCCCCCCCCCCCCCCCCCCGGTCCTCTACTGCTCTGCCCAGCTCCTGCAAACTCATATTCGAGGTCTCTCTAATAAAGTCCATCCATTTAGCATCTGGCCTTCCTCTCTTTCTGCTTCCCTCCAACTTTCCTAACATTATTGTCTTTTCCAACGATTCATGATGTGTCCAAAAGTATGACAGTCTCAGTCTTGTAATCTTGGGTTCTAGGGATATCTCTGGCTTGATCTGCTCTAGGACCCATTTGCTTGTCCTTCTGGCTGTCCCAATACTATATACCTATAAAGCTCTATATAAAAGCTTGATCTGTTCTAGGACTGATTTGTTTGTCCTTTTGGCTGTCCATGGGATCCTCAGCACTCTCCTCCAGCACCGCATCATCTCAAAGGAGTTGACTTTCCTCCTATCTTCTTTCTTGACTGTCCAGCTCTCACATCCATCCCTACATGGTACCAGGGAATACGATGGCTTGTATGATCTTTTGTACAGAGTTTCACCTTAGGGTCGCCATAAGTCAGTCGGAAAGGACCTGAAGGCACACAACAAGAAGAGCAAGAGCAAGAGCAAGAGCAAGAGCAAGAGCAAGAGCAAGAGCAAGAGCATCCTCCCTCTAAGAAGCCAGGAGCGAGAAGAAGACCATGGTCTTGCCTGGCTCCCGATGGGTTAAGCGCCCGGTTTCCGAGGGCCTCGAAGGTGGCAGCACCGCACCCTCCTGGGCAGCATTTACACCACCCCTTCCCTCCTTCCCTCCTTCCCTCCTTCCCTGCCTGCCTCCTTCTCTCCATCTCTTCTCCTCTTTTGCCTTTCCAGCGGCAGGATCCAGGCGGCGGGCTCCCTGGCTGCTCCAGTGCCTCCTCTCTCCTTGCGCTGCTCTCCCACCGAGGTTCAGCCTCTTTCCTCCCCGAGAAATACCGAAAAGGACCCTCTTTTCCAGCAGCCCAAGGGCGTCCCTCCTTCCCTTCTCCTCCTGGGAGGAAGAAGTGGGTCTTTCCCGACTTTCCTGCCTCTCTTCTTCCAGGAGGGGGGGACATTGGTGGCCCCAGGGAGACGCTTCCCCTTCAGTCCTCCAACTGGCAGCTTGGTCGCTTTTTTGGGGAAATACTGAGCCTTAGAGAGAGACCTCTGGGGCCCCAACGAGAGCTATTATTATTATTATTATTATTATTATT
>CM034701.1:74111439-74127617 GCA_020142125.1 Phrynosoma platyrhinos | reverse complement strand
CACAGAGTTGCACTGGAGGACCTAGAGATTCCTAGAGATGTGTTCTCTTGGTAAAAACATAGCGTTTTTGTTATTTGCAGTTTTTCTGCATTCATGGGGGTCTGTGCCCCTAACTCCAGCAAATGTGGAGGGACAAGTGTATATACAAAATCCTGTCTCTACAATCTGTCCCACTCAATATTTTATCATATACTCAGGAGTCCATAAATGTTTACCTTCACTTGGGCTGCATTTACTCTACAGAAATAATGCCTTTTGACACCACTTTAACTGCAATGGCTCAGTTCTATGGAGTGCTGGGATTTGTGGATTTGTGAACTATTTAGCTACCTGTGAGAAAGCTCTGGTGCCACAACAAACTACAAATCCCTGGATTCCATAGCATTGAGCCATGACAGTTAAAGCAGTGTCAAATTGCATTATTTCTGCAGCCCTGGTAGCCAGTGATTGTTTGTAGCAGCCAATGAGAATTGGCTTCTTCATTTCCTGCTCCCTCAAAGCAATGCAAAGACACTCTTTTTGTCCTCATTACCCAGTGAGGGAATGCCTTCCTTCCAGACTGCACCACAGACCCTGCATCCTGTTACAACATGCAGCTTGACACCATCTTGAAAGGGGTGTTCTCTGTTTTCCTGTGCTGTTTAGCAGCTATTCTATACCCTCTAACACAGGGGTCCCCAGACTTTT
Source organism: Phrynosoma platyrhinos (assembly GCA_020142125.1). Taxonomy (NCBI): domain Eukaryota; kingdom Metazoa; phylum Chordata; class Lepidosauria; order Squamata; family Phrynosomatidae; genus Phrynosoma; species Phrynosoma platyrhinos. The sequence continues at coordinate 74,126,930 of CM034701.1, read as the reverse complement.
TGATCCTGGGGCCGTTTCCCTGGCCCCCAGATTTTCTGGGGGGCTAGAGGCGTGCGTGCATGTGGACAACTCCGGACGCCATTTTGGAATACAAAATGGTGTCTGGCGGTGGGTGCGAGTGGCAGCGGTGCGGTGGGCCAGTAGGAAGGCCTTGGCGGGCCAGGTCCGGCCTGCGGGCCGTAGTTTGGGGACCCCTGCTCTAACATTTCATAAATGAAAAACAGGACACATGGCCAAGCAACATCAGAGCAGACGCAAGATGGCAACATTATTAATGAGGAAGAAGAGACAAACCAGGAGACTGCAGCAGTTTGCTTTTGCCTGAGTTTCCAGGAGAGGGCAAGATTCTGCCCCCTCCTGCCCCACTGAAAGAGTGTGACCTTTCTCACACTCCCAGCTCCCAAAACTCTATTCAGATCTTATCCATTGCCCTCCCCCAATCAGCCTTCACTATTTCACCTGCCCCTATCTAACTCTTTACTAAACAATGTTCTAATCTAGATTATATCCTTTCCCTTATAGCCCTCCCCTTTACAATGTCCCAAAGGCTGTGTTTAGCTGGCCTTCATGAGGTGACAATATTTTAGAGTCTAAGAAGCAACTTCTGCAGAGTTCTTGCAATGGCATTTTCTCAACTCTTAGATCAGGGGTAAGCAATCTTTTTGATCCGGGGGCCAGGTTGCTGTCCCTCAGACAATTGGGGGGGCCGAAGCACCAAAAATAAATAAATAATAAAAAAATTAAAAATATGCATGCACATTCTCCCAGCCCCAGAAAAGCCATGACAAAACCCCTATGGAGATTTTGCTAAGAAAATCCCAAGAACAAGTAATAACAACAATAATCAATATCATCATGGCAGGCAGCGGTGGCGGTGGCGGCGGTGGCAGGACCGGCCTGGAGCTGGTCCAAAGGCCTTGGGGGGCTGCATCCGGCCCCCGGGCCTTAGGTTGCCTACCCCTGTCTTAGATGCTTGGATTTTCACTTCTTTTCTATACAGCATGAAATGATGGATTAATAGTGTGTGGATTATATTGTTTTCCTCAGAAAGCTGTGGAAGCCTTTGATTTTGTTCTTGTTGTTGAAGATTAGTGGTTGTCATATTAGAGCTTATGCAGAGACCATAAATATGAGTTTGCTGGAGCTGGGCAGAGCAGTAGAGGACAGGGGGGCCTGGAGATGTCTCCTCCATAAGGTCACCCTAGGTCGAGATTGATGTGAAGGCAGTTAACAACAACAAATGCTGTCTTGATCAGATGACTACTAGTTATTTTAGATCTATTGTCTATCTTTCTTTCCATTGTAGTGGTTAACAAACAAAACTTAATAACAAACACTCCACTAAAATATATATATATATTTAGTTATTAAGTGCATATTACTGGGATCCAGAACAAACATTTGAGAAGTGCTGTTTGTTTGCTTTTAAATATTCTAGGCATATGACAGTTACCTTGGAGGTACTCAGCATCATTCTGTTTCACTGGTTTTCATGTTGATACAAGTCAAGGTCTTGATTCAGGTGAAAAATCTGAGATAATGTCTGGGCTTTTGCACATGTGCTTGCATTCAAGGGGGGGGGGCTATTCCAAGAGACAATGTGTTACTTAACTGTATTTATATATGTGTAATCACTGAGAGTATGCGGTGGCTTAGTGATTAAGATGCCAATTCTGATGATTGGAAGATTGGAGGGTTGGCAGTTCAAGGCCCAAGGGCCACATGATGGGGTGAGCACTAGTCCCAGTTTCTGCCAACCTAGCAGTTTGAAATCATGTAAAAGTACAAGTAGATAAATAGGTAACACTTCAGTGGGAAGGTAAGAGCATTCTGTGCAGTCATGCCGGCCACATGACCATGGAGTCATCTTTGACAGTGCTGGCTCTTCAGCTTAGTAATGGAGTTGAAGACTGCCCCCCCTACAGTCTAGCCAGCATGGCATGGTAGTTTGAGCGTTGGACTGCAACTCTGAAGACCAGGATTTAATTGTTGGTTCATCCATGAAACCCAGTGGGTGACCTTGGGGGAGTCACACTCTTTCAGCCTCCTCAGTAGAAGGCAAGGGCAAACCTCCTCTGAAGAAACCTTGCCAAGAGAACCCTATGATGGGTTTGCCTTAGAGTTGCCATAAGTTGGAAATAATAATAATAATAATAATCATCATCATCATCATCATCATCATCATCATAAAATTTATTTATATACCGCCTGGTGGCGAACCAATCTAGGCGGTTTACAATAAAATGACTTGACTTGAAGGCACACAACACTCAAACCACCCTGCACTAAGGGCCTTTGCAGACTGCCAGAAATAGTGCACATTAAATTGAGGCACTGCCCTGGCTCAGTGCTAGGGAGTCATGGGAATTGTATTATTTTCTGGGACATTGAGCCTTTTCTATCAGAGAGCTCTGGTGCCACAATAAATTACAGTTCCCATGATTCCCTAGCACTGAGCCAGGGCAGTGCCTCAATTTAATGTGCACTATTTCTGGCAGTCTGCTTAGGCCCTAAGTGAGTCAACACTTGGGTAAATCCAGGGTGATCAGATGTATCCTCATTGTAAAGAAGGACAAGTCTGACTCTTGTAGGATTCTTGTTGTTATTGTTGCTCGCCTTCAAATCATTTCCAACTTACGGCGATCCTCAGGCGAACCTATTATGGGTTTTTTTGGCAAGTTTCTTCAGGGGGGGTCCCATTGCTATCCTCTGAGGCTGAGAGAGTGTGACTCACACAAAGTCACTCACTGGGCTTACATGGCCTGGTCTCCAGAGTCCTAAACCAGTGCTCAAACTACTATGCCAGAGGACTCTAGTTATGTTAATTGCTGGGCTTCCCAATACTTCACTCTTATAGTGCTACTATTCCACTTTTATTGCTGTGGCTGCCACCTCCTGTGGCATTCTGGGGTTTGCAGTCCAGTGCAGCCTAAGGGATCTCTGGCTGAGAATTCTAAATGCCTTTCCCTAAACTGCAAACCCCAGAATGTCACAGGAGGGGGGCAGCCAGAGCAGTAAAAATGGAATAATAACACTATAAGAATATAGAATTCAAAGATATAGTCATGTTAGTCTATAGAATCAGTATGTAGAGAGATCTTGTACCACTTTTGAGACTAGGCCCTTTACAGACTGCCAGAAATAATGCAGCTTGAGGCCACTTTAACTGTCCTGGCTCAGTGCTAAGGAATCATGGGAACTGTAGTTTATTGTGGCACCAATGGTCTCTGACAAAGAAAGCTCAATGTCTAAGAAAAAAAATACAATTCCCATGATTCCCTAGCACTGAGCCAGGATTCAGTAGCCTCAAGCTGAATTATTTCTGGTAGTCTGTAAAGGCCCTGACTGAAGGAAAGAAATTGGCAGTATGAGCTTTCATAGACTTAAATCTACTTCCTCAGATGTATTTGGTGGAGTGGAAAGCCAAATGCCTCTGAGGAAGTAGATTTAAGTCTATGTAAGCTCGTACTGCCAACTTCTTTCCTTCATTTAGTCTCAAAGGTGCTACAAGATCTCTCTCTCAAACTTTGCTCCTCCAGGTTTTTAGATTTCAATTCCCAGAAGCCCCAGGCAGCTTGGCCAGTAGTCAGGAACTCTGGGAACTGAAGTCCAAAAATCTGAAGGACCAAAGTTCGGAAACTGCAATAAGAGTACATTTGGCCCTCCACATTTGTGGCTTTGACTTTTGTGGATTTGATTATTTGCAGTGTTGATTAATATGTTCTCTCTAGGAATCTCTAGGTCCTCCACCACAATTCTGCTGGAAGTTGACCATAGAGTTGTGCTGGAGAATCTAGAAGTTCCTAGAGAAAACACTTCTTCTGGCACGATTCTATGGTCAATTCCTGGCAGATGTTAATGATAGAGCTGCACTGGAGGACCTGGAGATTCCTAGAGAGGTGTTTTCTTAGGTAAAAAGAACAGGGCTTTTTTATTTGTGGTTTTCCTCCATTCAGGGGTCTTTCACCTCTAACCTTTGTGAATGCGGAGGGACCACTGTACAAGATCTCTCTAGTGCAGACAGTGGTTCCCATACTTTTACCTTCCAGACGTTTTGGACTTCAGATCTCAGAACTCTAAACTGTTGGCCACACTAACTGGGGCTTCTGGGTTCTGAAGTCCAAAATATGTAGAGGACTACGATTTTGGGAATCACTGTTCTAGTGATTCCCAAACTTTGGTCCTCCAAGGTGTTTTTTAGACTTCAACTCCCAGATGCCCCAGCCAGCTTGCCCAATAGGAACTGGGAGCTGAAGTCCAAAATATTTGGAGGACTAAAGTTTGAGAATCACTAGAGAAATCTTGTACAGTACTGTACTCTTACTGTGATTCCCAAACTTTGGTCCTCCAGGTGTTGTTGTTTTTTTTAAGACTTCAATTACAATAAGAGTACAGTACAAGATTTCTCTAGTGATTCCCAAATTTTGGTCATCCAGTTGTTGTTGTTGTTGTTGTTGTTTTAGACTTCACCTCCCAGAAGCCCCAGCCAGCTTGGCCAATAGTCAGGAATTTTGAGAGCTGAAGTCCAAAACATCTGGAAGACCAAAGTTTGGGAACCACTAGAGAAATCTTGTACAGTACTCTTATCGTGATTGAAGTCTTTAAAAAGCAACTAGAGAAATCTTGTACAGTACTCTTATGGTGATTTCTAAACTTTGATCCTCCAGATGTTTTGGACTTCAGCTCCCACAATTCCTGACTATTGGCCAAGCTGGCTGGGGCTTCTGGGAGTTGAAGACCAAAAAACATGTGGAGGACCTCCAGGTGTTCGTGGTTTGTGTGTGTGTGTTTTAGACTTCACCTCCCAGAAGCCTCAGCCAGCTTGGCCAATAGTCAGGCACTCTGGGAGCTGAAGTCCAAAACATCTGGAGGACCAAAGTTGGTGAATCACTATAGGAGTAGAGGACTGTAGTGTGGTGGTATTTATATAGTAGTGCTGGGGCTTTGCAGCGCGCGTCCAGAGACAGCAGATGGAGCTTGGCTCCTACGTTTTGCTTTCCCTTTCCCTTTCCCTCTCCCTCTCTCTTTCTGGGAGGCTGTGAGGAGGCAGCTTACCGGGCAGCTAACCGGGGTCCTCGTCCTCCCATCTGCTTACCTTTTTCCTCTGCTGACGCTTCCTGCAGCAGGGCTCCACTTTTCCCCAGGACTGAGGCTCAGGTGCTTGGGATGCAGGGTGGCCACTCGGCACCGGCTTCCTCGTATCCCAATTCCTCCAGACTTCCAGACCCTTGGAGCCAGCAGCAATATTAGGGCGGCTCTTTGGTTTCCCCTCCTCCTCCTCCTCCTGCTCCTCCTCCTCCTCCTCCTCTTTGCCCAGGCAGGGCTCTCCCCGAGGAGGCTGGCATGGCTGGCATTGCCCCGGGCGGCAGGTGAGGAGGAGCCGGGCATGGAGAGGCAGGGAGGCAACCTGGAGGAGGAAGAGGAGGAGAAGGAAAAGGAAAAGGAAAAGAAGGAGGAGAGCGGCGCCACCTGTCCCAGCTCCCCTTCCTCGGCCAGCTCCGAGGGCGCCTCTGCTCTCCGTCTCGAGCCTGAGAAGGCGCCCGCACTGGGAAGGAGGCACAGCAAGAAGCGCTTCGGGCTCAAGATCTTCGGGCGCAGGTGAGCGGAAGGCGGCGGCAGGTAGAGGGCAGCAGGGCTTGGGGCCAGGTGGGTCCTTCTCACCGCAGGGCTTGGGTACTACATCCAGGGTGACTGCTTGTGTCCTGACTGCTAAGGAGGACAAGGCATAGAAATTGACATTTTGACATGCCTCCTGGAGAGGAGGTTGGAATGGAGGATATGTTTGAAAAAAGGAGGACCGAGCCTGGTCATCCTGCTGTACTAAATCTGTGGTTGACTAGTGAGTCAATGCTTGGGTACTACATCCAGGGTGACTACATGTGTCCTGACTGCCAAGGAGGAGGAGGCATAGAAGTTGACATTTTGACATGCCTTCTGGACAGGAGGTTGAAATGGAGGATGTGTCCTGGGAAGGGAGGACCAGGCCTGGTCACCCTGCACTACTAAATCCGTGGTTGACTAGTGAGTCATCGCTTGGGTACTACATCCAGGGTGACTGCATGTGTCCTGCCTGCCAAGGAGGACGAAGCACCACAGACACTCCTAGAAATGTGAACTTATGCTTCATAGTCAGGCTTAAAATGATAGAGGACATTTCTGGAAATGTAACACCCTGCGCTATTATATCCATGGTTGACTAGTGAGTCAACGCTTGGATACTACATCCAGGGTGACTGCATGTGTCCTGACTGCCAAGGAGGACAAGGCACCACAAACTCTCCTAAAGATGTAAACTTATGCTTTTTAGTCAGGCTTAAAATGGTGGAGGACATTTCTGGAAAAAGGAAGACTGCATCTGGTTGCCCTGCACTTAACAAAATCCATGGTTGACTAGTGAGTCAACACTTGGGTACTACATCCAGGGTGACTGCATGTGTCCTGGCTGGTAAGGAGGTCAAGGCGCTGCAAACACTCCTAGTAATGTAAATTTATGCTTCTTAATCTGGCTCAAAATGATGGAGGATATTTCGACATCCCTCCTGGATGGGAGGTTGCAATGGAGGACATGTCCAGGAAAGGGAGGACGCCTGGTCACCCTGCACTATGTCTGTGGTTGACTAGTGAGCCAAAACTTAGGTAGATCTATGGTGACCAGATGTGTCCTGATTGCAAAGGAGGACGAGGTACTGCACAATGGAGGACATGACCAAGTAAAAGCTCTAAAAAAGCACTTGTAGAAATGTAAATTCATCTTTCTAAGGCATGCCTGAAATGGAGGATATTTTGGGATTCCTCCTGGACAAGAGGATGAAATAGAAGATGTGTCTGGGAAAAGGAGGACCACTCCTGGTCTCCTTGCACTGCTAAATCCATGCAATACTAAAGTAGTACAAACACTCCTAGAAATGTAAATTTATGCTTCTTAGTCAGGCTTAAAATGATAGAGGACATTTCTGGAAAACCACATCTGGTCACTCTGCGCTACTAAATCCATGGTTGACTAGTGAGTCAACACTTGGGTACTAAAGAAGGAGACTCCACCACACTCCAAAGGAGTGTGTTCCACTATTGAACAGCTCTCACTGTCAGGAAGTTCCTCCTAATGTTCAGGTGGAATCTCTTTTCCTGTAGCTTACATCTGTTGTTCCAAGTCCTATTCCAGGGGTAGGCAACCTTTTTGAGCCGGGGGCCGGGTTGCTGTCCCTCAGATAATTGGGGGGCCGAAGCACCAAAAATAAATAAATAAATAAATAAAAAATTAAAATTAACAATTAAATTTTTTTAAAAAATATATGCATGCACACTCTCTCAGCTCCAGAAAAGCCATGGCAAAACCCCTGTGGAGATTTTGCCAAGAAAACCCCAAGAACAAGTAACAACAACAACAATCAATATCATCATGGCGGGCGGCGGCGGGCCTTAGGTTGCCTACTCCTGTTATATTCTCTGGAGCAGCAAAAAACAAGCTAGCGCCCTCCTCAATATTTAAACAAGTCTATCATATCCCCTCTTAGCCGTCTCTTCTCCAGGCTAAACATACCCAGTTCCCTAAGTTGTTCCTCATAGGGCATGGTTTCCAGACCCTTCACCATTTTAGTCACTCTCCTCTGGACACGCTCCAGTTTTTCAATATCCTTTTTGAATTGTGGTGCCCAGAACTGGTCACAGTATTCCAGGTGAGGCCTGACCAAAGCCGAATACAGTGACACTATTACTTCCCTTGATCTAGATACTAGATCCTTCTATTGATGCAGCCTAAAATCGCATTGGCCTTTTTAGCTGCCGCGTCACACTGTTGACTCATGTTCAACTTGTGGTCTGCTAGGACTCCTAGATCCCTTTCACAAATAGTCTCATTATGCCAGGTGTCCCCCATCTTATATCTATGCATTTCTTTCTTTCTTTCTTTCTTTCTTTCTTTCTTTTTTTTTTTCTTTTTTTTTTTTTGCCCTAAGTGCAGTACCTTACATTTCTCTGTGTTGAAATTCATTTTGCTTTCTAAAATGCCCAGCTTTCTAATCTATTAAGGTCATTTTGAATTTTCATCCTGTCTTCTGGGATATTGGCTATTCCTCCTAATTTGGTGTCATCTGCAAATTTGAGAAGCATGCCCTCTATTCCTTCATCCAAATCATTGATAAACAGAAGTATAAACGGTGATTAACCCGTGATAATCCTGCAATTGCGCTAATGGTTTTTACATGATTTCATGTTCAAAATGAATCCCTTGAATAACTTGTTACTATTATGCAATTGCACTAATGGTTTTCATACGACGTCAAGGTGAAACGTGATTAAATTGCCATTAACCCATGAATAACCAGACAAGAAATAACAGCAAATCCTGTGAATAACTTTTAGCCGTTTATTGCTTAGCTATTCACAATAGCTATTCACAGGATAATGGCTCTTGTGTTAATTTCATTTTAATTGTGTTTTAATGTCAGTGGCACAATTTTCTCAGGTTAATCACTGTTTAAAGTCCCTATTTCTCCCTGTGTGATAAACTCCTTAGAAATGTAAATTTATGCATTTTGGTCAGACTTAAAATGATGGAAGACATTTCTGGAAAAAGGAAGACCATGTCTACTACTAAGTCCATCGTTGACTGGTGAGTCACTTAGATAAATCCAGGGTGGCCAGATGTGTCCTAACTGCCAAGGAGGACAAGGCCCCACGAAATAGAGGGCATTCAAGGAAAATATAAGGACGTGACCAAAGGAAAAGAGAAAAAAACAATCCTAGAAATGTAAATTAATGCCTCTTAGTCCTGCTCAAAACGATGGAGAACATTTTGGGAATCCCTCCTGGACAATAGGTTGAAATGGAGGACATGTCCTGAAAAAAAGAGGACACACGGTCACCCTGCACTAAATCCATCGTTGACTAGTGAGTCAACATGTAGGTAAATCCAGGGTGACCAGAAAGGAGGAAAGGAGGAAAAGGCACTGCAGAATGGAGGGTATGACCAAGTAAAAGCTTTAAAAAAAGCACTCATTTAAAAATAAAAAAATAAAATAAAAAAAAGCACTCATAGAAATGTAAATTCATCCTTCCTTGGCATGCCCAAGATTTTGGAATTTCCCTGGAAAGTAGATTGAAATGAAGGATGTGTCCATGAAAAGGAGGACCAAGTCTGGTCACCCTGTGCTAAATCCATAGTTAACTAGTGAGTCAACACTTAGGTAAATGCAGGGTGACCAGAGGTCCTAAGCGCAAAGGAGGACAAGGCACTGCAAAATGGAGGGCGTTCAAGGAAAATGTAGGGACATGACCCAAGAAAAGCCCTTCTGCTGAAGTCATCCCTTCTGCCAGGCCTGGGGGGGGGATGGCGGCACGCGCGCACGCTCTCCCCCGCCGCCACGCATGACCCCCGCACGCGTGCTGCCGCCACCGCCACTGCGTGCGCTGCTGCAGCCACCTCCGCACATGTCGCGGCCGCCATTTTGATTTCCAAAATGGCGGTCACGATGCGTTTGCGCATGCGCAGTACTTCTGCGCATGTGCAAATGTGTTGCAACCACCATTTTGGAAATCAAAATGCCGGTTGCGGCGCGTGTGGCCGCACGGTGATCAAAATGCGCGGTGGCGGTGGCGTGGCAGGGGTCTGCCTGGGCTGGTAAGTGCGGGGACCTGGGCTGGAACCGGCCTGCGGGCCGTAGGTTGCTGGTCCCTGCACTGGGGTTTGGTTCCAGGACTCCCTGTGGATACCAAAACCCAGGGATGCTCAAGTCCCATTATAAACGGTGGTATAGTAAGATGTTGTCCTTTATATAAAATGGCAAAATCAAGGTTTGCTTTATGGAATTTATATGTTTTTTAAATATTTTCAAGCCACAGATGGTTGAATCCATGGATAAAGAATCCGTGGATATGGAGGGCCGATTGTATGCATTTTGCTTTGGTATATGTGTGTGAATAATAATTTGAGTTCAGCTGTACAAAAGTTAAAGAGTTTATCTATTGGCAGGAATAGTGTTTCTTCCTTGATGTGTATGTTTAAAATGAGTAATAGCTTCCAGTAGGAGTCAAACGCTGTACATGCAAAAAATTTGCAAATGTACCTGCATTAAATTGCCTTTTGGCAAAAAACAAACAAACAAACAAAAACAGAAAAGGAAATATGTGAAATAAGCTAAACATAACAAAATGGTGTTACAAAGGTAAATGTTAGGCTGCCTCTTGGCCCTTAAGTGGGGCCATGAATAAATCCCCAACCAGGGAACCTTTCTTCAAGATATTTAGGACTTTGACTCACAGGACCTCAGCCAGCATTGCCAGTGATAGAAGATTGTGGGAGTTGTAGTCATAACTATCTGCAGAGTCAAAGATTCACCACCTAGTCCTAGAAGGAATTAAAAAATGGAGAAGTAGGGAGTGCAAGTCTGTTCCTCTGCACAACAGAAGGGAGGATACCCTGAAGCAGAATTATACATACATACATACATAACACATGCTAGTCATGTTTTCTTTAAGACTGTCATTTTAAACATGTTGTACATCATCAAGCCTTGGGTAGTAGAGCAGCTGTTACTCTGAAGGATTCAAATACCTTTATGTAATCACTATATAATTTTTAAGCCATTGGTAATAGATATCAGGATTGTGGGATGTTATCATTTTATTGTTTTCACCAGAGCCCCCCAGATCTATAATCTGGAGCAGTCATGCAAAACTGGGTTAGGGAATAGAAACACTATTTTCACTGGCATGCAGTTTGTTCGTATGCTTATATGTTCCCAGCATTGTTAGCTATCCATAATAGGAAAACAAATTGAAACTCACAAATTGAAACAAGAGCTCAAAAATACATCAGCATGTGAACAGAGGCAGGAAGTTCCCAAGAACTTCACAAGTGCCATGTGTTGATTTGGGAACTGTTCTCACCATGGCAATGTGACTAATGACACTTACAATAAACCTCCACCTTAGGGCTGCCAAAGGAAAAAGAGAACAAGAGGGCTCCCAAGCCTTTAATACAGGGATGGGAATCAGGCAGCCTTCCGGAACTTTTTGAACTGCAACACCCATCAGACCTAGCTAACATAGCCATTGGAATGCTGGTAGTTGTAGTTCAGGAACATCTGGACAACTACACAATTCCCGCTCTTACTTTTTCATAGTTCTGTAGTACAGGGAATTTTCTGTAGGTGAAACTTGGATGACCTGCTACTACACCAATTCTAACTATTCAACTATAAAAGAGGCAAAATCTATCTCTTCTTTTTCATGTGGTCATCCTGCTTTTTGTTCCAAACTAGGCCATTCCAGGAAAAGATGGAGGAAGAAATATTCAGAAGCCAGGACCACCACAGCTGAAAGTCAGCCCTGTCATACTAAAAAGCCCTCCATCCAGAACTGTGTTAACCCAGAGTGCTGTCTGCATTCCACCTTTGTATTACATGGATCCTATTTTGTATTTGTAGTCTTGTGTTTGACATGTGCTGACAAGCCTCTAGGGTGCATTTTATAGACATGAATTCATGTTTTTTTCCCCTGAAAAAATCTTAATTTTGTTTCACCTACGGTAGGCATTTTTTTTAAATTTAGAGAGTTCAGAAGCAAAGGCTTGTTCCATTCTAATACCTATATTTTTGAAGGCGCTGTTGATGATGTTGGAATGGTCAGCATCAACCTGTTTTTCTTACTTACCTATGAAAAGTAAGAAACTCAGTTCTTTATTCCAGAATACATTACTAGTTATAATCTGTTGTCTGTATACCTTTCACTGATCTACTTAATCTGCAGTCTCTACATTGAAACTGAGTTTAGCTGTGGCTCTCATAACCCTTCCACCTGACTTAATTTTTGGACTTTTCTGTTTCTTATCCTTATATCCTACTCTCTCTCTCTTTTTTTTGGTACCACCTAATCAGAGGAAGAGTTTTGGTTAATTAGAAAGTACATACTTTTGTAACATTTTGGTTATCTCAGTAAATGTATTATCCAACTGTAGGTCTTGTTCCTCCTGCAGTCATTGCAGTATGACTGTGTATTCTGTTTTTTAAATCTTCTGATAGTGTTAATCTTCTGACTGTGATTATGCCTGCTCAGATGTATAGTCCATGATGGTAGTAGATATTCTGCATTAAGTACCAAAGCTCAATGTATATATAAAATTAAAAATATTATTTAGGGAATGACTGTGTGCATCTGGATCCACTGTACCCGTAACTTGATGTACTGTACTGCTGATTTTTCTACTTCCTTCCAATTATACTCATAGAAAGCTACTGGTTGAGTAGACTGAGGATGAGATATACTTTTATTTTGTTGCAAAACAATTGAAATCCATCATGAATAAATCCTTTTGAACAATGCTGAGCACACCTTGTGAAAACCAGTAGAGCAGGTCCACTTGTGGTGGGATTTATGCAGAATATTTAGTAGAGCTTTGGTTCAAGAGAATAGTTCCCTTTTTTTCAACCTTTCTTTGACAAATGCTGGATTATCCCTGGAGTAGATCTAATTATCTCACAGGACTGGCAAAAACCAGGGCTCCAATAATGTCTGGAGCACCGACAGAAGTATTGATGAATCATTTCTGGTTTGGACTGGAGTTGCTCTGGGGTTGTTACACCATATATGTCATGGAATCATAGAATCATAGAGTTGGAAAAGACCACAATGGCCATCCAGTCAACCCCCTGCCATGCAGGAACTCAAAATCAAAGCATCCCCGACAGATGGCCACCCAGCCAAAGAAGGAGACTCCACCACTCTCAGAGGGAATGTGTTCCACTATTGAACAGCTCTCACTGTCTTTTCCTGTAGCTTGCATCTGTTGTTCCGAGTCCTATTATCTGGAGCAGCAGAAAACAAGTTAGCTCCCTCCTCAATATGACATACCTTCAAATATTTAAAGAGGGCTATAATATCACCTCTTAACTGTCTCTTCTCCAGGCTAAACATACCCAGTTCCCTAATCCATGGTTTCCAGACCCTTCACCATTTTAGTTGCCCTCCTCTGGACACGTTCCAGTTTTTCAACATCCTTTTTGAATTGTGGTGCCCAGAACTGGACACAGTATCCCAGGTGGGGCCTAACCAAGTGAGAGGCTAGTGAGGGCCATTGCTTGTTAATACAATGAATGGAAATCTCTCTTTTTTGTCCTTACATTTCCAATTTCTACACAATCAATTAGATCTTATGTTTAAAAACTTTGGTTTGTACAGAATTTTAAAGCTGTTAAGTTTGCTATTTTGTTGGCTGGGAAACATGATTCTTGTAAAATGGGTACTTTGTAGGCAGTTGATTGTAAGCATTTGGGGCAGTGTGTAGCACCATTTCTGAGTATTCTGAGTATTCTGTGTCTAAGAAAGGCCTACAAATTCATGGGGTCACCATAAGGCAACAGCCAACTCAAGGCACATACACGTATAGACCACAAATGTCTTCGAGCCAATTCACACTTTATAAGCAAGAAAACAAGATTGCCAATAAAGTGTGAACTGCTTTAGCCCAAATTTGTCTGTACCTTTTTGGTCTGTTCAGTGTTTGGAGACAACTTTTTCCCCTTTACACTTCTACTGTGCTAGATAAAGTATGAATTAGTTTGTGGAAGGCAGGTGGAGAGACAATTAAAATGTAAGTGAAATGGATATACTATATAAGAGTAGAATCCTGTTGATGTTTCCTTTTAGTAATGTACAATTACTCATAGTAAAGTGATGTGCAGCTGAAGGGAGCTGGATATTATTATCTTTGCCAATAGATGGATTTTCACTTTCAACGCTCTTTAATTTTTTTCTCTTAAAAAAGATACCAGTTCTTTTCATTTCAAAATCTTTATTGGTTTGAAGCAAATTTTGTTGTTATTGTGTGCCTTCAAGTCATTTCCAACTCATGACGACCCTTATCACAGAGTGGTCTTGGCAAGATTTGTTCAGAGGAGGTTTACCATTGCCTTCCCCTGAGGCTGAGAGTGTGTGACTTGCCCAAAGTCATCCATGGAAATGAGACTGTGGAAAGTAACATAGAAAAGTTGAGCAGCATTTGGAAAAGTTACTTGATGGAGTACCACTGCAGAGTTACCTAGCCAATGTTGCCAATGGCTGTGCTGGGTCAGGGTGAACAGATGTTCCCCTTTTCCAGGCCATGTCCTACATTTCAGCTTTCTGTCCAGGAGGAATTCAAATATGTCCCTCCATTTTGAGTATGACTAAGCATGACATTTGCTGTCCCCCTTTGAGAAATGTGATTGCTTGTAGATTCAGTTAAGGGTTTGTTGCTAGTAAAATACAATATTTAGTGTGCATTTTGCTCAGGGTTTTGTAAGTATGGGGATTTGGTGGCTCAAGTGGTTAAGATGCTGACTCTATTGATTGCAAGATTGGCAGGTTGGCAGTTCAAGACCCAAGTGCTGCATGACGGGTGAGCTCCCGTCATTAGTCCCAGCTTCTGCCAACCTAGCAGATTGAAAACATGCAAATTCAAGTAGATAAATAGGTACCACTTCGGTGGGAAGGTAAACAGCATTCTGTGCATTCATGCTGGCCACATGGTCACAGATTAGTCTCTGACTACTCTGGCTCTTCGCTTAGTAACATTGATGAGCACCGCCCCTACGGACACAGCTTGACAACCTTGTCAACAGGGAATACCTTTACCTTTTACCTTTGTAAGTATATTGTTAGCCTACAAGGCATTTTAGTGAAGATTGGTTCATCAGAAAAATCCGGCTGAGTACATAATAAAATACAATATATGCAATATAGCTGTAAATAAATAATATGAAATGAATTTGTATTTATATGAGTGTTTTTAGCTTTATTGGTAATGTCCTATATTTTTCTGGAATGTCTATATTTTATGGTGCCTTGTCTTCCTTTGCAGTTAGGACATCTGGTCACCCTGTGATGGCTGGGGGCTCCTGTGAGTTAGAGTACAAAACAATAACTTTTCCAGGCTCTGCTGATTTTTGCTCTCTTTCCAGTACGTGGATGATTGCTAAACACACTGCAAATGCTCCAAAACATCAATAGGGTGGTACCTGGTAGGCTGGGATCCTTTATCTATGGGAAAGAACCATAAGTGGAACTAGTGCTTCATAGGAGTGTTGCACAAGTACAGTTTGACTGCACTGAAGGAGATCCTCAATGTGGGATGCTTTTGTGTAGACTAGAACCAAATTGTAATTTCAGTTTCAAGGGATGTAATTAGAAACCAGAAAACAGTGCCCTAGTATCTATTTAGGCTGTCAGTGATATGTTATGGCAAATGACTGGGCTAAATAAAAAGTCATGGTGGCTGTTGCCCAATGTTTGTGTGTAACAATGTTCGTTCACTTTTAAGACCAAGTTGTACTGACTTTGCCATTGTGACATGTGAGAAGGCTGTCCAAAATACAGTGGACAGAATCTGTTTATCAGGAGGATGGGGCAGCAGTGTCTCTGTAAATTATTGTGGGGGCTATGAGAATTTGATCTCTACCTCTGATTCTAAACTTAGGGCCTTTGCAGACTGCCAGAAATAATGCAAATTGAGTCCA
>CM034701.1:74078284-74111339 GCA_020142125.1 Phrynosoma platyrhinos | reverse complement strand
GGAGCTGAAGTCCCTCGGCCCTTAAAGTAGAAAGGTTGCCTACCCCTGATCTACACTGTAGAAATAACACACTTTGACACCATTTTAACTGCCATGGCTCCCTCCTACAGGATCCTGGGATTTGTAGTTGAGTCACTAGCTCTCTTTGGCAGAGAAGACTAAAGACCTTGTAAAGCTACAAATTCCACAATTCCATAGGATGAAGGTACAGCACTCTAATGTGGTGTAAAACTGCATTATTTCCTCAGTGCAGATGCAATCCTAATCATAAGGGAAAGGGCGATGCGTATTTATCTGAAAAAAATTGAAGTTCCACTTATTTAGACTATTTCATTTAAATAACTCAGTGGATGACTTAACTTTAGTCTAGCTAATTCCCAGGAAAGGCAGTATTTTCTGTAACCCAGGCTTGCATGCAACATTAATAAAGGGCCACCAGAAACCATTTATTAAAAACTGCCTTTAGAGGGTTTGTTTTTTGCGTATATGAAGCTGCTTTTTCTTTCCATCAACCCTTAAACGTAAGACGTTCCTTTGACCTCACATGTTTCATCCCTGTTCTTCTCTAGTATGGGGAGTTTTGGCCCTTCCTAAGACTTTGGCCTACATCTCCCATCACATTCAACCCTCATAGAAATATGGAGGGATTATGGGGATTGCAGAGCAAAAACTTCTGGAGGAACACAGTTCCTCCCCGACAACCACTCCAGGAGAATCTTAGCCAGAAAATTAATTCATTGGTTGCAGACATTATATTTTGGTATAGAAGCTCTAAAGAGAGCTGTTTGGTTTTTGCTTAATTTGTAAGAATCCTAAGTCTCACTTGTCCCCTTGTGTTCTTTTATCTCATTTGAGCCCCTTTAGTGGAAAGAACATAGAGGTCATTCCACCCTACTTGTGATGACAGCTGGAGGATGAAAGTCAACATGTTTCTGTTTGCTCTTTTTTGTGATATCGTTGCAGCGGCAATTCAATACATCTGCTTATGTCTTCATTCTGGAAGATCACCAATTATATAAATGAGGCTACATAGGTCTTTGATGAGGACCAGAGCCTATGTCGAAAGGAAAATGGGTAAAGAGTAATTTTCTTGTGGCATTGGGTAGGAAGATACTTGCTGTCTTGGAAAATTGTACTGAGCAGAGAGAAGCAGTTTGAAAGCAGTTAGGTATATTGGCAGTGTAAAAATAATGCAATTTGACACCACTTTAACTGCCATGGCTCTATCAATACAGGATTTGTAGTTTTGTGAGGCACCAGTAATCTTTGGTAGAGAAGGCTAAAGACCTTTTGAAACTTCAGGGAGTTGCATTCTGCCAGAAATAGTGCAAATTGAGTCCACTTTTAGGGTTAGGGCTAGTGCTAGGGCATCATGGGAATTGTTTTTTTTTTTTCTGAGACATTGAGCCTTCTCTGTCAGAGAGCTCTGGTGCCACAATAAACTACAGTTCCCATGATACCCTAACCCTAACCCTAAAAGTGGACTCAATTTGCACTATTTCTGGCAGTCTGCAACTCCCCTTCAGATCCTAGGATTCCATAAGATGGAGCCACAGCACTTAATGTAGTATCAAACTGCATTATTTCTATAGTGTAAATGCATCCTCTCTATGTGCCTCAGCTGATAGTGGATGCTCTTGGCTGGAAATTTATCCTGCTTTGCCATGCAAGTCATCCATCTATTGGTTTTAATACATTTTGTCCGTAAGGTTAACCATTGTGATTCAGCTCTTAAATCACAGGATACAGTGATCCTAGAAATCATGAGACATGAGAGCATTGCAGTTGTATCTTCTAGTAACAATCTTTCCAAACACAGTCTGCTAATTTTTACAGTTTTTTTAACCCTGAGAAGCAAGCTAGCATGCTTGTGTCCTCCCCCCCCCCTTGATCTACAAGCTTTTAATAAATAGATTAGTCAAGTCAAGTTTTAGTGGTTTAACAATGAGAGCAAGTTCTAACTAGGGCTGTGAATTTAGGTCCTGCTTCTCATTTCTGAGGCTATTTTGGTTCTGATGAGTTGTTATTATAGGGAATTAAAAAGAAGGAAAGGTCACCTTTGATTTTTTTTTAAGAGTGAGGTTTTTGTATTAAACTGCAAGTTATATCAAGTGCTATTCAGTACTTTAGTGAGCATCTATATTTAGCAATATCCATGCACATTTAAATGTTTTTGGTTAAAAGACGATTGATCTATTGAAATTGTGGAATTTCCATACTAATGTTTTATCCATCTCTGAAATAGAATAGAACATGATGGATTTGGTGAAAGAGTGTCCAGGTGCTCTTCAGAGCACAGAAAATTAGGCTCTTGGGTTATAGCTCCCAGAATTCCCTAGGCATGATGATCATGCTGGTTGGAGGATTGTGCAAGTTGTAGTTCAAAAAAGTAATTTTTCCAAGCCCTGGTTTCCAAGCTATAATAATTCTAGCAGTGCCTGCATTCATTAGGACTACTGTGATAGGAAGATAGTTTGTTTTCACCTGAGGAAATAATGGCATAAATGCAGCATTCAGAGGCTTCATTGTGTGGTCAGTTTAGTTGCTAGCTATACATGATTGATTGATTGGAGTACTGGAGAAAATCTGGGTATGATGTTTCATTTACTGGAGGATGGAAGGGGAAGATGTTGGCATGAATGCTATAAAAGGAGAGTACATCTGAGGCATTGTACAGTTAGTTTACACTTGCATTTTGGACTGGCTGTTGACTTGTGGGTTGATGACTTGTTGCGTATTACACAGCTGCTGTTCCAATAGTAAGCTTTTGCACTAGCAATCACCTAAAACACTGACTCACCTCAGTTATTTACTGACTATAGAACATAGATTTGGGCTTTATAGGTCCATGCAGATTAACTGCCTAGTACAAGAATTAGTAGACTGAAATGCTGATAGACTAGGGGCCTTTGCAGACGGCCAGAAATAGTGCAAATTGAGTCCACTTTAAGGGTTAGGGTTAGGGAATCATGGGAACTGTAGTTTATTGTGGCACCAGAGCTCTCTGACAGAGAAGGCTCAATGTCTCAGGAAAAAAACACTAATTCCCATTATTCCCTTGCACTAACCCTAACCCTAAAAGTGAACTCAATTTGCACTATTTCTGGCAGTCTGCAAAGGCCCTAGATCTCTTTCTCATTTTTTGGGTGCTACCTCCTGGACATTTAAAATGTACTTGGGTGAGGTGGGAAAACAGCCTAATTAGGCACATTACGGGCATTCAAGTAGTGTACCTGGGCATTTCAAGAACTGATACACATAAATAAAACTTCAACAGAGCTTGGAAAAGTTAGCTTTTTGGATTGCAGTTCCCAGAATCCCCAGCCATGTAAAAAAGCAAGTTTTTCAAGCTCTGAATTTGAATGGGCAAATGTATCAGGGCATTTCATATGCATCCACTGTTTGTGCTTATTACCTTTTGGGAACTATGGTCTAAATCCAAGTGATAGCCCTGATTAGAGCAAGCTCATTGAGTCAGTGAAACTTATTGTGGAGTTATCAAATTCCTGCTGATCTGATGAATCTGCTTCAGTTGAAACTACAATAATATTTTTCTGCATCATTTGACTTTTCTGACATTCTTAACTTTAAAAAAAGACTACCCCTTCCTGAGCATTGGTGTGTAAGCTCATTGAGTTTTGGTTTAAAAGGGCTCCACAAATTATTCAACCAGTAGGTACAGGCAACACCCCAAACTTGTACAGTGACTATGGAGTCCATCTTTGCATATTTATGAATTTGGCCAGAAACTGATCCTAGTCAGGAAAAGTTTTCAGACAGCCATACAGGGACAGGTATGTATTGGTGGCAAGTGATGTAACTGTAAGACTGTTTTATGGAAGGACTCTTTCTCATCCTTGAAAAGTACTTTCTTTGATATCAAGGAAGATAAATCCTGTCTTGACATTGTTTTGGAACCACAGTCAGGTACTACTAGGCAAATTGTACAGACCAGCAGTTCCCAGTCTTGAGTCCCGAATTATTGTTGGATTTCAGCCCCACCCAGCATGGCTAGTGATGCCAATTTGTAGACTTCCAGTCCAACAACACCTGGAGGCTCACACGATGGGGAAAACAGATATAGATTGTGCCTGAGTGTAAAGTCATCTTCCCTGGAAACTCTGCCTGTGTGTGGATTAGTCATACCTTGTCTCACCTGATTTGCTGCTTCACCTGAAATGCATTCTGCTGCTCTAGGGTGATTCTATACATCCCTAAGAATTTCAGCTTGCCTCTCCTTTGCTGAGTTCCTTACATTCTTAAGTGTTACGGTAGTTCCTTTGATTTGCCCCTCTTCAGTCAGAATGGCCCTTAGAGAAGCTGTTTGCCTTTTGTGAAAGGCTGCTTTGTGTTTAAGAATGTCAGAAAGCAGCTAATGAACCTGAAAATAAATAAAGTAAGAAGTAAGTAAGTAGTGGCCTTGAAGTGAGTAAGCACAAGCATGTTTAGCTGGACTCGGGAGAAGAGCCAGGTTTCCTTTCAGCATCTGCACTTAGGGGAGACTTGTACAGGAGACTTTGACAGCTTAACCTCTCCCAGTAAAAAGGATCAGGAGCCAAGCAGCACTTGCTGAAATTCTCTCTTCTGTGCAACGTTTAAAGGTATAGAGACCTTATTATAATACTAGATCTGGCAGCTTTACAACACACACTGCTCCTGGTGTGGAGAAAAGCCTTGCAAATGTACTTTCCCCATCTTTGCACAGCTGCTACTCTCTCCTGATCAAGCCTATTCACAAATATTGCTGAGCAGTTATACTGGCATCTAGCCCCCTTCCTGTCACTGCACTACTGCCTCCCACCGGAAAGATTTTGGTGACTGCTGCAACAGCAAAATCATAAATGCTAAATATCCCTGCTTGGCACAGATGAGCAATACAACTGGATAGCAGCTATTCTTGGTGCTATTTGTTCTATTGGCCTTAATTCTGAAAGAGAAAAGTTAGTGCATGCCACAGTCTTTTCAATTCTTGTAAAAATTACTCCTTTAGACAATAAAGGCCAAACTCTTTAAGCTAGCTCATCTACTTGCCATGTTGATTAGGGATTCTGGGTGTGTAGTTTGAAAAAAGTAACATTTCTAAAAGTAATATTTCTAAACTCTGAACATGTACTTGATAAATGGTTTTGTTCAAACTTCTGGCAGGAGAGGAGATTTGAGAGGAGACAGGATTTGATTGTAGTATGTTGGTATGTTGCTCTACCTAGGGGACAGTTTCCACTGTCTCCTCTGTCCTCTGGAGAGTTGTGCTTGCTGCATTTGCATCCAGAGATTATATGTAGTAGTGACGGGGGATTTATGACTGGTCACTTGGAGGCCAATTTTGCTTGCCATAGGCAACCAGTAAATGGAAGATTACAGAATTGGGATCTATATTTGTAAGACGGTTGCATACTATGAATGATTGAGCTTTTTCCCAGTGGGATTAGACAGTTAATTTCTCTTTAACACTTGATGATATAGAATTGGGATTTTTTTTTCCATTAAAGTCATTAACAAACATCAGTGTTCTGTCAAACATCATCTGAAGGGAAACCATCAGCTTTATATCTTTAGTATATTTGATTATCTGTACTACTTTGTTTTATTCTGCATTATGTGTGTGGTAGGGTTGCATTACATTTTAGTATTGTATTTTATATTAGAATAGTTATATTTTTATAATTGTCTTATTCTGTAACTGTAAAGTACCATGGGCATGGACAGTGC
The DNA here is from genome assembly GCA_020142125.1 of Phrynosoma platyrhinos. Taxonomy (NCBI): domain Eukaryota; kingdom Metazoa; phylum Chordata; class Lepidosauria; order Squamata; family Phrynosomatidae; genus Phrynosoma; species Phrynosoma platyrhinos. The sequence goes on along the minus strand of CM034701.1, from coordinate 74,105,630 downwards.
TATATAAATAAACAACAATAAGAAGAAATCAGGTTAAGTATAGTACATTCTGCAAGAAGTTAGTGGTTGCCCATATGCTGTTTCACTACAGTTTTCATCATGGAGCTGATGGTAGTTGAACTCTAGCAGTATCTGGAGAGGCACAGGTTCTCCACCCCTGAGAAATAGTAGTCATGAGATCATTCAACTAGGTAATTAGATATCAACTCAGTGAGCTTCAGACAGGCATCAACATGCGCATACTGATGCTAAGGTTCAGGCCGTGTGACTTGTGATAACTTTCCATTAGCTTTGATGTACACAAGTGTGTGTTTTGAGTATTTATTCTCCTTTTCCCAGTGATGCATTCAAGTCTTTTATTCCAGATCCCAAATCAAGTCTGAAGTCGAGCCTCAAGTCCTTGCAAGATACTTTTAAGCTTCTTTTCTGATGTTCTAGAGCAATGATTTCCAAACTTTGGTCCTCCCGTTGTTTTGGACTTCAGCTCTCAGAAGCCCCAGCCAGTTTGGCCAACAGTTAGGAATCCTGGGAGCTGGAGTCCAAAACATCTTGAGGACTAAAGATCCCAAAACACACAACAGAAATAATCCAGTTTGAGACTGTTTTAACTGCCCATCACTCAATGCCAGGAAATTCTGGGAATTGTAGTTTTGTGAAACATTTAGCCTTCTCTGTCAGAGAGCTCTGGTGCCACAATAAATTACAATCCCCAGGATTCCCTAGCACTGAGCCAGGACAGTTAAAGTGAGCTCAAACTGGATTATTTCTGGAGTGTGTTTTGGACCAAAGTTTGGGAATCACTGTTCTAGAGGGTAGGAGCCAAACTACAGTAATAGATTCCATTTACAAGAAGGCAAGTTTTGACTAAAAATTAAGATGAACTCCTGTTTGACAATGAAATGGAGTGCCTAAAAAGATGGTAGACTCTCCATTTGAATTTTTAAAATAGATGTTAAATTGCAAAAATGTTTTAGCTGTGGATTCCTGCACTGGGCATGGATTGGACTAGATATTTCTTGGAGCCCTTTCCAACCCTATATTTAAATAAAAATACTTTAAAAAATTAGAAAAGCACATGACTAGACTCTTTGTTTTGACTTCAGAAATAATGCAATTGTGGTGAAGAGTAACTGAAAGAAAAGCCAGTTTTCAGTTTTCATCTGTGGCCTTTGTCTTCAAGAGTCACTAATTATTGACACCAGAATTCTCTGGTGGCTTTGTTCAGGTGAAGAGTGATAGGAGAAACACTTGGAGGTGTTTTGCTGTGATGCACTAGTACTTTCTATGGTAACAGCATGAATATGGCACCCACAACATTTGTCTTGGTAAGACATTTGCTCTTTTGATCAAGAGGTGGGTGTGGGGCTGGGTAAGAGGAAGAGGCAACTTCCTCTAAACCCAGAACTGCTGTAGGTTGGGCTCCTGCATTTTGACAGCAGACCTATTTTTATATCTTGTAATTGTCTTAAGGGAAGTGTTGAATAATTGGCTCCAGCACTGATTGAGGGAAATGCATAGTACGTGCATCCGGGTTGTAGCTTGGTAATTCTTCTAATTGGGCTGACAGAGTTGCAGATGGTGACGATTAAATGGCCTTTTTGAATTTTCCAGTTGTCCTGAAGAGTCACTTTCAAAATAATGATTAGATGCCAACAGGGAAATATGGCAATTCATTCCCATTTTGTTTTTTTGCACAGGCAATGAAGATAAGATGTAAAAACAATGAAAGCCGTCAGAATGGATGTTGTTGAAATGATGCTGGAGCCTGTAGGTCTAAGGACTTCTCTAATACTGTATACCTAACAGAGGAACAAGCAGAAAAAGAATTGATGTCTAGTACTTTTGTAAAGTTAGGCTCCTGTCTCTTCAGTGATATCGCTTAGGGCCTTTGCAGACTGCCAGAAATAGTGCAGCTTGAGTCCACTTTAAGGGTTAGGGTTAGAGTTAGGGAATCATGGGAACTGTATTTTATTGTGGCACCAGAGCTCTCTGACAGAGAAGGCTCAATGTCTCAGAAAAAACCACAATCCCCATGATTCCCTATTACTAACCCTAACCCTAAAAGTGGACTCAATTTGCACTATTTCTGGCAGTCTGCAAAGGCCTATAGTTTCACTGTTAAGTCTGTATCCCCCCTCCCTAATGTGGAAGAAAAACATAAGATATAGCATAGCTACTTTCATTGCTTGAGTGTGGATGGAGTGTTGCACTTGAAGGATGGAAGAAACAGAGAGAGATTGACTTCAGATATCCATGCTCAACCAGAAATGTTCAGTTAAGTGACCTTGGAGGAGTAACTCTCCAAGCTCAAACTGCCCTGCACGTTTTTGTTGGGCTGATACTACTTTTTAAAAGCATGCAATCAGAATGAAATAACAACTCTATTTTTGATCTGTAGAATACAGTATTCCATTCTATGATCACTACAGCCATCTGGTACTGAATTTTCAGTGTTGGGTATCAGATACAAAAAGGGGCATACAAGGCAAAAAAAGCGGGAGCAATAAGGTTGAAGTGAGAAATCGGATGGATCAAAGGGCATAGGAAAGGCATGCCTTCCCCTTCAGTTGCTTCCCAAAAGATAGGAAGAATCATATGAAGAAGGGAAGTGGAAAACATCCTAGATGATACCCCCACCTCTAAGATACAGCAAAATGAAATGGAAACTGAATGTAAGCAACAAAGAGGAAAGAGGAATAAATTCCAGCAAGGTTTGTATGTTTTAAAATTTGGTTCCATGGGCAGGGACATGGCAATGGGTGGTGTATATTGCTTTAAATGCTGTTGCAGAAGTCTCAAACAGTTGCTCATTTTAGACACTTTTTCATTTATGGTTTCTGGGGGAAGGCAGTGGATGGATGGGTGGGAACCTAGTTTCTGCACACAGAGCTGTTTGCCAGTGTTGTTCTTTATGATTTGGTGGATTTTAGACATTTTGGTTTGTGTGAGAAGAACCATGTCAGGAAGGCAAACACTGTTTACTTTGCTATCTGAATCTGGTGCCCAGGTGAAACTTCCTGAGATTTGAATGCCAGGAGATTTATTTATTCAGTTAGCTACATAGTACAATAACATCCAAAACCCACAACACAATGATACTGTTATTGGCCATTGTACCAAAATGCACAAAATACATGATGCAAGCTTTTGAAGCTTCATTGACTTCTTCATCAGGCAAAGGTGTTAAAAATCATATAGGAGAAAGAAAAATATGGTGATGCTAGAGTCATAGGCCTACATTTTGTCAATATATTGTTGTTCTCATTTAAGATGTTATGGAGGGATATCCATGTAGGCAGAGGCCACTCTTCCCTTTTGGCCATGTGGGCTCTGGGAGACAAAGAGTCTTAAAGTCCAGGAAATAAAATTAGATAATTTAAGAACCAGTGGAGCTTTGGAAACTTGCATCATGTATTTTGTTCATTTTGGTTCGGATCCCAAAGCCCCACCCAACATGGCTGATGACAAGGGACTGTGCAAACTGAAATCCAGAAGCCTGGAAGGCCAAAAATTTTCCCTCCCTTGCTTTAGGCAGATGGTTGAAAAATGTGGCCTTTGGATCTTAAATTGGGAAACTGTCTTGGTGATCCTCCATATTTTGCTACAACAACAATAAGCTGACTTCTGCATACATTCTTAACATGCATAGTTAATTTCATTTTATAGCTGACTACAGCGCACGCGCCCCATCCGTCAGCTTGCTATCTGTGGCTTTTAAGGTTACGTGGATGGCAAGCCCCAGAAGTTACAATGGTGCACCAGTGCTCGGCCATTGAAACAAATGGACTTGAGGTCCTATGTTTTTTGCTGTATGCAAGGGGAACCAGAACGGATCCCCCACCTTGTTCTCTTCCTGTGGAAGGAGTATATTCAGGGCCCTGAGAGTAATCATCTACTGACTTCTGAAGACATTAGGCCACAGTTTCATATTCTTTTCCATGTCATCATTACACCTTATCAATAGAATTTTCAAGCTTGGTCTTCAGAGCCAAAAGGACAAGAAAGTTGATTTAAAGGATGATGGTACAGAAAAATTGTGATGGTTTACACTTGCCACTGGGCAGCATGTGCATAGCTAGTAGTAGAAAGAGGGTGGGAGCACGTTCCTATTTGATGTGCAAGAAGTAAATGCAACTCACCTTGGTTGGTATAATCTGGTCTTGGGTGGGAGCAAGGTATTTATAGTTTTGTAGAATGGGAATTTTTATGAAGGAGGCTTGTGTTGTACTGCTGACTTTCTAATCAATATGCTGTTGGGGCTCAGATCTCTTCACATACCTTCTGCAACCTAGATACTTTACTTTAAACCTGTGGATGGGGTAAAGAGGATGACTGTATTGCTCACTAGTGGGGAAAGTGCATTCTCCACAGTTGTTGTTATTGTGTTTTTTGCGGGGGTTGGTACAGAAGAAGTGTACGTTCACATTCATGTGAGTACATTTCTTCTTGATGAGCAGGAACTTACTGGGAGCATGTGATTCAGATTACAAACATTTGAAAAAGGAAAATTAACAAACTTGAAAGCCAATGAGAAGGCGAGGCAAAAGAAAAATATGCCATACACTCTAGCTGTGTGGTATTGGTATGCCATTAGTACAGTGGCATGGACATGCAAGGGAGATTTTGAAGACTGATTTGTGGGATCCCCCCAAATGCTTAGCAGGGGTGTAAGTTTGTGTGCATAAATGTTACACATTGGTAGAAGTGTAACAACCAAATGTTTGTTTATCTGTCTACTGGTTACTCTGGGCCAGTGTAGGTAGATAGGTAGCTGTGAATCCTTATTGTTGACTTTATTCATATAAAAACTATAGCCCACCCTTTTGTCACAAGATCTCTGGACAGGATACATTTAAAATCAATACTAACAGATCAAAACAATTTAAAACCATAATAATTTAAATATCTAAGAACATATCAAACATGTTGACAAGTTTAAAATCTGTTTAGAATATTAAATTTTAAACCATGTACATAAATACTTTAATATAAATCAGTTTGGCTCCAAAGGCTTTTACAAGAACATCCCTGTTTTATTTATGCCAGTGTCTAAATAAAGCCAGTGTTTGCTCTAATGGGGCCTACAAAGGGAGGGCATTCCACAACTTATTTATATTCTACCCTTTCGCCACAACTGGGTTTCAAGGCACTAAAATCCTGAATTCTGCATGCAGTACCAAGTTCTTCATTTGTGCAGGATATGGAAGAATGTGTAAGCATGCCCAGTTGAACAGGAAGAAGTCATGAGCAGTAGAGACAACAATGAGAAGGGAGGAGTATTGTGTGTGAGTTTTATCTTTTTTTGCTCCAGGGCATGACACACCATGAGACAGTTTCTAAGGAGATGCGGTGAACCCTCTATATTTAGCCTTCATCTGTACTCCTTTGGAGCTGTGGTTTCTTTTTTTTGTATTTGTGATCCCAGGTGACCCCCTCCCAACTGATTCCTAACTTAAACCTGCACCTCTTCACTCTCCTCATGAGGTGGAGTTGCTTCCTTCTTGAAGATTGTTGCTTCAGATGTGATCAGCACAGCTGTGGGTGAAGATCGCTGCCTCAGACATGCTTCATCTGCACATTGCTGTCCCTCTAAAACAGGGGTAGGCAACCTTTCCCCTTTAAGGGCCGAGGGACTTCAGTTCCCAGAAGCCTCAGCCATGTTGGCCAATAGTCCCCATGTTGGCCAATAGCTCCTGGGATGTTGGGAGCTGAAGTCCCTCGGCCCTTAAAGGGGAAAGGTTGCCTACCCCTGGTCTAGTTGAATCTGTGCACTTTATGCTCTGATATACCACTAATATGTGATAACTAATGTTGAGAACATTTAAGCAACTAGATACTAGATAAAGTTTTGAGAGGTGGGAGAATCCTACTTCTGTAGTTTGCCTTTTCCACTGATAAACAGAACAATGATTTTTATGTGCTGATGTGGTGTAACTTCTTAGCACAAGCCTTTGTGCTCTGGAATATGTACTTTGAGAAATAAAAATGAATAACTTCAGACTATAAGTCTGTTTGGGATGAAGAATGCAGTTGGGCTTGCTACACAGCAAAGAGTATCAGGCCTTTATATTTCTGTGATCCTTCCTCCCACACACACCATCTCCCATCACCATGCAAAAGAAATGAAGAATTAACGTGACTGCAGGAAACCAAAACCATGGTTCCTAGAGAGGAGCCTGCTACTCAGTCTTATTCAGCAAAGGACACTTATCCATGTCTAGAGCTGACCTTTTATCTCAGTGTTCATCCATCTGTGTGTATTCATCCATCTGTCTGTCTCTTACCATTTTGCTGTATGCTTAGTGAATATGCAAGCTCATAGTCATCGCCTTATGCAAAGGTAGGCTGTATGCTTATCTTGTGCTCACTGGCCTCAGGGCCATTGAGTGAACTGAAAAAAATGGACTCAAAGTTGTATTTGTGCTAGTTAACAAAGTGGAGATGAATTGATAGAACAAAAACCACACTGTAAATTAAACTTTCTGATAATAGGGGACAACACAAACTACCCAAATACAGCACTGGACTGTGATCAGTGCTGCATTATGCAGAAATCAGGTAACATGAGGGACTAAAATACTAAATTTCATGTTTTATGTATGTTGGATATTACAACTTTTTTGGTACTGCTATAATCTCTGAAAATTATGCCATCTACAGTTTTGGTATGTCTTAATCTAGGCCTGACTGTGCAATACTGTCAACTGTCCTCCTTTCACACTTCATTGGATCAAAAATATCTTGCTTATTAATAAAAAGTTGCTTGATTTAATCGTTGCTATTAAATTCAGAGTTTCCGCCACAGATTGTAGTTTGGCTTTTTAGAAAGGAACTCTTGCCACTGCTGTCTACTATGGGAAGCTTGTCCTGCTTCCTGTGATATCCTCAGGCTGGCCAAAGACATATTTGTGTTTCCTGTGTTCTAAGACAAGAACCTTTCATCAGGCTCATGCACTTTGGAAAATGTTACATATAGGAAAATCTGTGCCTGCCCATCCTGCGCAGAGCCATGTTTACGTACTCTACCATGCTATTCTTTTCCATACTAGTTAAATTTAGCTCGATCCTGTGTTGATCTTGTTTGGGTGACTTTATGTGCTGTATAAATATAAATAAATAAATATTCCTTTTGAAGGAATATGGGGAGCTTGCTTTCGAGCCAGGTTATTGGTCCCTCTGCCTCAGTATGGTACTGTTAGCATTGAGTGGAAGTGGCTCTGTTTGATTTCAAACAGGTATTACTTTTTTTCAGGTATTTTTCCATCCCTTTCAGGAACTGCCATGTACTGGACATTGGATCACCTTTATGTAAAACCCATTAACACTGAGCCTCAGGTATTCTCACAGTATAAGCCCCCTAGATAGTAGCAGCATGCTTTCTGTTTAAACATCCTAAGTGAGGCCTCCTTCATTTTTGTTGTTTCAAACAGAAACCCAGTTGTAACAGTCTGTAACACACTCAGTCTTTGTAACACACTCCTTTCTTTATTAGTATTTGTAACTCACTTCTTTCTTTCTATCCCCCCACAAAGAGTAAAGCAGAACAGGTATGCCTCATATTTGTGTTAAATGTGGTTTGGTCAGCCTTTTCTATTTAGTTTGTGACTTTAACTTTAATTGCTTCCCATCTTCAAATTTTTGTGTGTTGTACCTCTGGTAAAATGCTAACATTACCTTTATATTTGTTCATGTTCATTGCTCACAAAACACACACACACGTTTGTGTGTCTGTGTATGTTTGTATGTATACTGTTTTAAATATTTTTGTGTTTTAGCTGGTTTAATCATATTTTTAATAATGTTTTTAATTCCTTTTTAACTTTTGTAAATTAATATTTTAGTTGGATCTTTTAAAATTATTGTAATCTGCCTTGGATCCCATTTTGGGAGAAAGGCAGGATAGAAATGCAATAAATAAATAAATAAATAAATAAATATGTGTGCACACAAACATGCACGGAAAGCTTCTGAAAAGCTCAAAACAGCTACAATACACAGTATTTCCAGATGATCTTTCAATATAATGCTTCTCAGGACTAGACCATCCATATACAGGATAATATCATCCATCCTTTTTTAAAATATATATATATATATAGCCCATTTTGGATTCCATGTCTCTGTTTTGCACATGTCAGTTCAGTGAACTGTCATCTTGTGTAATAACTCTTGCAAGCAATAACAGAAACCATGTATTTCTCGAGGACTGACCAGCTGGTATATTAGAGTGAGCATTCCCAGAAGGTAGTGGTGGTTCCTGTAGATCAGGCACCAACCAGTACATCTGTGATGATTGCTAAAGGAGCAGAGTATGACGTGTGTTTTGAGTTTAATTGATCACTCCACTTGCAATCCTGCCTTCCCTATTCACACACCTGCTTTTTCCTACTCTTGCAGGCATTTTGAAATGCTTTGTGTATGCCCTGCAGACCATCTCCTGCCATTGCTAATGGTCACTCTTGAGCTGTTAATGCACTTCTCTTAAAGCTATTCCTGGCAGTGCCAGCTAATGGCAAGCTTTAGTCATGATACAAATATGGTCACAAACCTAGATGTGGGTGTATTCCAATAAATGCTGCTTTGAGGCCCACTCCTGGGGGTGGGGTTGAGATGAGGACAGTCTGGCAGCTGCGTCTTCTGATCATTTAAAGCAAATTCTCAATGGCACTTTTCAGGATTCAAATCTAGGGACGTGTTTGTATGAGAAATATATTAATGATAGACATTTTAACTAAAGTGGACTTACTCAGAGTTTTAAAAAGTTATTTTTTAAAGTATACAGCCTGGGTGATTGTGGGACTTGTCCAAAAAATAACTTTTCAAGCTCTGCTCTGGCTGAAGCAAACTTGCTGTACATCTTATTTGTGGAGTCTATGCTGCATTAAAGACTGAACTTGGTATTTATTTCTATTACTTTTCAAGATAGTTTCCATCAGGTGATGGATTCTGCAAGCTGTAATAACCGAATCACATCCTCTCTGGCATGTGTTTTGGTGGCTAATGTTTTCCCCCACACATACAACTTTCCTCTGAACTTCACAGATCTTTCCTCCCACACAGTCTTTCTTCTTCTTCTTCTTAACAACGTTGTAATGAGATTCTCTTAGTTCTTTCTGGGGGTTTTCTACTCAGTTTCTCATTGTAGTGAATATTGGGGCTGAATTTGTACATCTGCAAAATATATAAATCAAAATTTGCAAAACCAGATCTGTCTTTCCAACCAAGGCTGGATTCAAGAATTGCTGCCTACAATTGCTGTAGCTCCATGAACTTCTATGTACAATTGCCATGCAGTAAAGTTGAGTAGGAGAACTGTATCCCCAATGGAATGGAGTATAATTTTAATATTGCTGTATTGATTGCCCAAGGCTGAAGACACAAATGTAGTGTAGACATGTATATATGTGGTGAATCTGAAAGATAGCTGTACTGGTGTAGCATCTAATACCCTGAGGATCTCAACATCTGTTTTTAAACATCAACAAATTTTATCTTGAAGCTTTTGGGATGCATAAGCGTGGTGGAGCCATTGAGAAGGTGGCATGGCTATTTGGGGAACCCCAGGAGGGTCAGATTTGACTCTGGGGCCTGAGGTTCCCATACCTCTGTTTTAGTGAAAGATTAAAAAAATCTAGTTATGATGGAAAGTTTTGGTTTAGCACTCTGAACAAGACAATTTCATAGGCATCTCTCCTTCAGCTTGTGCCAGGCCTTGTGCCAAAGTTCAAATTTTTTTGGAAGTGGGGTAAAATATTTAAAAGCAAAACTAAAAAGACCCTATCCAAGTTTGCAATATTCTGAATGCAAACATGAGATCAAGTACTTTGAAATAATTTGATTAGAACTCAAATAGCTTGGTCTTTTGTCAGTAAACATGTATTGGTCTTCCGTAGAGTCCATAGCTTCCTTTCTAAATGCTGCTGTTTTGTAAGACCACTATTGCCCTGTAAAAGACAGGTGAAACTTAAAGTTGCAGCTGTGTAAAGGTCTCATGAGTCATCCCTGCCCTCACCCACTACATACAGGCCTCACTTCCCAAATAAAAAATTGTTGCCACGACCATCCCCCTTTATTCGCCTTCTGTGCCAGCTGCTGCTTGTGACAACTTCCTAAGAAAAGGAGAGGTGAACCACAAATGTGCTTTGAAATCTTTTGACAGGGAAGTTCTCTAGAAATTCCCTTTGCCTGATACCTTTTGAACATTAAAGATTGCTGCCTTTTAGAGATAACAGCATTTACTTGTAGACTCTCAGGAAGAAAAAACTTTCACTCAGGGGATAGGAAATAACTGCTTGCCATTAGGCAGAGTGAACCATTACCTCAGGGAGCAGATTTTGGGGCATTGTGAAATGGCTGAAAATTGTTAGTTGTTTGTTCTGTTACCATTGTATTTTTATTGCCAAGAAAGGTGGGTGGAGAGACACCTGTGATGTTTTTCTGCCTCATGTGCCAAAATAATACGCCTACCTTTGGATACTGTGAGCCTTGAGTGGGTGGGGAATGTCCCTGCTTTGAGCGATGCATCCTTTGGCTAGGTGCAGAATCTCACCAATCACGAATGCCCACGTACCTCTTTGACCACAGCATGGGGATGGTAGTAGAGTATGCCAAACCATACATTATCTGCTTCATGTGAAAGTTCTTTCTCAGTCAAATTAATTGCATTGCATCTTCTGCAGCCATCAGCGGCTATTGCCTTGAGCTGCCCTGATTCTGCACTAAGCTTCTTAATCGTCAACCAGACTGTGGGGTTGTCATAAAAAAGCACAGCTTACCCCAGAGTCTAGAGAAGGCTGTGCACATCTGGAGGGCACCAGGTTGGGGAAGGCTGACCTGGATGACAGTGACAATGTCTGCTTCTCTTAGATAAGAAATCTTAGAATGTTTTGTTAAATGTAATACCCTGTGCCGTTAAAACAGTCAGTATTGGTTGTATTACTTGCTGCAACCCTACTTCCAGATTAAGATGTCAAACAATGTTAATCAAGCCTGTATCTTTTTCCCTTGCCTCTCCTGCTATTCAGTATAAATTTAGAGTTCCTTCTATCCAGGAAATAGCCATTGTGATCTCTACTTCATGGAGCAGGAGGCACCTCCATAGAGCATTTAAGATGCTGGATCCACAGCAATAGCAATAGCAAGTACATTTCTATACTGCTTATCAATGCACTTAAGCATTCCCTAAGGAGTTTACAATGTGTAAGCTAATTGCCCCCAACAAGCTGAGTACTCATTTTAGCGACCTATGGAAGGAGGCAAGGCTGAGTTGATCTTGAGCCCCTGGCAGGTATTGAACTCACAGTCTTGTGACTGTGAGTGGCTGCAGTACAGGGATTTAACCACTGCACCACCATGTCTATCTGGCATCACTTTTGTTTGGGATTGAGACTAAGGGCCTGAACAGCCTGCCAGAAATAATCAAGTTTGAGACCACTTTAACTTCCCTGGCTCAGTGCTAGGGAATCATGGGAACTGTAGTTTATTGTGGCACCAGAGCTCACTGACAGAGAAGGCTCAATGTCTCAGAAAAAAACTACAATTCCCATGATTCCCTAGCATTGAGCCAGGACAGTTAAAGTGGTCTCAAGCTGGATTATTTCTGGCAGTCTGTTCCAGCCCCTAAAACAATGTTATTTCCTGCCAATTTCCATGAAGAATCTGGAGAGCCTGGAATGAGTGTCACAGCCTTGCATTTTTAGGAAGCTAAGAATGTCCAGATCACTTGGAAGCAGCCTGGAAAATAGTCTGATGATGTTCTGCTAATGATGACAGGTGTACCATGCCGCTGATAGGTCAACATAGTGGGAGCCATGACAACATATCTTCAGAGTTTTGTAAGATAGTTTGATATGCATGCTCCAAGTAAAAGAGACAAAAACTGGAAAATACCCAATGGCAATACCCAAGGGGGGGGGAGATACGTCTCCATTTGCTCAGTGGATGGCTGTTTTTATTTTTGGAAAAAGCTATCTTTTCTAGAGTTCCAGTCTATATATATTTCAGTGGATGCCTTCAGAGCTTTTGTCAAAATTAAAACAACCATCCACTGAGCACTTGGAGATGTGCTTCCCTTTTTCTTATGGGCACCTTCCAGGTAAGCCAAGCCATACATTTGACAAGGGGACATGTCAAGAGACAAAGGAATACATTATCTTTTCCATGATTCTGTGATTTTATCTTCTTAGATATTTTAGATTAAAACTAATGGGAAGGTATTGAAGAAGGGACTCATGAATAGCTGGCATGGGAGTTCCCTCTGTTTCTCTTTAAAGGCACTCAGTCACCATATGCACCTTACCTAAAAAATATGAATGCATTTGCTTGATGTCGAGAATAGATGGAGAATTTAAATGAGAGCTTCTCGTTTCTTGTTATCTTTGCTTTCTAGGATATTCATCACTTACTACTACATGGAAAAAATAGTTTAAGCCATTCGTTTTCATTAAACAAAGTCAATTAATTCATTATAGTCTTGACCGCATTTTTTAGAATGCACAGAAAAGATGCTGTACTTTGGAACTTGATTTGGAACAAGCTCCTGTCTGGTTTTTGAAAAGAGACCCAGTTAAACAAAGATTCATGGTCACTTAGAGCAACATACGGCTGGTGCCTTACCCAATGTATTTGAATTACAAATCAATATCTGTGTCTCGCTGCCAAGGTGAGTGCTGAGACAACAGCACTAGGAGTCAGGCTGGTGTAATGATCTGAAGAGGGGGAGGGTAATGTAGCTTCTCCTGTTAGATCTGCCACCTGACTCTTCTCTCTGAGCTTCGCTCTGAAGTATCTGGGTCAAACACATTGAGAGAGGGCTGAAATGTGTTGACATAGCCATTGGATGATCCTATTTGTCTCTGTCTGTGTAGGGAAATGACTCCACCTGGTGGTGAGAAGTGTATTTTGTGCTCATTCTGACTTCTCCAAATTTCTATGGGCCACTGTAGATAGTACTAATGGGAGAGGAATATGTACCACAGGGAATCCTATGCTGCCCTTAGAGTCCCCAGAAGAGCTTGGAACTGTACACACAAAGAGGATATTAAACAGACATCTAGGTTGTTTAGCACTTTAAGTATGGCAGTCGCTGTATATGTAAACCTTAGTTGATGGATTATGTGAGTTGTACTTGGTGGTTTTGGGAATATTTATGAAGAAAAAACCTGCATGATGCCTACTTGGCAACAGGCACAATATTGGAAGAGGGATTGCCATCTGTGTATGACAGGGAGAATCCTTCTAAACTTCAACTGCTATCTACAGGGATTTATTTATTTTTTTGTCAGATGTTTACATCTATCTCAGGCACCAAAATACCTTGGGCAGCTCAATGTGAAATTTGCTGCCGCAGCATGGGCTAACAACCACAAGTATAGATAGCTTTATCCTCTCTAAAGTGTAAAGGTGTCAGTAACTACTAGTCATGAAGGTTAATGGGTATATAAGGCGAAATGTTATTGCACTCATGTGCAGCTGGAGGCTTCAGATTGACTGCTGTGTAAAACAAGGTGCTGTCATATATAGGTCAAATATGAGAACTTTTTAAATGTAGAGAGCCTCATTCCCTTGGGGGAAATGACAGGAGAGAATGTAGACCTCTGATTAAGGCCAGTCAGCTGTGGTTGGGACCAATGTTGGTGGTGTTTTCTTTCTCCAACCTAAATTTTCCCTCCTCTCCTCTCTCCCCTTTTGTGACACACTCGAGATCTGATCAAACAGGATTCTTATGTTCACCTCACGAACATCTGTTTAGTGTCCAAACTGAGCTCAGTTTTGTTTTTCTTATGATAGGTTTTTGCTCCCTAAATGGGCTTTGTCTGAGTTTGTTTATGGGAACAGCTGGCTATGGTAGTGTCAGAAAAGGAAGAGAGAATTGTCTCTCCATAGGGTAATGCTGGTTGCTCTTTACAACCTGTAAGCATGTCATTGGCATTTAACCTCAGGCCATTAATGACAGAAGTAGGAAACCTCTGTGGCAGTCAGTAAAAAGAAATAGAGGGGTAAGAAAAGAATCAAATTTGTCTCACAGTGAGGGGCATGACTGAGGCTTGCTGACCACTCTCTTTGTATCCCCAGACTCCATCACAGTGATGTCCTGCCTTGCCACCAGGGCAGCCAACCTGGCCATTGGGGAGTCCGCAGGATAAAGCACAGGCCAGCAGTATATAAGTATGTGGTATTTTTACTAGCTTGCCTAAGCTCTGTAGTGCTTTTAGCTGCAACTCCGTCTACTGCTGAGAAAAGTTTCTCTTTTTCCACCCACGTCTTGTCCCTTTAGAGCCTGCGCTAAATGAGGCCTCTGAACCAAAGGTTGCTAAATGAGTATGCATGAGTCACTGGCCTTTGTGTTGGAGAGCAGCATACAGCATTGGAACAGATGCTATGAATGTGGAAATTTGTGGTGCGTGTGCTGTGCAACTTACCTCTTCAGAGTGACAACAATGCTTTATTCCCTAATAGCTGAAGGGCCAGCTGGACCTAGGCCCAGAGGAGTCTGTTAAGAATGACCCCTTATTTCTTGGCTCTTTTTTCCCCCGACTAATGCCAAGCAATAATTGCATGTTGATTGTGGATATTGCAAAATGTGCATGCCAAACAACAAAAATATAGTACTTTTGCCTCTTGTGGCCACAGTTGGCATTCATGCAAGGACCCAAGATTTTGCTAAGGGGAGATGGCAACACACTTTGGATGTTTTTGGTTTGCAAGTTATTCCTAAACAAGGATTATGACAGCTGCCATACAGAAGCATCTGGAAAGCCACGGTTGCCTACCCTTAATCTACATTAACTGCAAAAGCATTTGTATGTGAAAAGATTGTGCATCTTGTTAGTTTGGATGGCATGTCTTCCAGAGATGTTGTGGTGTGTTTCTTGGCTTTTCTTGGCTATACTATATTCCTCTTGTTTTGAAGGGAAAGGAACACAGTTTCCTTCCAGGTATTTAGATTATAGCTCTCATCATCTCTAACTAGCCTGGATCTTAGATGTGTTGAATGGTGCTTTGAGGTTAATTGTAATCTATATTTCCTTTAAAAACAGTATTTACTAAAAAAAAAAAAAAAATCCAGATACTCTACTCCTCAATAACTATTCCCAATATCAAATATTCCCTTTTGAGTAAGGTGGTGTGAGTCTCCACTCAAAATAGTCAGAGAGGAAACTATTTTTAGATTAAGTCTTGACTTTTTTTTGTTTTGTTTTTTTGCCCTGGTTATGGGACAGAAATAACATTAGTTGCCCTAGTTGATAACTTGTCCTGGGGAACACATGGAGTGAATGTTTCTTCTGGACCCCTTTTCAGGTTTCTATTAACATCACCCATACTGGCATTCTAGGCCCCTTTGCCACATAGCGCTTAAGGGGATTATGCTTTTACCATCTTACTTATGTATTAAAATATTTATATCCAAGACTCCCACAGCAGAGTAAAATAAAAATCAATTTGAATATTTTAAAACAATAAAATAATTTAAAAGCTAAGAGCATATTAAACCATTTAACATTTGAAACAGGGCAGTTTAGAAGAAATTAAAGCAATCTGGATTACTCTTAAGGAAATGGGTGTGTCACAACATTTGATTGTCTTGATAAGTAATTTGTATTTAAGAAGCCACTGTCAGGACAGAATATAGAGAAACAGAATGGTTTCCAGTTGGCAAGGGAGTCAGACAAGGCTGCATTTTATCATCTATCTGTTTAATGTGCACACCGAACATATCATATGTAAAGATGAATTAGACATGGGGAAAGGAGATGTGAAAATGGAAAGAAGTAATATCAACAGTTTCAGATAGTCAGATAGCAAAGACTTGAGATGATTATTTGGAGACATGGGGCTGGTGTTATCAGTACGCTGATGACACCCAAATATACTTCTCCATGTCTTGGTCAGCAGCTTTGATGACAGATGGAATTTTTCCTCTCAATCAGTGTCTTGAAGTGATAATGGACTGGATGAGGAAAAACAGACTCAAACTGAATCCAGATAAAATGGAGGTACTTACAGTAGGGTGCCCCAAACCAAGTGTTAGTTTGCAACCTCCAGTCCTAGATGGGGTCACACTCTCCTCAAAGGACTGTGTTCGCAGTCTGGGGGTGCTCTAGATCTGTCACTTCAGATGACAAATCAGGTGAATGCAATGGCCAGAAGCACCTGTTATCAGCTTTGGCTGATACGCCAGCTGTGCCCATTCCTGGAAGTAAGGGACCTAGAAACTAGTACATACACTGGTAACCTCACAACTTGATTTCTGCAATGTGCTCTACATGGGGCTACCCATGTGCCTAGTCCGGAAACTCCAATTTGTACAAAACATGGCAGCCAGGTTGATCACCAGAAAATCCAGGAGTGAGCACATAACACCTATTTTGAAATCACTTCACTGGCTGCCTGTTGGTTTCCGGGTGCAGTACAAGGTGTTGGTTATCACTTTTAAAGCCCTACATGGCCTGAGTCCAACCTACTTAAGGGATCACCTACTTCCATATAGTCCACCCCGCACCCTCAGGTCCTCTGGGAGGAATCTTTCAGCCTATAAAGACCAGATTAACTGCAACCCTCCAGAGGACCTTTTCTACTACCGCTCCCAGACTGTGGAACAGCTTGCCAGAAGAGATCCATCAATTTACCAACTTAGATAATTTCAAAAAAGCTGTCAAGACGGATCTCTTCTGGCAGGCCTTTCCTGAATAGAATTCCTCGGGGCTATAAACAAACCTCCTCACACTTGTATTATGCTGCCTTTCTGCCCAGTAGACCATTTGCTATTAATAGATTTTAACAGACTATATATTTTTAAAACTGTGCTAAATTTCATTCTTTTTTAAGGGGGGGGGGGAGATATATGATCATGTACTGTTACTACATATTGTATTAGTTTGTTTTAACATGTAAGATGCTCTATGCAACTATAGTATAAAAGTGGGATACAAATAAAAGTTTTATTTTATTTCATTATTTTATTATTATTGAAGAAAATCAAGGAAGAAAATGCAAAGACAAAGTCACAGCTGAAAATTAAGCGAAAGCGAAAATAATTGTCATAGACAGCTTATATAACTTTAAAGGAGAATGTGAAGATATTGAAATAGTTGGCTCAGTCATTAATCAAAATGGAGACTGCAGTGAAGAAATCAGAGGATGTCAAAGGCTGTATCTGCACTGCAGAAATAATACAGTTTGACACTGCCTTAACTGCCATGGCTCAATGTTGTGCAATTCTGTGATTTGTAGTTTTGTAAGATATTTAGCTTTTTCTGTCAGAAAGCTATACTGCCACAACAAAGTACAAATGCCAGGATTCCATAGCACTGAGCCTTGGCAGTTAAAGTGGTGTCAAACTGCATTCTTTCTGCAGTGCATATGCAGCTGAAGACTTGGAAGAGCAACCATGCAGAAACTAGACAAGATCTTCATGTGTAAAGATATTGAATACCAAACTCAGGATTATAGATCGAGTCTCCCTTACCTGGAATTCTGAAACCTGGAATCTTCCAAAAACCAAAACTTTTTTCATTGATGGCTGACGTTGACACTTTAGCCTTCTAACAGTTCAATATGCACAACTTTGTTTCATGACAAAATTATTTAAAAGGTATATATGAAACATAAATTAATTTTGGACATCCAAGATATTTCATTATGTATGCATATGTAAATACAGGTATTCCAAAATAAAAATTAAATTAAATTTATAAAATCTGAGATCCCAAACAATTCAGGTCCCAAGTATTTCAGATAAGAAAAACTCAATGTATATCTGTGCTGTTGTATTTCTAATTTCTATGTATGGTTGCAAAAGCTGGGCAGTGAAGAAAGTTGATAGGATGACAACAGTGTTGGTGCTAGTTGAGCCTCTAAGGGGAGGGTATTCCATTACTGAGAAGGCTTTCTTCCATGCCCTCTCATAGTGTATTGCCATGACTGGTAGGACACAAAGAAGGGGTCCCCAATCAGACCTTAAACCTCAGGTAGGTATATATAGTCACTCCTTCAGGCTTAAGATCTGATTTAGGACTTTGAATCTTTTTATTAGGACCTCAGACTCAGACTGGAAGCATATTAGTAGCCAGTGCATTTCTTTTAAAACTAGCTTTATAGACTCAGAGCTGGAAGAGACCTCAAGGGCTATCCAGTCCAACCCTCTGCCACACAAGAATACAAAAGCAAAGCACCTCCACTGTTCTAGTCAGTGCTGCATTTTGCACTACTTGTAGCTTTTTCAAAGGCATAGGTTGATACAGCAGCTCTGATCCTATATAATAAGGTATAACTTTACCCAGTTACTCATTCCCTTGATATATCCAGGTTCAGAGTACAGTAAATGTCCTCTGCATTGGACAGCTTCTGAAGTTGATCCAGAAGCTTCAGCTGATTGTGCTTTTATTCTGCCTGCTTTTAATTAATAGTAATTTGATGTAGTTTGTTCTTAATGGATCTGTTTTTAGAGCTTATGATAAAATATCTGGCTGAAATAAATTATTTTACTGCTTTTAATTTATTACTATTTTTACTGTTGTACTTTATTGATTTTATTACAGTTTGTATGGCATCTTACACATGACACAGATAGCTTGTATGTCTTTTTGATAAAAAAGACATTTTGACAAGGCTATTTAGAAAGAAAATGTGCAGGAAGAAAACCTAGTTTGTACTCTGAGTCTCCTCTTTGCTCTGTTTACTTCTGCCATTCTAGTGCCTAGACTGCATATGAATTGTCTGAATTTAGCACATTGCTATACAGGTGCACCAGAACACACAGTGCTAACTATGAAGCATTATATTGATATTATTCTCTTGGGGTTGATCTGAATGCACTGTTGCTCTTGCTTCTTATGAATCTATGAAATGATGAACAAAACTGCATAGAAAAAGATTTGAATGAAAAATGGTCAATTAGTGAGACACAGTTCTCTTTCCAGTGCAAAACGCTTATCCTATACTTAGCCTGAATAAGAGCTGATTTGCTGGTTGTTAACTTTTTTTAAAAAAACACAATATAAAACTTGGTGTGTACTATTTTTGTTTTTTACTTTATCTTGTGTCTAAATAATTGCTAGCAACTCTTCAGCTTGAATTGTATGAATGGTGTGATTCCTAGAATAATTTTCTGTAATGCATTACCCTCTTCCACAGGCTTCTATGGCTACTTTAAGTACTAGACTGTATATCTGGTTGGTAAACAATGCTAGCAGTCATCACAAAGTCTTAGGACATTATCATCTGATATTGTTCCAATGAGTGCATGGCAGACGAATCTGAAAAGGTTCTAGACTTGGACTAATTTAAGGATAATCATTCTCAGTTCAATTTGAGATGTATCTTTTGCTAGCCTTGATACAGATTTTCCTAAAGTAAACCAGTCAACTGATCTCTTTCGCAGTCCCAAAGTCTGATTCATTGCACCAGCCCTGAAACCCTTTGGGTTTTATATGCTAAAATTTAGTTTAAGATAGTATGCTTAGAAGAGTCTCTCTTATCTTAAGGCCAGTGTTGCTGTAGCCAATGTTAACAATAAAATTAATTGTCAACAGTCTTTTCTTCTTATTCTTGTATTTAATTTTTGTCTGACGTTACTGTTAGAACACCATCCTCAACTATACATACTGTATACATTGTGGTAGTGGTGGTGTGTCTTCAAGTCATTTTGACTTAAAGCAACGCTAATGTGGGGTTTCCTTGGTAGGATTTCCTCAGAGGAGCTTTCCATTGTGTTCCTCTGAGGCTGAGAGAGTGTGAATTGCCCAAGGTCACCCAGTGGCTTTCCATAGCCAAATGGGGATTCGAACCCTGGTCTCCCAGAGTCCTACTTCAGCACTCGCACCACGACATCACAATGGCTTACAAGTATCCACTGAAATTCCAGATAACTTATCCTACATTGGATGAAATGGATTATAGTTTACAAAAGCCCATGGTATAATAAATTTGCTAACCTTTAATGTGCTACAAGACTGTGACAGGAAACTGAAATCCTTGTAGTTTCTCTCCCTAGCAAGGTTAGTTATTTCCTAAATATTTTGGTCTCCAAGAAGTGAAAAGTTTAAAATATGTGTAACACTGGACTTGAGACACCAGGGCGAATTTGTGTTCCTTTGTTACGGTGCTAGTCTTTTTGAAGAGTTCCACAGGAATAAGCCATGAACAACATTTTTCTCTGAGATAAAGTACCCTCACCTCAACTACCTAGATAGTTGTGTGTGTGTTCATGTGTGCTAATTTAATGTAAACTTTATGACCAATGCCATAACTTAGATCTTTCTGTATTCAGTTATGTTCTGATTCTTGTGGCTTGAATGTTGCATCTGAAGATACAGCAGTTTATCTGAAGAAGTGGATTGAAATCCATGGAAACACATGCTAAAGTAAACCAGTTTAGTCTTCAAGGTGGCACAAGATTCCTCCTCCACCTCATTGCCTTTTTATATCACTGAAAAGAGTTTCCCTTTTATATCATTAGCAAGTGTTTCCTTTCAAATATATTTGCAAGTCACTTTCTTTGTCTCTCTCCTTCCCCTCCCAACCCCTGCTAATAGAGGGGACAGCACAACAGTAGGACCTTTGAGAATAGAGACATATAGAGACCTTCTGTGGAAAGATGCAAGGAGGCTTCTCTTTGGTGCCTTTTGTAGAGCACAGCATCCTCCTTGGCATTTGCTCATTAGCTTCTACCCTGTTTCTTTCTGACACAGTCATGCAACCCAGGGGAAGTTCATTAAAAAAGGGAAGCCGTTAATGAGAACTTGTTAGTTTCCCTACTGAGAGCTTTCTCTTGCAGCATTGATGCTGTTAACCCTGTACAATCTGGTCTTGTAGCAGCTATTAGATATTGCTATTGGGTATAGCTCAGGGATAGTGCAAGCAAAAGCCAACATCAGTCTTTTCCCCCTCTTCCCCATAGCCTAGAAGGATGTTGAAGAATTTAATTTTCTAATTTAATCTGTGAGGAATTACCCCAGAGGTGGGAGACAACTAATACATATGATCATAATGCTGTGCTGTTACTTTTCCTGGTTCTGTTCCATTACAGTAATGATTCTCAAATCAATATGCAGTGTAAAGCAGTTTTTTATATTTGTTAAGTACCCTTGTTAAATAGAACTGTCTTCCCTGATGCCTCTATTCAGTTCTGAACTGATCACCTCTTGTGCAGTATAATATTTAAAGAGAGTTGAGATTTTTAACTACAGTAAGAGAGTTTCTGCACTTGTAATAAAGCTTTTGAAGCTTGTAAGCCAGGGATGGGCAACGTTTTATAAACTGCCCTCAACTCATGTGACCCTGTGGATGAGACATCTCCAAGCCCCCTTACCCTCCACTGCTCTGCTCAAATCCTACAGACTCATGCCCGTGACCTCCCTTATTAAGTCTAGCCATCTGGCATGATCTTCCTCTCTTTCTGCTACCCTCAACCATTCCCAGCATTATTGTCTTTTCCAATGAGCCATGCCTTCTCATGATGTGATCAAAGTATGACAGCCTCAATTTAATCATTTTGTCTTGTAGGGGTATTTCAAGGTTGATCTGTTTGAGGACCTGTTCGTTTGTCTTTTTTGCTGTACACAGTATCCTTAGCACTCTGCAGTGTCACATCTCATTAATTAATGACACAATTTCATCACACGAAACTGGAGGCCAATCTAGTAAAGTCAAATCTTCTGATTATGGTGGTGGTGATCTTGCTGTTTCATAATAAAAGATGGAACGAAAATGCCTCTCCCATTCATCTGTAGAAATTACATTGTCCAGATAAGGATCCTGAGAGTACTGTATAACAGAAATGGTATGCCAGAATTTGCATACCAAAACTGTTCTAACATGGACCAATGTGTTAGAGAATAGGCACATCCATATATAGTGATTGGGAATACCTGTCAGGGATGATGGGAGTTGTAGCTCTTCACCTCTGGCTCTAACTCACCACCTTGTTATGCAGCAGAGCTGACCAGTTTTGATCATTGGTTGATGCTTCTTTTCCAAGCAGCAGAGTTTCAGAGATAGGCTGAAGACCCTGACAAACTCTCCAAGCCTTTTCACTCTTCTTCCTGAGATGTCTCCAAACTTCTCCAGGATTCAGCTGGCTCTTGTATCTTCCCTCAAGACACCAGACAACTCAGTAGTCTTATATAAAAGATCTACTTTATTCTACTATATATATATAAATACTATATGCCCTACAAATCACAATCTCTACTCCAACACTATTCCACGATATCTCAAACTACTCCACAATATTCTACGATATACATTAGCAAACATTACAATTTATAACCATTGTTAGACACCACCCACCAGTCAGTTTCCACCCAGTGGATGTGTACATACATCCTGATTGGTCCATACAGATCATCCCATACCTAAGACCAACCCAAGTGTTTTATCACTTTACCATGACCACTTAATGAGTCTCAGGTGTTTGCAATCTATCACAGGTGTTCTCAATATACCTTCTATAACTTTGTCCTTGGCTCTCAAGGCTTCTTAATTATATTATCTTTTTCACCTGTGTATCTCCCTGATTGCTCCTGCTTAGTCACTTTGACATTCACATACATATTTTTATTTCTATTACTGTATGTCCCATGTTGCTTTTTCCTTGACAATACCATGGCTTGGACAATTCTAACTTTAGTGCTCACTTGTGTAACTTTACTCTTTAAGATCTTCTCTAGCTCTTTCATGGCTTCCCTTCCCATTCCTTTTATCTCTTGACTACAGTCTTCATTTTGAATGATGTTTGATCCCAGATATGAGAAATGTTTATTTCAATTTCCTCATTGTCTAATTTGCATTCATGTAGGTCCTTCATGGTCATTATTTTTGTTTTCTTTGTGTTCAGCAGCAAGCCAGCCTTTGCACTTTCTTCCTTGACCTTCCTTAGTAATTGATCCAGGTCCATGATGTTTTCCACTAGTATTATTGTGTCATCTGCATATCTTAGAATGTTGATGGTCCTTTCTCCTATCTTCACTTCTCTTTCTTCTAGGTCTAGTCCTGCTCTTCATATGATGTTTTTTTGCAAGTTGGTTAAACAAGTATAGTGATGATATGCAGCCTTGCCTGACTCCTTTGCCTATTGGGAACCATTCTTTTTCTTCATATTTTGTTCTGACAGTGGCCTCTTGTCCTGGGTATAGCTTTCTCAACAGAACTATCAAATATATTGGCACTTCCATGTCTTTGAGAGTATTCCATAGCTTTTCATGATTGATGCAGTCAAAGGGTTTGCTATAGTCTATAAAGGACATGTTGATAAAATACCTGCAGCCCCCACCCTTTTTTGCAGCCTCTAAAATTCCTGTGGAGGAACAGAAATTAAAGACAAAATGCAGAATCACACTCCTGGAAGTTTTCAGGAAATGTAGTTTACTTGCTGAGTGACTTTATTCCCCCCCCCCCGAGCCTTTTAAACATTAAAAAAGGGGGATTTTTTTAAAAAAAATCCAGAAATGGAATCCCATCCACTCCTGTTTTGTTGTAGGGATTTTGCATGGCCACGATGAGGCCAGAGGGAGGGCAGCCTCTAAGGCTTCGAAGTTGTCCACCCTGCTAACAGTGAACACTTGATAATCCAAAAAAGTTTACTTAGAAGGCCTATAGATTTCAATTTGGCTTCAAAGTGTGTGAGCACTAGGGATTGAAGTCTTCTTAAGCGTGGTTAGAATTTCATTGAGCTCAAAAGGATTTCCTCACTGCAGATGATTCCCCACCAGGGCTAAATCTCGATAGAGTAGTTGACATATTGTCTTGCTTCATTTGCATGCTTGAATGTGCTCTTGAACATGTCTGCTCTTCAAAACCTTTAGAGCTGAGCAAGCTTGTCACTTTGTCTCCTTCAGTATGTGGAGATAAATAAAAATGAAGCAACATTATTATCACTTGCCTCATGAAAGAAATTAATCATATATTCTAATTTTCAGAAAGGCAAGCTGGATGAGTTCAGGGGGAAGATTTTAAAAAGGGACAGTCTGTTGCTGTGATATATCTACATATGTATATTCTGTATGCTCATAAAAACAGCACAGAAGAATCCATCTGCTATATAAAAGTAATAGCATTAGAAACTATTTCTGACGATGCAAATATATTAAATTTTAGGTAAATTGTATTGCTCTACTTTATCAGACTAACGCTTGAGTGTCTTTATTTTTTTTCCAAAAAAAATCCTCTGCCTTGAATCTTATACTAGGGCTTGTTCTTACATCCAAATATTGGTATGGCATGCTTTCCCTCCAAACTGCAATAATGTTGAATGCAGGAGATAATATATCTGATGCGTGGATAGTGACAATTTTGCATGGTCATATTACCTTTTGTCTAAGGAGCATACTTACACTACTTGGATCAGGTTCCCATATGTGATATGGTTTTCTGAGAATGGTACAACAGACCTCTTGCATGGAAAGGTTGTCTCCAATTTGTATAGGCCACATTTATGTAAGGGACCCCTCCTTAAAAGTTGTGGTTTCTTTTTGAATATGCAAAACTGAAACTAGTGCGGCATAATTGGGCTGTAGAAACTGAGAGAGAGAGATTTAATCCTCTGTCTAGGCTACATGCTCTGTGAAGGAAGGAGAGCCATCTCACTGGGAATGGAGAACAGTTGGAAGATGACTGAACTTTCAACATACTTGATTCTCAGCTTACAACACCTGCATTCATGGGGCAAGTGGGTTAACACGTTGGGCAGATCATGCCATAGCGTATGCCATAGAGTAGATTTCTGGGGTTCAAGTTAACAATGTCAGCTGATCACTCTGATGTCAGAGAAGGGGTGATTCTGTTCCAAACCTTAGTTTAAACTCTTAAGCAAGACTGCGCAACTGTTGAAAACTAGGGGACTGAATTAGTGCTCCAGGAGGACTGCACCTGCTCTCCTCTCCCCCCCATCAATATTTTTTGCCCCTAAACACCTGTTTTGGGGGCTTCCTGGGCTCCTAGAGGGCATTTTGGGACATTTTGAGGCTTTTTTTAAAAAAAACTGACAAAATTTTGTTTTGACCCCAGAGGAGTCTGAGGTGGCCCCAAACATGTGGAAATGGTCTTTATGCCCCCCAGAGATCACCTGTGGACACTTTGAAGCAAAAATAAAATATCTCCAAAGCAAAATAAATATTTTTTTTACTCCCATTCACAAAAATGCCCCAGGGGAGCCATACACAGCTTGCAGCTGCACTTTATCCTCCCCTGTTTTAAAAGAACTTACCAGGATGCTGAACCAGTTTTGGAAATAGGGGTCAGCACTTTGGATATTTCCTTTAAAGTGTGGACTAAAACTGTGTGGATTATCCACTCAACTGACATAAGAATTTCTACCAGCTTTCTTCCTTTCTTTCCCCCCAGTGCTTTGGTTTGGTGGCAGTTCAACACACTCAGTGTCCATCCGAACTCCTCCTGCTTCCATGATTACAACACTTTATAGAATAACAGAATCATAGAGTTGGAAGAGACCACAAGGGCCATCCAATCCAATGTTGTGCGGCACTTGAATGGATGATAAACCTAATGGATGCTGCATCGTATTCATTAAGGTCTGTTTCAGATCAGTAAGTGCATTTGAGAAATGCAGCAGTGGTTCAGGAATGAAAGAGACTCCATTGTAGATCTATTTTTCCTATTCCCTTGTCCTTTACATTGGTTCTACATTGTTCAGCCTTTCAGCCCTACTTGCCGCTTCTAGTTGTAGACTCAAAAAGTGGTTTTGTCTGACAGGGAAAGATGCTATGATGTATGAAGGATTGTGCTGGCATTTGCAGATCTTCTCTGCTTTGCCTTTTTGTAACACCAGTATAGATGATTGTCTAACTCAGATCTCAGAAGAGGTTGAGAAACATAATATACATAAATAAGCAATGCTTCCTGTGTATGTGCCTTGGACTGACTTCAGCATATTTGCAAGGTCAAAGCAAACTGTTGAGTTTTAGTATGCATGGGGAAAGAGGAAATGCTAATTTTTTCATGTAAGGATATGGGAAATAGGACTGTTACTTCATGGTGCTTTTGGCTGTGTTTTGCTTTTCAGACTGTCTTGAGTTGTAGGAAACTGTCTTTATACTGCCTGAATCAGGCCCTTGACCATTCTAGGCCAGTATTGTCAGTTCTAACTGGCACTAGTTCTTGAAAGTTTCAGGCAAGTTTCTTTCCTAGCCTTTCATGTAGACTCTTGGTGTTCTTTGATGGTCTCCCATCCAAGTGTTAATCAGGCTTGGTCCTGGTCAGCCCCTGAAAACAGAGAAGAATGGACCATGTTAAAGGCAGTATGAAAGTGTCTTGCTTTCAAAAAATACAGAATACACAGAAGTGGTTCTGAGCTGTTTTTCCAGGATGCTGGTTGCAGGCCATCCAGTGGGTTTCCATGAGTGAACAGGAATTTGAACTGTGGTCTCCAGAGTGTTAGTCCAGCACTCAAACCACTGCACCATGCTGACTCCATCCTCCTGATACATTGATCCTCAAAGGCCTTTCTTTTAAAAGTAACAAATTTCTGGATGTAAATAGTCTAACTCAGGGTTTGGCAACTTTTTCTGCCTCAGGATAATCAGGGGATTGTGAGCACTGTCAAAAATGCTCTTCACCCTTAAAAAAAAAAAGGCGGGGGGGAGAAAGATTTTTTTATATTTGCCTTCAGTCTGTTGACTGCAATAAAGGCAATTGTATTGTATTGTAAGTACTCCTTGCAAACAGAAGGAAGAAGAAAACCCAAAAGTGACTCAAGGAGTACCGTATTTTCCAGCGTATAAGACAACTGGGCGTATAAGATGACCCCCAACTTTTTCCAGCTAAAATATAAAGTTTGGGACATACTCGCCGTATAAGATGACCCCTCTTCCAACGTACACCAAATAAAAATTAAGAAAACATCAGATTTGATTTCAATATGGTAATTTTAATTCAAATGCTTATGACATGCAGGTACTTAGAAGGAAAACTGTCAGTTATAAACACAACAAACTACAGCTCCCATGTTCCCTAGCATTTATTTCTGCAGTGTGTTTTTGACCTTACTTTTTAAAAAATAGTCCAGATTTAAATGTTGCTTTAAAAATTATTTCTATCTCTCAGCTATGAGATGGTTGGGGGGAAATGAGAAAGTGTTGGGGGGGAACGACTGCCAATATACTAGTTGATGCATTCTGGGGTATGTACAATTTGCAGCCAAGTAAGTGACCCTGGGCATGTCACACACTCTCAGCCTCAGAGGATGGTAATGGCAACTCCCATTTGAAGAAACATGCCAAAAAAATTCCATGATAAGGTTGCCTTAGGTTACCACAAGTCAGAAAGGACTTGAAGACACACGAGAACAACAAAAAAGTCTGCCATTCTTTCATAGGTAGTACATGGGAAT
>CM034701.1:74039288-74050185 GCA_020142125.1 Phrynosoma platyrhinos | reverse complement strand
CCCCAGACTGCGAACACAGTCACTGGAGGAGAGTGCGACCCCATCCAGTTGCAAGGAAACGCAAGGAAACACTTGCAACATGAAGTGTTGCAAGGAAACACTTGCAACATGATGATACTATATCATGAAGTCAATTAGTGTGGCATTGGAATCTCACCATGAGGTGGCTGGCAAGACCAATATAATGTCTGTCTTCCAAGTTTATCTTCTGGGTGGAGTTGGAGAGATGAGATTGTACTTCTCTTGGAGTTGATGTCTATGGGTGGAATCCTGGCCAGGCCCTCACTGAGTATGCTTTTACCCTTCAGAATACAAACATTACATTTGCCTTTGTCTTTCAGGAAGGTGCAATTTATGGGGAGCACATCTGGTTTGAAACCAATGTCTCTGGGGACTTCTGCTACGTGGGGGAGCAAAACTGTGTAGCAAAAATGCTGGTAAGTTTTGGTAAGAGACTGACCATGCCTGCTAGACTCATTCAGTGTGTGAGGATGTATTGCCATCTGGTGGGGAGGAAGCAGAAAACATCTAAAGCCACACATCCCAGAAATCACTCAAACAGATGTCTAAAGCTTGGCAAACTACAATTGCCCCTCCGTTTTCGCAGGGAATCTGTTCCAGACCACCACCACCCATGAAAACGGAAAAACACCAATATTCAAGCCCTATTGGCTTGAATGGTGGTGTGTGTCCACGGGCGTCTGCAGGCACGCGCCCCATTTTAATCCCCTCCGTTTGCCTCCGCGAATGGGTGCATGAAGCATGCATGAAGAAAAAAAAGACTCAAAGTCTGCGAAAATGGAGGGACAGCTGTACTTCTAAAAAAGAAATTGTTGCTATCTTTATTATCTCAAGGTCCCAGATTTAATGAGATAACCACTGTAGTTAAAATTTTGCTCTGTGACACACCTTCCTCCCATCCATCTCACTGTTTCTTTGACACCCACAAAAGAGCATGAAGCACAGCTGTAGTCAGTGCTTCAACCATGGGATATTCCTCCTCCACCATTTAGTGAGGCCACACCTTTGTAACTGTTTAAAAAAGCATGAGGAGTTAACCACTAGAAGAGAAGCCTTATGCATTATCAAGTTGTAATTATAATGTAATACACTTATACTTTACTAACTGGGGAAAGATGGTAGTTACAAGCAGCTATTTACTTGTAACTAATTACTTCCATGCTTTACAAGGCTGTGATGAACAGAATAGTTGTGCTAGAGGAAATGAGGGTGGAGCTGATGTAAGAAAAATGTGCCCCTTCATGTTGGAACTGGTCCAGTTACTAATGGGTAATTCTTCCTCTTTTTTATAGTAACTAGAATAGCTACCAAACCCACAGCACATGGGTTTATTCTGCTCACCTTTCTGAAACTAGAGTGGAGGGAAGGAGATTTGTGAATTTATGTTCTTTGTAGTCTCTGTGACTCACACATATGGGTTGTTCTGCACCTGCACAGATCCTATTGGAAACTTTTAAAGCTAAGCAAAAGTGATTTTTAGCAGTAATCCTGCCCCTCTCCGATGTGCATGCATTAGCGTTCTTGTTCTTTTCCTCACTTCCTTTTTGTCCACCTCAGCAGCAGCAGCATTTGGAACTTCACTCTCCCACAGAAATTGCTAAAGGAATTTCCTTGTTTTTATAGTTTTAATCCTACCATCATTTAATCCAGTTTATCCTGATTTTGTGTGTTGTTCAGTTTTGTCTACCATTTGATCCCCCCCCCTTTTTTTTTTCTTCATGCATGCTTTTAAGCTCATGGCATCAAAGCACTTGTTGGGGGCTCTATAATCCAAACTGATGGTCACTCTTGCTGCTAACTTTTCTTGGTTGAAAGCTAGTGGAAACTGCAAGCAATGCAAATTCTTTTCCAAGCAGGCTTTGAAAAACTGACTCTACCATTTTAAATTTCCTGAGATGGAGACATCTATTCAGACTGGAGTTGCTTCTGCTATTTCATGGTCCACAAGCAGGATGAGAGTATCTCAGAATGGGTTCCACCATAACATCTCAGTTGAGGCTCATCAGGGATATATCAGAGATATCAACAAATTTGCTGAAATTCAGAATAGTCACTATTTCAGCCATCCTGTCTCTACTCAAGAAAGGGGATTGATTCAGAACTTTTGACCTTCATGAGGCTTATTTTCATAGCTCTCTTCATCAGTCATACCATTGTTTCCATAACAGACAAGGCCTACCAATTCAGAGTCCTGCTTTTTGGGCTATCCACCACTCCAAGAGTTTTGGGCTATCCACCACTCCAAAATGCATGGTAGTTGTAGCTGCTTATCCTCACACCCTGGGAATAGTAGTGTACCTTTACATAGGTGGTTGGCTTCTGGTGGCTCACAGACAATGCTAACTTTATACCAATCTGCAAGAGAAAACTTTGTTCTTTGTGCTTGTGGACATCACAACAAAAACAAGTCCAAATGGTGCTGATCCAATGTATACAGTTTGTCAAGGCAGTTCTCGACTCCACAGACAGAGCAACAACATTGTTGAAGTCAGTTTTCCTTATAGTGAGAACAAAGCACCCCAGAGTGTGAAGTGCAAATTCTTCTTGGACTTTTGTGGTTCACAGCACAAGTAATACCCTTGTCCCAGTTAACACATGAGGTCTCTGCAGCAGTGGTTTCTAGTCCACTTCAATTGCTGCTGCTGCTGCTGTTGTTGTTGTTGTTGTTGTTTTTATTTTTATAATTGTAATTTATTATATCATGCCTTTCTCCCAATATAGGGACTCAAGGCAGCAAACAGCAGATTTAAAACAATACAATTTAAAAACAATACAAAATTAAAATGTATAAATATAAAATTAAAAAAACAATTAAACCATTTTAAAAGTTAAAATGGTTATGAGTTAAAATAAAATATGTTAAAAATACAAACCTTAAAATTTTGTTAGGACAACATTCCCAGCCCTTAGTTTGCAAAGGCCTGCCAGCACAAGAAGGTCTTTATCTGCTGTCAGAAGGACGGCAGGGATGGAGCCATCCTGGGCTTCATAGGGAAGGAGTTCCAAAGCTTGGGAGCAGACACTGAGAAGGCCCTCTCTCTTGTTCCCACCAAATGCACCTGAGAGGGTAGTGGGACAGAGAGAAGGGCTTCTCCCGATTATCTCAGTACTCTGGAGGCTTGTACAGGGAGTCCTTCAAATAGCATGGACCCAAGCTATATAGGGCTTTATAGGTCAAAACCAGCACTTTGAATTGTGCCTGGAAACAGACTGGCAGCCAGTGGAGCTGTTGCAACAAGGGAGTTGTAGGTTCCCTGTAGCTAGTTCCAGTTAACAGCCTGGCTGCAGTTCTTTGGGTCAGTTGAAGTTTCTGAGCACTTTTCCAAAGGCATCCCCATGTAGAGTGCATTATAGTAATCCAGACGGAATATAACCAAGGCATGTACCACCATGGCCGGATCTGACTTCTTCAGGAACGGGCTTGTCCTGAATGGCAGCTGCTTTACCATTCACTGATCTGGCATTCAGCAGCAGCATTTTCAACCCAAGGGGATTGCTGCCATGGCTATCCAGATTATTTGGGGTGGGAGACAGTTTGGGGGTAACTAATACCCTATCATAAATACTACCCCCAGGATGATGTTTCCCAATATCCTGTATAACTTCAATGGCTGCTCCCTGATTACCGTTATTTCCCTCCTTTGCTTGGTGGTGCATAGCAGGCAGCAGTGGCCCTACCCCTAGGGTTGCCATTTGTCCTCAAAGACCGGGAAAGTCCTGGTTTTAACCCTTGTAAAAATGTCCCAGTTGGTTGAAGTTGCATTTCCAGGTTTTGCCAGGGGCCCATCTTTAGGAACGCGAAGCGCAGAAAGGAGAGAAAGGCAGGCTAGGTAGGACCAGAGTCGCTTGCTCTTTCCTAGTGCCTCTAGCCTCAGTCAGCCGCCCAGTCCGTTCTCCCCATCCCCTTGCCTGTCTTCCTGGAAGTGCACTTGCTCCTGTGAAAGAAAGAGGGCTTTCCTCGGGGGGCAGGGGGAGGGTGTCACCAGGAACCTGAAAGATCCTGTCGGACCGGCTGAAGGAGGAGGAGGTGGAGAAGAAGATGGGCATCCAGGGAGCCTGCCTGCTGGCCCTTCTGCTGGCACTGGTGCACCTTCCCCAATTAGTCAGACGCCAAAAGGAACTGGAGCTCCCCAGCAAAGGTAGATGCTCCTCCTTCCCACCAGAGCCCCTTGGAAGTGGACAGGGAAGAGGGCGGCTCAGGGTCCAGAATCTGCATCTGCACTACAGAAATGATCCAGTTTGGCACCACTTTAACTCCAAGGACTCCATGGTATGGGATCCTGGCGAGTAGTTCTTTGTGACCCCAGAGCAGAGCACCTAAGAGGAGCGAGGAGCTCTGGTGCCCCAACAAGCCGCAATCCCCAAGATCCCATAGCATGGAGCCCTGGCAGTTAAAGTGGTGCCAAATGGCACTTTTCTCCTCTTTCCTTCTCCTCCTGGTGTTGCTGCTGTGGAGCCCAGACCTGGGAGGGAGGAGCAGCAGGAGGAAAAGCCCAGCCACCACCCATAGGTGGGGATCCAGGTGGCGGATCACGCACAGGAATCCGGGTGGTCATCCAACCCACTTTGGCTTGGCTGGGAAGGAAGGCAAGAAAGGAGCAGCCACAGGGAAGAACCACCCTGAAGACCCAGTTCGCCTCTTGGACTCTGTCCACACTGCAGAAATAATCCACTAAGGGCCTTTACAGACTGCCAGAAATAATGCAGCTTGTGTCCACTTTAACTGCCCTGGCTCAGTGCTAGGGAATCATGGGTACTGTAGTTTTTTTTCTGAGACATTGAGCCTTCTCTGTCAGAGAGCTCTGGTGCTACAATAAACTACTGTTCCCATGATTCCCTAGCACTGAACCAGGGCAGTTAAAGTGGACTCAAGCTGCATTATTTCTGGCAGTCTGTAAAGTTACTAAGATTCTAAGAATGTTATTAAAAATATCAAAAATATGGAAAATCTTGGTTTTATATATAGCAACTGATATAGATAAGAGGTTAAAAATGACTAGATATTAAATACATTATATGTATAAGAATTATTTAACAAAATGTATAGAAGTCTTTGCATTTTTTTCAGGTGGTCAGCAAGAGAGAAAAAACTAATTCAGAATTTAAATTAAGGAAGTGGATTATTTCTGCAGTGAATATGCAGCCTTAGTGTTTGCAGCTTTTATTTTGGAGTGTACTCCATTTTTGGGGGGAATGTTGTCTATTTTGTGTTGCCTTGTCCTCCTTTCCTTTGCAATATAAATATAAATATACATTTGGTTCACCTAGTTCATTTACAGCTATATGACATACACTGAATTTTATTATGTACCCAACCACATTTTTCTGATGGATTTATCTTCGTTATGAGGGTGTATTATAAAGTTTTAATTATCACCTTTTAAAAATAATTGACAGAAAATTTGTTTTGATTTGTAGTTAACTTATCTCTACATAGTCACCATCCAGATTTACACATTTCTCCCAGGGGTTCTTGGCTCTTCAAATACTGTTGTTGTAGAAGTTTGCAGATTGCACCTTAAACCATTCTTCCACTTCATGAATGATGTCATCTGTGTTGTCAAATCAGTGACCCCACAACAGATTTTTAATTTTTGGGAAAAGAAAAAGTCACTTGGTGATGATGATACTGGCAAAATTTCATCAATATACCATAATAACTTCTAGGTGATAATTATTATTTTATGATACCCCCTTGTACTTCTCCAGCTTATACTTTAATCACTTCTGGCACAACCTGTAACAAAAATAAAGGACACAATGAGCTGATTTTCTCAATATCATGCACTTGGGACAAATGATGACACTGACAAAATTTCATCAATATACCATAATAACTTCAGGGTCATAATTATTACTTTACAATACCCCCTCATAAAAATGTCTTGCTGGCTTGCAGTATACTTGTAAAACTTTGAGTAAGAAAAAGCTTAAAATTGTACTTTACTAGCCACCAACCCTTGAATGAATCGTTGTTGTTGTTGTGTGCCTTCAAGTTGTTTCTGCTTTACATATACCCTATCATGGGGTTTTCTTTTCAAGATTTGTTTGTCTTTGCCTTCCTGTGAGGCAGAGAATGTGACTTGCCCAAAGTCAACCAGTGAGTTTCCATGGCCGAGTAGGGATTCGAACCCTGGTCTCCAGCGTTATAATCCAACATGCAAACCATGCCAGCTCATGCACATAAGCCTAGGACCCATTAAAATAATCCAACATAAAATTAAAAATATATAATTTAAGATAACTCTAATACATCATGTTGGCTGGAGAGGAGGGGCTATATTTCAGGCTTCTGTCCTCCAGGAAGAATGTCAAAATCTCCCATTTGTGTATGACTGAGAAGCATGGTGACACAGTGGTTAAATGCCTGTACTACAGCCACTCACTCACAGTCACAAGGTTTGTGAGTTCAGTACCAGCCAAGGGCTGAAGCTCAACTCAGGCTGGCATCTTTCCAAGGTTGCTAAAATGAATACCCAGCTTGTTGGGGCAATCAGGTTACACTTTGTAAACTGCTTAGGGAGTGCTTAAACGCACTGATAAGCGGTATAGAAATGTACTTGCTATTGCTATGAATATATATATATTTGGCATTTAGTTGGGTGTGTCCTCCATTTTTCCTGAATGTCCTACATTTGTCCTGGTTTTGTGGAAGAGAATTATGGCAATCCTACCTGCCCCCACAGTATCCCCCCAGCCCAGAGAGCTACCCCAGTCCAGCTGGGGAACCTGCAGCATACATTTAGCTGGGCCTCAGTCCTGCAGAGAGACACTCACTCTTGAAGTGGTGAAAGCGTGATGAAAGAATCTCAGCAGAAAAGTGGTGGCAGATAGGCTTTCTCTCCTTTCCTCCCAGGTGGTTGTTTGGTCCTCTTCTCTCTCTGCAAAGTGCTGTGCTTGCAAACTCCTGCAGTATCTTTGTTATATGGGAAACCAGCAGCAGAGGTGGCAGATAGAACAGGCTTCCTCTCCTTTCCCCCCAGATAGTTGTTTGGTCCTCTTCTCTCTCTGCCGAATGCTGTGCTTCACTCTGTACAACCTACTTTATTAAAACTATACAACCTAGTAGTAAACTATACAACCTACTCTTAGGCAAAGTGGCCAACCATACTACTTCATATACAGTACTCACTACAGTGGTGAAGATTCTGTTGAGAGCTGGCAGAGTGTAATGCTCTGTTGGTGTAACTCCACAAGGTTACACCAGTAATCTTGGAGATTTCCTTCTGCAAACTGATAAAATATGTAACCACTGCTGCATCAGTAAAGTTGCACAACATAAAGCCCCAACAGGTTTTCACTTTTGACTTGTAACACTTTTGAGAGTCTTCAAGAAATCACACAGGAAATAACTTTCCTAGCACATTTCAAAATAAAGAAAAACAGAAAAAATAGAAGTCAAGATGTATGTTTATCTTGTGGAACTGACAAGTTTGTTCTTAATGAAAATCCCTATATATTAGTCTGCGGTTCTCCCATATACATGATGTTTCAATGTTTTATTTTGTTCTTAATTTATTTGGCCTAAATCCAATTACTAAACTCAGCTGGAGCATACTCACTAAATAATTTGTTGTGGTAAGGCAAAACCTATGTAAATCACAATGCTTCAATTGGGGCTAGCAATTAAATATACACTTTTTAAAAAAAAAATAGAGCCTATTTCAAGTACATGGAAGTGGGATAGAAATAAATGTTTCTAAAGACTTGTTTAAGTGAATTTTCTGTTGAAGAACCATGCTCATACATATATTGATATATGCCATAGCCTATTTGCATGCTATGACCAACAGTTGGGAAAGGCTTATACAAATCAATTACGCTTCTTCCCTCTGTTACATAGATAGGAAAAAAGAGATTTTCCCCCAGAAGGGGCTTTTATCCAGAGCTTTCTTATGCTCTATTTTCCTCTGTTTTATATTGTTTTTCTGCAGAGGCATTGTATTAAGAGTGAAACTTGCAGGCTTTCCAGGCAGTAGCTGATAATACTAACATTTTATTTTCTGTGTTTGCAGCAAAAACCTCTCTCCAAACGCAAGTGTGCAGCTTGCAAGATTGTAGTCCACACGCCTTGCATAGAACAGCTAGAGAAAGTGAGTGACACTGGGTAAAATTGCTCTCCTGTACTGGAAGAAATGAGATAATTCTTAGTAAAGAGATGGAATGTTTCTGCTGGAACTAATATTGGAAGAACATTTATATGCCTGGTAGGAGAAATTCCCAAGGGCCAAACTCTGTTTTTCTTATCTTACTGTTTGCCAGCTTTAAACGCAAACAGTATTTGTATTTAGGGAAACTAAAATTCATAGCTTTGCAGTCAGAAGGCACCATGTTCACTGTTTGGTAACTGGTTAAGCCATGTTAGGTGAATGGGTTGGGAAACACCTGTGTGAGACTGTGGAGTGCTGCTATATGAATCGCTGTTCTTCTTTGAAATTAGTGATTAGAGGGGAAAGGAAGAAAGAATCGCATGTCGGAATACAATGTTCCCTGTAAGATAGAAGTCTTTCATCTTTTTAAAAAATCAAAATGTGTTCACCCTCCTTGTGTTAAATCAACAGATAAATTTTCGATGCAAGCCCTCCTTCAGGGAATCTGGATCAAGGAATATCCGAGAGGTGAGAGCTGTGAGAACAGTTTATGGTTTTGGGACATCAGGGAATTATCTATGTGGTTATCTACATCACACAATTTGATGTCAGTCAATGTGAAATACTGGACCTATACTTATTCATATAGGCCAGTCTTCTGATGTGAACCAGGATGAACTTGAGATACTAACGTGTATGTAATAGAAGACACACTGTGGTCCATCCCACTTGAGCATTTCTTTGAGAATCTGCATGTTGAGGAAGCAACAGTGGGAAGCAATATTTTTATACTAATGAGTAAATTGTACTCGTGGATTGTTCATATGTTATAGTAATGTGTAGAATTTTCTTTGCAAAGAAAATAGTGAGATAAGCTATACATCATTTGCATTTGCAATGTTGCAGATGGTTAGACTTTCCCAAACAGAAAGTTGAGGAAATAGCCATTGTCCATGTTCACTAATAACATGTTTAGAATTCATTCTGGAATATTCAAATCTCATGAACTGTATTTTGTCTTGTTTACAAGCTTTCATTAACAACATGCAGTGGGGAAAATGCTTGGTCATTAGCTGTCAATTCATGATGCTAACCTTTGAAACTCTTCTAAAGCAAAGAGAAAAAGAGAGCATGGTGTGGTATGATACTGCCCCCTTAAATACAATTAATATTTTGCCACTGACTTTAGTAGGATCAGATGTATGGTTTGTCTTTGAGTCTTACTTCCATGGCCATTGATACAGTTGCAGCAACATGGATCACCATTAAAGTGGATTTGGTGACTATCTGGGTCAACAAGGTGAGTGAAGCAGGCAAGGGTGTTGAACAACAAAAAAAAGTAAACTCCTGAGTTTACTGGCCTATTTTGCACCACTTGTGACCTCTATTCCTCCCGCCCACCCAGCAGAGACAAGGAAAACATTTTATTAAATTTTAGCCTATGTTTAATAGTAATAATTATTATTATTATTTATTTTATACCCCGCCTTTTGCCGTGGCAATCAAGACAACTTACATATAAAATTAGATTAAATAAAACTACCCCATAATAGACAATAAAACATTAAAACAATATTAACAAATAACAATGCCCCCCCGGTTAAAAATATATTAAATGCACATATCAATTAAAAATGTAAAATTAAAACTATAAGCACTCAGGGATACAAATAAAGATGTGCAAAGGATGCCTGACGAGAGGGAGACTGGGTTAAATGGGTGATCTATTCTGGGTAGGCTTGCCGGAAGAGATCCGTCTTGATGGCTTTTTTAAAGCCATCTAAGCTGGTTATCTGACAGATCTCTTCCGGCAAGGTGTCTGGGAGCAGTGGCGGAAAATGTCCTCTGGGAGGTTACCGTTAATCTAGTTTTTATCACTTGGAGCAACTTCCTCCCAGAGGACCTAAGGGCGCGGGGTGGATTATATGGAAGAAGGTGATTCCTTAGGTAGGTTGGACCCAGGCCATGTAGGGCTTTAAAGGTCATCACCAACACCTTATACTGTGCTCGGAAACAAATAGGCAGCCAGTGGAGAGATTTCAAAATGAGTGTAATAAGATCACTCTTTGATGTTCCAGTGATCAACCTGGCTGCCATATTTTGTACTAATTGCAGTTTCCAGGCTAGGTATAAGGGTAGCCCTATGTAGAGTGCATTGCAGAAGTTGAGTCTTGAGGTTACCCGTGCATGTACTACAGCAGGGGTAGGCAACCTTTCCCCTTTAAGGGCCGAGGGACTTCAGCTCCCAGAAGCCTCAGACATGTTGGCCAATAGTCCCATGTTGGCCAATAGCTCCTGGGATTCTGGGAGCTGAAGTCCCTCGGCCCTTAAAGGGGAAAGGTTGCCTACCCCTGTACTACAGTTTCTAGGTCCCTTACTTCCAGGAAAGTGCGCAGCTGGCATATCAACCAAAGCTGATAACAGGTGCTCCTGACTGTCTCATTCACCTGATCTATCATGTGAAGTTACAAGTCTAGGAGGACCCCCAGACTGCGAACATAGTCCTTAGCGGAGAGCATGACCCCATCTAGGACTAGCAACCCAATACCTGGTTTGGGGGCCCCTACTGTAATCTGTTTTGTCTGGATTCAGCTTGAGTCGATTTTCCTCATCCAGTCCATTACTGCCTCGAGACATTGATTGAGGGAAGAACTACCATCTGCCATCATGGCAGCTGACTGAGACATGGAGAAATATATTTGGGTGTCATCAACATATTGATAACATATTGATATTGATAATTTGAAATTGGTTTAATAACTTTTTAAGGGGGGGAGGGGGAGGAA
>CM034701.1:73981012-74039188 GCA_020142125.1 Phrynosoma platyrhinos | reverse complement strand
AAAGCCGCTGAGAGGTCCAAAAGCACCAACTGGGTCACGCTTCCCCTGCTGATGCTAAGGCGCAGGTCATCTACCAGAGCAACCATGGCAGTCTCCACCCCATATCCAGGTCTGAAACCAGTTTGAAATAGATCTAGAAAATCAGTTTCATCCAAGATCACTCGGAGTTGGAAGGTGACAGCTTGCTCGATCACCTTGCTCAGGAATGGTAAATGAGAAACTGGTCTATAATTTTTCAGGTCCAGGGGGTCCAGGGAAGGTTTCTTCAGGAACGGTGTAACAACCGCCTCCTTTAAGCTTGAGAGAACAATTCCTTCCCTAAGGGATGCATTGATGACCCTTTTAAGAAAGGCCATCAAGGCATCACCCCCCTGGATGACCAGCCAAGATGGGCAGGGATCAAGGGTGTACGTCATCTTCACTTTTCCAAGGATCTTGTCCATGTCATCGGTACTCACTGGCTCAAACTGATCCAGTCTAATCTCAAAAACAGGTTTACTGGTTTAATACTTTCACAACTGTATTTATTTAGTGCATTTATATGCCATTGCACGATTTGTATGAAGAGGCCTTTGGGGCAACTAACAGTTAAGACTGAAACAATAATTGGCAATAAAACATTTACAATTAATTTAAATGCAGCCATAAAGACCTATAAACAATTAAACATCATAGAAGAGAGAAGTGTCATGTTACCATAAAATACCATCTGTTTCTCCCTTCATATGTCAGCTGAAGTAAAAAGGTCTTAATTAATTTTTGGAAGATGAAGACAAAGTTAGTAAAGTGGGTTTTTATGGACAGAATGGTGGGAACAAATCCAAACAGAAGGAACTCACTTTTTTTCTCTTCCTTATTAATTTCAGTCACCATGGGTGTTCCGAGCAATATGTTTTCCAAGGATGTTAGTGTTGGGCAGATCACCCTTCCTGTCAGTCAGCTTTAAGCCCCCACAATAATTCAACCTATGCTTTCTTTCTGGCTTCTCATCTACTTGTATAGAATGGACAGGGTTTCTTTGTATGGTGGGTGAGATAAATATTTATCTGCTAAATAATGTGTAATCATTCCATTTGTTAGCAGTCCTGAAAATCTGTACTATAGACAAGTCAAAAAGAACAACTATAATGTTTAAATCAGTAGATGTGGAGCCATTTGGGATCATGGTGGCAGCAATATAGAGTGTATAGGAATTTAAAGGGATTGTCACAGGTGCTGGCCAACAGTGGAGTCATCAAAGCTGCAGTGAGGATGTGGTCTTAAGGGAGTGTATATGTATTGTTTCTGTTTCCCTTGCTCTAACTCTTCAAAATCCTTTCCCTGTATTTCTCTGTAGCCTACTATTGTGCGTCATCATTGGGTACACCGGAGACGCCAAGAAGGGAAATGCCGACAATGTGGAAAGGTGAGAGGAAAATCGATGCGTTTGTCCAAATGTACATGCATAGCTTGCAGCTGCAATAATGCTTTTATTTTATTTTGTGTTGATTTGATTTATCTTCTTAAGATTTTCCTCATAAGAGCTTAGACTAACTAATAGTTTTACAGTGGGCCCTTCCTATACACAGGGGACCCCCCCCCCCCCCCCCCGTGTATGGGAAAAAATGTGTAAGCTCAAATCCCATTAATTTTTATGGCGCCATGCTCCTGTCCACATGCCTGCAGCATATGCACCATTTTCTCCTCCCAGGCTTGCCTTACATGTAAACTCAAATCGGTGTACGGCAAGACTGCATATGGCATGAGTGTGCTATACATAACAAAATGAATTTCAACAGGGACAAATGTATTTTTGATTAAAGTACTATAGGCATAAAAAAATGAAAAGCTCAGATAGAGGATGGATGATACCTGGCTTGACAACAGTACATGTGAAAGGGATCTAGGAGTCTTAGAATCATAGAATCATGGAGTTGGACCACAAGGGCCATCCAGTCCAACCTCCCTGCCATGCAGGAACTCTCAATCAAAGCACACCTGACAGATGGCCATCCAGCCTCTGTTTAAAAACCTTCAAAGAAGGAAACTCCATCACATTCTGAGGGGGTGTCTTTCACTGTCAAAAAGCTCTTATTGTCAGGAAATTGTTCCTAATGTTGAAGTGGAATCTCTTTTCCTGCAGTTGTGGTCTTAGACCATAAGCTGAACATAAATCAGTAGTGTGATGCAGCAACTAAAAAAGCCTGTATGATCCGAGGCTGCATCAGTATAGTGTAATGTTTAGATTGAGGGAAGTAATACTACCACTATTCTGCTTTGGTTAGACCTCACCTGGAATACTGTGTCCAGTTCTGGGGACTACAATTCAAGCGGGATATTGAAAAGCTGACGTGTGTCCAGGGGAAGGTGACCAAAATAGTGAAAAATCTGAAAACAATGCCTTATGATGAGTGGCTTAGGAAGCTGGGTATGTTTAGCCTGGAGAAAAGAAGTTTAAGAGGTGACGTGATGGTTCTGTTTAAATATTGTCATACTTAGGATGAAGCAAGCCTGTTTTCTGCTGCTCCAGAGATTAGAACATGGAGCAATGGATTCAAGCTACAGTCAAAGAAATTCCACCTAAATGTGAGGAAGAACTTCCTGATGATGAGAACAGTTTGACAGTGGAACAGACTACCTCAGAATGTGGTGGAGTCTCCTTCTTGGAAAATTTTAAATCAGAGGCTGGATGACCATTTGTCGGAATGTTTTGATTATGTATTTTTGTATGGCAGCAGGTTGTACTGGATGGTTCTTATGGTTCCTGTTCTATGTGAGCCTGGCAGTGCATAAGCCAGTCCTTGTGGTCCATGGACTTGTGATTGGAAAGAGAGTTACAGCCTTTATGGATCATTAGCTTCTTCATGGAGTAAAAGCAAAAAACAAAAAGTCACACAAAACCCCACAAGTAACACATATTTTCCCTTATGAGCTCATTCTCTCTCTCTCTTTCTTTCTCTTTTGCAGGGTTTCCAGCAAAAATTTGCCTTTCACAGCAAGGAGATTGTAGCCATCAGCTGTTCCTGGTGTAAGCAAGCAGTGAGTGCAGCATGTATCTGTTTGCTACATCACCTTCCTTTCTCCGGTCATGTACTTTTGCCTCCCTTCCCTGAAGTATACAGAAATATATTTACTGAAGCCTCTACCCCTGCTGTTCTTGACTACTAGTGTTTGAATCTTGATTTCTATTTTTTTAAATTTATTTTTTTTAATTTTATTTATTAAAAATGATTTCTGTGTGCTTAGAAGTGCTTTCTGATATCATGTCATTAATCTTCATGAACCGGCCAGTAATAGCAGCTGAGATGGAGATAGCAGTATCTTCAGGTTCATTGTGGGCATAATGGGAGGATGGTTAATGCTTCTTTATGCAGAAAACTACCATAGCACAGGGTATACACTTTGCTTGGCCTGCCTAGGCTGCTTTCTGCTGTACTTTAAAAAATACTTCACATATTTTTAAATACATGGCAGCATTAAAAATGTATTTTTCTCTCTCCTTCCCTTCCATCTCCACTCTTCTTTATCCTGCACAGAGGTTGACATCTTGTTGGGGGCATTAGCAGGCATAAATGCATCTTAAAGCTGCATATGTCAGTTTTGGTTGTTAAAGAGATTGATACTCTCTTCCACCATCCACAGTGACCAACCCCACTCCTCCATTTAGCTTCTCCAGCCCCCTACTGATGGTGGAGCAGAGTGTGTGTGTGTGTGCTTGTCAGTGCTGTTTCTGGGTATGTACCTGTAATCAGATGTGGAATGATTACATTATCACTGAGACCTCCAGAAACCTCCACTGTACATCAGAATATGATGTAATCATTCTGCATCTGACTGGAGACATGGCCAGATGCTTCTCTGATGTCCTATGCCAGTGGTCCACAAACCTTTCTGCTACTTCCTTCTTTCCTCTTGAGTGACAACCCCAGCTCCCCCCAATGCCTATTTCTTTATATTAGGTCTACTAATTGTGGAACAGTCATTTGGCAACAGCATCTACCTCAGCCACACCCAGCTTGCCACTGCCTCCTCCTTCATCAGAGCCTCTCACAGCAGCTGAGCCCCTGGCTTTCTCTTCCCTCTCACTCAAACCGGTCTTACAGCAAAAGGAAGGCCGGCTGGCTGGCTTCTTGATTGCTGGTCCCAGGGACCAACAAAAGAGCAGATGGTCAAGCAGCAACGGAGAAGCATCTTGGCCACGCCAGCCTTTGCCACAAGGCTGGCATGGGTGCAGGGCTTCTTGGTCACTGCACAACTGGCTATTTGGTTGCTGCTCCCAAGATGACTGGTTGCAAAGTCTTTTCCCCAGTAAGGAAGGACTTTTGATCCTTCTTTGGTAGGGCAGAGGAATGCAGCCAGCTTTCCACTTTTCTCCCCAGAAAGGAAGGACTCTCAATAGGAGAGAGGTGAGAAGGGTGAAGAATCAGATTACTACTACTGTTCTTTCCTCAGAGACATGCCTTCCCCACTTAGTTTCAGGTTGTCCCCCCACCTCACAAACATGTTTCCAATCTGCCAGCCAAGCCCAAGCAAGGCTTACAAAACTTAAGCATGGTCCCAAATGTGAAAGCTCTTTTTTTGCTGTCACTTCTCCACCATTGCCTGCCATGGTCCTGAAGGCTGCTGGTTCCCCTTTTCTCTCTTGCATGCCAGTACGGTGACTGAAGCCTCCCCACCCCTTTTTGCCTCCACCCCCCACTGCCATCCCCTTTTCCTTCACCATCCCCCTGGATCTTTCCACCACCACCACCCCCAAGGATGGTAGCCCCCACTTTGGGAATCACTGCCCTTTGCTCTCCAACAGTCATTGCATGGCTATAAGGTGGCTGCAGCAGCCCAATGATAAACCTAAACACCAGAAGGTATTTAGTGGATAAATGTAGTATAATTCGATGCACAGAACTACTATACTATACAATCACATGCTTGAAATGGCATTATCACCTCCACCACTTGATTCTAGCCTTATTCTGCTCACAACTTTGTGAAAGGTACTTTCTGGGACATAAGTTTCAAGAACTCTCACAGCACCCCTGTACTTAAAAAAAATCCAAGCTCTGATTCTGCTGTGTGCCTAGTCCAGCCCATTTCTTTAAACAGGCTTAGAAAGCACTATGTTTCTCCTTGATTGTGCTGTAACACTAACTGGCTACATTGTTTTCTCTCCCTTTCAGTATCACAGTAAAGTTTCATGCTTCATGCTGCAGCACATTGAGGAACCCTGCTCACTTGGGGCACATGCTGCTGTGGTCATCCCTCCCACCTGGATTCTGCGAGTCCGGCATCCCCAAGTATGTTACTTCCTCAGGCTTCTTTCCTTTCAAAGTAAATTTACTTGTATTTAACCCAGATTATACCTTGTTAGAATTACTGTTAACACAATCTACAAAAGACTGCCTTTGAAAACTGTTCGGACACTTCAGCAGATCCAAAATGCTATGAGCAGGATGCTGACCTGAATTAGTAACAGGGAACATCTGACTCCCTTATTGAAACACTTCACTGGCTATCAGTTTCCAGGAAGAATTCAAAATGCAGTGTATGACTTTTAAAGCTCCAGACTATCTGAAAGATTGTATTTAAAGATACAAGCCCACCTGCGTTCTAAGAGGGAAGGCTTTCTCTTGGTCCTGCCAGTATCACAGGCACGTTAGGTGAGGACATGGGATAGAGCAGGGGTAGGCAACCTTTTTGAGCCGGGAGCCGGGTTGCTGTACCTCAGACAATTGGGGGGCCGAAGCACCAAAAATAAATAAATAAATAATAAAAATGTTTTTTAAAAAAATAAACAAATATGCATGCACACTCTCTCAGCCCCAGAAAAGCCATGGCAACCCCCCTGTGGAGATTTTGCCAAGAAAACCCCAAGAACAAGTAATAACAACAATAATATCATCATGGTGGGTTGCGGCGGTGGCAGCAGGACCGGCCTAGGGCCGGTCCAAAGTCCTCGGGGGGGTGTATCCGGCCCCCGGGCCTTAGGTTGCCTACCCCTGGGATAGAGCCTTCTCAGTGGCTGCTCCCAGGTTGTGGAACTCCCTCCTGCAAGAGATTTCGTTGGCTCCCTCTCTGCTTTCCTTCTGCCTCCAGCCAAATACCTTTTTATTTAGGCAGGACGTTCACTCGTAACCCATGTGGCAGAATGTTGTTGGTTTTTTATTGAAATTATACATATACAACCATACATGCCAAATATCCATATCCAATAAATTTTAACAAAGTTTTACAAGAAAGCATAATCAACCTTGTGTTTTGGGGATTTATCTTCCATCTTTACTTTTTTATTCTTACATTAACTCTTTCTTTTTCTTGTCTTCATTCTTTCTTTCTTCCACTCTATTATTCATCCTTCTATCATTCTAAACTTCCTC
This sequence comes from Phrynosoma platyrhinos, assembly GCA_020142125.1. NCBI lineage: Eukaryota > Metazoa > Chordata > Lepidosauria > Squamata > Phrynosomatidae > Phrynosoma > Phrynosoma platyrhinos. The sequence goes on along the minus strand of CM034701.1, from coordinate 74,032,838 downwards.
TCATCAGCCACCTTAAATGAATTTTGTTTCTGTTAGATTGTCTAGTCTTGCTTTATCTCTATATAAAGATAATATATACCTGTCCCTCACCAGTTTTTTTTTTTTTTTTTTTGTATAATGATCCAATAATGCGTATTGTTTTATTAAGTTTTTGGCTTTTTTTGTAAATTATAATAGATTAGGTTTTCACTTACATTCGATAATCATGTTCATGTTAGTTTCCCTTGCTTAATGTGGGAATCAGGTTATTTATTCTTCCAGAATTTAGCTACTTCTTTCTATTCTTCCTCATATTTCTGTATACGGTTGTTGTTAAGATGACTTGTGATCTTGTTCACTGTTGATAATTCCATTAGTTTAATAATCCATTCTTTAGTGGTTGGGATCTTTTGTTCTTTCCATTTTCTGGCCTATATTATGTGAGCTACTATCACCATAATTAGGAGAACTTTTCCATATATATTTTTTCTGTTTGTTCATCTATCTCTGTTAGCATATTCAGTAGGAAACGTTTGGGTGACAAATTTACATTAACATTAAAAGTTGTGGTTATTTTTCCATTTATCTCTTTGCTTTAGGGCATTGCCACCACATGTGGAAGAATGTGCTTGTTGTTTTTTGCATTTCCAAAATTCCAAAAAGGGTGCCCGCCGTGGTACGCATGTATATGCGAGCGCAGGGCACCATTTTGCTTTCCAAAATGGTGCCTGCGCTCGCGCATGACAGCGGGCACCATTTTGGAAGGCAAAACGGTGCCGGCGTCATGCGCATGCGCTCGCGACCCCAGCGCCATTTGGCCTTCCAAAATGGCGCCTGTCATGGTGTGCATGTGGGTGCAAGCGCGGGTGCCAGTTTGGAAAGCAAAATGGTGCCCCGCGCTCACGTACGCATGCACACCATGGCAGGGGGTAGTGCACATGTGCATGCGCATGTGCACCTCCACCGCCATTCCCCCCTCCTCGGCACGCCAAAAATCAGGGAACAGTGGAACCGGCCCCACCCCCAAAAAGTCTGCCGACCCCTGATTTAGACTAATAATTATGAAAAGTTCCCTTGATTTTGTTCTGGTTTGTGTAGGAGATTCTTTTGTCTTGGATTTCTAATATTGTCTTTTTTCCCTTTTCCTTTCTTAGTTTGCAAGAGCCATTTTCCCAGTTTGTTCCCCTGCTCAAAATATCTGCTTTGCTCTCACAAGTTTCTCCACAATCTCTTGTGATGTTGCTGCCTGGTGTAGTTTATTTTTTATCTTTTGTAGTTTGTTTCTGAGTTTCATGTTGCTTGGTCATTTCTTTAATTCCTGTTCTTTTTCCCTTAATGTTTTTTGTATTTGCTCTATCTCTTCTTTTTCTTTCCTCTTTTTCCATGCCTCTTGTTGTATAAGTAACCCTCTGGTTACCGCTTTCCAAGTGTCCCATACTATTTCTGTCAATGTTTTGTTCTCCTTATTTTCTTGGAAATAAAGTTTTATTTCTCTTTTGATCTTTTTAACTACATCTTCATCTTGTAATAAGGAGTCCTTTAATCTCCAAGATAATTCACATTTTTTTAAATCTCAATTCAACTAGTATGGGGCTGTGGTCTAAGGTTCTTGGTAAAATCACTGCCTTTTGGATTTCTTTACTCATTGATTTGCATAAGAACACCAGGTCAATTCTCGACCAAGACTGGTGTCTGTCCGGGTAGAAAGTATAATCTCTCTCTTCTCCATTTTTAATTCTCCAAATATCAATTAAATTCAGATGATCTATCAATTCTAATGCTGTGGTTGGAAGTTTGCCTTGATTCTTTTTCTTCTTTATGTTGGGGTCTACTACCCTATTCCAGTTTCCCATGATTATAATCCTCTCATGATCACATTTATGGAGTTCTTGTTCTACATCTTTATAAAATTTGGATTTGTTGTTTATGGGGACATATATTCCCACAATCAAGGTTATCTCTTCTTGTAATTTTGTCTCTATGGCTAAGTAATGTTCATCATTGTCTTTAAAAATTTCTTTTACTAGGAGTTTCCTATTTACATATAATACCACTCCATTTTTCTTGTTGTTTTTATTAGATGAGACAAACATTTCTCCCAGTTTGTTGTATTTCATCTATTTTACATCTTTGGATCATATGTGCATTTCTTGTAGGCAAATGAGGTCTAAATTTAATTTCTCCAAATAGTGAAATATTTTTTGTTTTTTTATATATTGAATTAAGACCATTAATGTCCCAAGAGAAAAATTTATTGTTAATCATTTTCACACAACAGTTGACAATTTATTAGCATGAGGGCAATGTCAAAGCAGAGATGGAAAGGGTAAAGGGGAGAGTGTGGATATGTATCAAATTTAATAACCTCCTTTGATCTTTTCCTAGGTTTCGCTTGTATCTTCCTCTTCCTCTTCTGTATCACTCTCCCCATCCTCCCTATCTTTTGTATCTTTCTTTTTGTCTGGCTTTTCTCTTTCCTTCTCTTTCTCTTTGTCCATAACCATCCTTCTTGTCTCCATTCTGGTGGGTTCTTCTGGGTAATCTCTATGTTTTTTAATGAAGTCTTTTGCTTTAGCTATTATATTGATTTTATACCTCTTGTTATTATGAGTGAATGATACTCCTTCTACTTTTCCCCATCTATAATTGATTTTTTTTCTTAAGATGTTGTATTAAAAAGGTGTAATCTCTTCTTTTCCTTAACACTATTGATGGTATGTCTTTAAAGATCTTTACTTCTTTGTTTTCAATTAATAAGGCTCTTTTAATAATAATAATAATAGTTTTTATTTAATACCCCGCCCCTCTGAGCGCAGTCGGGGCAGCTTACATCATAAAATCACAGCAATAATTAAGAACAATTTCCTCCCCCCCCTTAAAAAGTTATTAAACCAAATTCAAATTAAAATGAAATATAGGAGGTAAATTCCTCCATACAAACACGAACAACAGTACATACAAAGAAATAAGTACTGGCGGTGTCTAAGCACTGGCTCCTGTGAGAACCTGGTCACAGAAATGGGAGAGTCTCGGGGGAGATTCTGGAGCCGGAGCTGGTAAAATTAATTAATCCGGGAAGGCCTGCCGGAAGAGATCCGTCTTGACAGCTTTCTTGAATAATTTTTGAAATTATGTTCTAATATAATTTCTTTCACTCTGTCTCCCACAAAATAGATCACTTGGTTTATTTGTATTTTTTGCTACCCATGAATTATTTCTGTATAATTTGTCTGTTTCTAAGTTCAGTTGTTCTGCTTGCCATCCTATAAAGTCAGCTAATGGGGAAATTATTTGTTCTTAATCTAGATCTTTGTTCTCTTGTTCTTCTACTTCCCTGATTTTTATACATTTTCCCTAGCTATTATCTCATCTAATATTTTCTGGGTTTCTTCTTGCTGTTTTGTTTTTTCTAGAATCTTAGTTCTTTTCTCTGATTTTGTTGATTTCTCTTGAAGTTTATTTCTCTTGGAATTAAATATTTTTATTTCTTCTGTTGCATAGTTTAATTTTTGCCTAAATTCATTCATTTCTTCTCATATTTCAGCACATATTTTTTCTTTAAAGCCTTTTAATTTGGTTCTGATTTCATCTCTTACTTCAGCCCTTATCTCGTCCTTTATTTTCCTGATTTCATCCAAAATCTAGAGATTGGTATCTGCTAATTTACTCACCTCTAAGGAAGGTCTTCTTTGGACTTGGGACTGTGTCAGTGCTCTCTTAGCTGTAGCCATTGTATTTAACTTCTTTCTTTGTATAGAGAAAGGTCTGATTTTAACTATGGTTATTAATTGGACATAGATCTCTTTCTAGTTATTTTCCAATCTAAATTTCTTTAAATCAGTAATATTAAACACCCACAAATAGGAAAATAGAAAAAAATACATCAATCATTCACTATTTCAATTGTTGAGGTAATTTTAGCTGGACACCTTTTCAAACATTAATTAGAAGTTGTATGTTTTACAAGGGTTATACCCCCACTATTCTATCTTTCTCCAACTCAGCATATAAAGTGCAGAATACAGAATGCAAATAATGGTTCAATTCAGTTCAACTTGCCAGAAATTATAGATTAATCAGTTAATTACATTAGGTACATTAGACATGAAATAAGCAATCAATAATTGGTTTCCTCATGAGTTGATCTAAACATTTCAATACATGATTTAATTATCCTGGGTTTACCACAAGAATTATTGTATTCCTTATCTTGAGCCTTCTTGTTTGCTATGATATTTTAAATTGCAAAATTCTGTCACTAGTTTAACTGGGTCTTTCTAGTTTCTAATATCTTTACAATCTAAATTCCTTCAGAATAGCAATAACAAGTTCATGCAGATTAGAAAAGAAGTACTGCAACATTAATTTTTCAATTGATACAGTAGTTTCTAGACACAATTTCCAATTATAAATAATGCTCTAAATATTAGATAAAGGTTTAGCCCTACTGTTTTGTTTTATTCCATGTCAATATGTAAAGTGCAATGTGAAAGAGAGACAGTTCTGTGATAGCTTCTCGAAATTTGTGGATCACTCAGTACACTTTTAATTAATCAATTAATCACTAATCAGTTAATCAGTAATTTATCAATAATTGATAATTAAATTTCCCATGATTTCTCCACAAATGTATTAAAGTGCTAGTTGTCCAGAGTGCTTTCTTTCTGCCAGTAGGCATATAGCTTTGTATTTAGGCAGGACTTTCACTCATAACTCATGTGGCAGAATGTTGTTTTCATGTGCTCTTATCTTTTAAATTAAGTTTCAAATGTATTTTAAATTGTTTTTACTGTGTGCTTTTAATAGAATTATTTGTTTTTCTAAACTTGTGTATAACGATTTTAGTCATACTTTGTTGTCATTTGTTGTAAGCCTCCCTGGATCATGTGCCAGAAAAAAAGATAGGATATCAATGAATAAACAAATCTGTAAACATATCCTCATTTGTTTCTTTTTCTCCCCTCCACCCCAGAACCCACTAAAGTCAAGTAAGAAGAAAAAGAGGACATCATTCAAGCGAAAGTCCAGCAAGAAGGGGCCTGAGGTCAGAGACTGCATCAGGGTTGGAGGTGGGCTGAGATCTAGGAGGAGCTTGGGTACAAAGGAAAAAGTTGGCATAGAGAAGGATAGAGAAATTATGAGAACTTGTAAAAGTTGTTTTGGCAGAATATAGCTTGCAGAAGATATAGAAATAAAACATACCTGAATTTGGATATATTGGTTTTGGAAAATATCACTCTTCACAATGGTAGTGCTGACTGGGGCATTCTGGGGATTGCAGTCCAAAAAATTTTTCCTCAGAAATATCCAACACTTCTTTAGTTCACAGAATACTAGGGCTGCGTCTGCACTGCAGAAATAATCTGGTTAGACATAACTTTAACAGCCATGGCTTAATGCTATGCAATTCTGGAAATTGTAGTTTGTTGTGCTTCCAGAGCTTCTGCAATGCAGATGCAGCCAGTGTCATAGAACTGGGACCTCAAGGGATCTTCAGTTTGTTTGTAGAAAGGCTTTTACTGAAGGTAGATGAGAAGAATTATAAAAAGCAAGAGAGAGCTTACCCAGTTCCAGAAAATAAAGAAAAAGTCACAGCACCCCAGCAAGGATATAGACAAGGAGGAATGTGGACATAATGGCTGAAAAAGAAGCACTGTGGGGGTTTTTTAAATTCTGGGAAGGTTTTTTCCGGGATGCTAAAGTGGATGCAAGGTGTGGTCTGTTGGCAAAAAACAAAACAAATGCAGCTCATGTATATCATCCTTCACAACCTGTTCTTGAACTGCACTCCACTGCTTTTCTCTGTTCTCAGATGTCAGAAAGTCCTGCACAGAGAGCAAACAGATAACTTGGTAAATTTTGACCTTCAAGAGAAAATAATTGTGTTAAACTGTAATTCAGCAACAGGTTTTCAATTGCAGTACTTTTTCTAAATTAGCCCAGAATCCTTCTGGTGACAAATGCTGCTGAAACAGACTGTTGCACTAGTATAAGACACTTTTGGGAAGTGGTGTTTAACATTGGAGAGCCAGCATGGCATGATGGTTTGAGTGTTGGACTATGACTCTGGAGACCAGGGTTTGATTCCCAGCTTGGCCATGAAATCCACTTAGGCAAGTCACATTCTCTCAGCCTCAGAAGAAGGCAATGGCAAACCTCTGAAAAAATCTTGCCAAGAAAACTCCATGATAGGTTCTCCTTCAGGTCTCCATAAGTCAGAAATGACTTGAAGGCACACAACAACAAGTGTAACATCAGCAGGGTGACAGCAGATAGTTTTGTTACTACAGAAAGTGCTCTTTTGCCTCTAGAGAAGCTCAGGAGCTGGCAGGGCAGCTGTCTCTTCTGGTAAAGATAGTTTACACTGCTGTTCTCATCCACATCCCTGGTTATGTTAGTGTGCACAGCCCTTTTACATCTGCTGCCATGTCACTGTCTATTCCGTCATCACCTATGCCAGTGAAGTTATGCTACAAGACTACAGCTTAAGAATGAGTATTGAGGAAGGCCAAAATATTTAATCTTGAATGTCCATCTTGTTGTCTATTAATTATATCTAATTATTGTTATCTTTGTTTCTTTATTATATCTGTGTCTTTATTGTATATGTACTGTATCTTTATCGTACATAAAACATTCATATTTACATTGTTATAGGCCACTGTATACATTCTGTTTTGTGGATATTTTGTTTTATATTTTTATTGGTAGTTTTAATAATTTAACCAGTATTAAGATATAAAGTCAATCTGTTGGTATTTTGTGCATTTGATTCCACTTTGTCTTCATTCAGAGCTCTAGTCAACCATAATCTTGTATGTTGTCCAAACCAAGAAATGTAATTTACCAGCTTCAGAACAGGCTAGTACCTTAAACCAAAAAATAAAAAGTGTGGTTTATTTTGAAGGTGGTATCTGTAATGTCACCATTTGGACTAAACAGAAGACTTTGGTTAATTGGAAGATTCCTCATTTCACTGAAACCTGCTGGGAATGAGAAAGATGGGGAACTACTGTATAGGCAAAACATTTGTCCATGTCTCAGCTAATTAAGCCATGGTATAATTGAATTCCAGAATAATTCTTAAAGAATCCTGATTAGCTAACTCATTTAGTTGCTTTTAATATTAAAATTACACCAATAGTTCCATGATTACCATGTCTTAATCTTTTGTGGGTTCAATCGTGTACTTCTTGCAAGTAAACTAATAGCAGCTACCTTTTGCTAGAGGGACACTGCAGTAACCTAATGACTGTGAAAATTTAATATCTATCATTATGAAAAATTAGTTCTGCAGTTTAAATGTTTGTTCTTTACAGGTGGGAGGACCCAATTAATGGCATTTTGATACTACAGTGTAAATAAATACAGAATAGAATTGAGTCACCTGCAGCTAAGGCCTTGGAGTTTTTGCTGCTTTATTTTGCAAAACAGTGGCAAGGTTTACAGTAGCCCCAGTGAAAACTGCTTTGTAAGATAATGTGGACTGAAGCCCAAAGGAAGAGACCTGAAAAATAGCTTTATACTTTAGGGTAAAACTTAGAAGTTAGATTGGATGTGGTAGAAATATCCCGTGACCTCTCATTTCCCATTATATTTCTTGATATTATCAACGGACCAGGTCAAGAAGGCAACACAAACTGTTAAAAACATAACTGAAGCTACTGTTAACATTGCCCACCATAACAAATCTTATACATTATATCCTTCACATTTGTCCAGTTTTGAGCAACTAATTTTTACAATGTAATGTGGGATTTAGTGGCTTTAGCATCAAAAGACAAAACAACAACACCTTACCCTAAACTATTGGTCAAAAAATTATTTGTTCAGATGGTATCTGTAATTTTTCTGGCCTCACATTACAGGAAGGGCGATGGAAGCCCTTTGTTATCAAGCCTATTCCAGCTCCTCTCATGAAGCCACTGCTAGTGTTTGTGAATCCCAAGAGTGGTGGGAATCAGGTAGGTTTAACTTCCTAGCATACCTGCCTTTCAGTTGCATGTTGTGTGCTGATCTGTTTGTCTTTTAGCCTCAATTGTCCTGCAGTTTTTCCCATGTTTTCTTGACTCTTTTCTTTCCTTGTAACTTTTAGGGTACAAAAATAATCCAATCATTTATGTGGTACCTCAACCCGCGACAAGTTTTTGATCTTTGCCAAGGAGGCCCCAAGGAAGCGTGAGTAGCACTTTGTAGGAATCTTAGTTCCATCCCAGCGGTATTGTTTCATTTCAAGTAGAGACAGGACTGTAATTCCTAGAAAAGTGACCATGTAGACTATATTTAGTTCTTACATGGCACTCTACAGTCACAACAGTGAATGGCCTGAAACTATCTGATGCTGTGCAGTTTTTGAAGCTAAAAGGATCTGGATGGTGTACCACTGAAGATCCAATATATGTTGGGTGGGAAAATCTGTCACCGTCCAAATGTTGTTGGACCAGCAAACTTTGTATATTGTACAGGTTTAGCCAGACTCAATATACAGTTCTGTCGTGATACTAGCTTTCTGTTGGACCTTACATTGTTGCTCGTTGTTATTTACCATTAAGTCAGATTTAACTTATGGTTACTCTATGAGTCAGAGACTTCCTCCAAGAGCCCTGGTCAGCAAGTACTGCACTAAAATAGACTGATTCAGTTCCAAATTCTTACCAGGCTCACTTCTGCTTCTTGAAGGAGGTAGGATCTAGAGTATTTGCCTAGAGATTTATGGAACATAATCTGAAACCTAGTCCTTGTAATTTGGGTATATCACTCCTTGCATCAGAGGGAGGCAAAAAATCCCTCGATAGGGTCACCTTAGGGTCGCCATAAGTTGAAAACAACTTGAAGGCACACAATAGCAGCAACAACTCCCTGCAACAAGATGAAGACATGGATTGTTGTGTCAGTTGTGTTGTGTTCTGAAGATAAATGTGCCCTCCTAGGTTGTGATTCATCTTGTTGACTTCATATTCATCTTGTTGGCCATCTGGTTTTCCAAACAGTTCTATGGAAATGAAACAAGCCTCATTGTTGATTTTTGCCCAGTGTGCATGGTTGTGATTCATAGTATTCATTCCACTTTCCCTCTCTTCACTGTTACTCTTTGGGTTTTATGCAGGTTGGAGATGTATCGTAAAGTACATAACCTACGGATTCTGGCATGTGGGGGAGATGGCACGGTAAATGACAGTTGATCTATTGTGTACTTAACGAGCTATAAAAGGATGGAGCTAAGCATTAGCAGCAGACTTTAGCAACAGATCTCTGTTCTTTCACGGGACAGAGTGCATCATTGCTTTGACTCATAATGGTTCCATCAGGCTATATAATGCAGCTTAATTATGAAAGACTACATTTTCAGGCTGCAGTGTCTTCAGCTAAATAAGAGAGTCCTCAAGGACCATGTCAAAGCCCTATCTAGTTTAGCATTCTGTTCCCACAGTGACCAACCAAATACCTATGAGACATCCATAGCAAGACATGAATGCAGTAGCACTTTCCATCTCATGTTCCCTACCATATGGTATTTAGATTACTACATCCAGTACTGTAATCAATCACAATTCACAGTACATATGGCTATAGTGACAAGTAGCCCTGATAGTATGATTCTCCATGAATTTGTTTAATCCACTTTATAGCCATCCAGGTTTGTGACCATCATTGCATCTTGTGGTAATAAATCCCTTACAATGTACCATGTAATCCTCATTGTAATACAATGAGAGAGAGAGAGAGAAACTCTATATGTACTTGCTCCACATCTTGCATAATTTTATATATTTCATACCTTCACTCTTAAGTGCCTCTCTAAAGCAGCCTCCTGCAAGACAGTGGTTTCTTTGAGTATCATCCCTTGTTAATGGTTTATTAGAATAATCGTGGGACTTAGTCATGATCTCTATCTCGTTTTTCACTGCCATTCTGCAGTATGTCACTCATATTTAAGTGGTGAGTAGTTTGTGCCACCAATTCTCATACTTAATTGAAATATATTTGCTTCGTTTTGTCAGGTCACTTCCAAACTAAAATAATTTGGACAATGTGGACGATGGCTAAACATTTCTGTGGTGTTCCCAAACTTTTCACTCCTTCCTTTTTATCTTTTTTTTGGGGGGGGAGTTGGACTGTGTTGGTATTTGTAAGGAATACAGGGAGTGGCTGAAGCAAAAGTATGGAAAATTTCCAGCAGAATTTCTGTCTAAAACTCATATGTCTTTTCTGGCTAAATAGGTGGGATGGATCCTCTCTATCTTGGACCAGTTACGCCTGAATCCTTCACCTCCTGTGGCCATTCTTCCTCTGGGGACAGGAAATGATCTGGCAAGAACACTGAACTGGGGTGGGGTAAGATTTTGTCAATATTAGCTAATACTTCAGTATGTTACAGGTCAGCACAGTGAGTAAGTCTAAATTAAGGTTAAACAGAGTTTAGTTGCACAGTCTGCTCAGTAACTCAGACATTCACTGAGAACATCTCAACCCACAGGGATACACAGATGAGCCCTTGTCAAAGATCCTGTCACATGTAGAAGAGGGAGAGATTGTGCAACTTGACCGCTGGAATCTACAAGTGGAGCCAAACCTTGAGGCAAACCCTGAAGAGAAAGATGAGACAGCTACAGACAAGGTAAGACCCACAGTACCATCTAAAATATTAATACTGTATTCTGCCCTTTTGGATCGATGACCAAAAAGCAAAGCAAAGAAGCTTCATTTATATACCGCTTCATATCACACTATGGGATTTCTAAGCAGTTTACAACTGTAAGCTTATTGCCCCCCAACAGTTGGGTACTCATTTTAGTGACCTCGGAAGGATGCAGGCCTGAGTCTAGCCTGAGCCCTGGCTAGTATTGAACTCGCAACCTTGTGGTCTATGAGTGAGTGGCTGCAGTACAGGCATTTAACCACTGCGCCACTTTCCATACAATTTCAAGGAAGCTGTTTCTGTACTAAACCATTGTCTGCTTTCGATAATGGAATAGATGAGGTTGAACAAACTGAAATTTAATCCAGACAAGACAGTTGCTCCTGGTCAGTTGGAAAGAAGATCAAGGAATGGGGTTCAGCCTGTGCTGGATGGGGTCACACTCCCCCTGAAATCTCAGGTTATACTCCTGGACTCAAATCTAAGCCTGGATGCCCAAGTTTTGGCTGTGGCCAGGAGTGCATTTACACAGTTAAAACCTTGATTACATCCCATTTGGACAGCTGTAACATGCTGTACCTGAGGTTGCCTTTGGAAACAGTTTGGAAACTTCATCAAGTGTAAAACACTACAGCCAAGCTGTTGACCAGGGTTGATTACAGGGATCATGTGACTCCATTGGCTACTGGTTCATTTCCAGGCAGAATTCAAAATGCCTGTTTTGACCTTTAAAGCCATATACGGCTTGTGTCCAGACTATCTGAAAAGCAGTATCTCCTTATACAAGCCAGTGCAGCTTTAAGATCTGCAGGGGAGGACTTTCTCCCAGTCCTACCATCTTCACAGGTGCAGTTCATGAGGACTCAGGACAGAGCCTTCTCTGTGGCTGTTTCCAAGCTGTAGAACTCCCTTCCACAGGAGATCTGGTTGGCCCCCTCCCTGCTTTCTTTGTGCCAGCTGGTGAAGACATTTTTATTCAAACAGGCCTTTTGAATTTTACACTCGTCCCTCCACATTTGCTGGGGTCAGGCACAGGACCCCCATGAATGTGGAAAAACCACAAATAACAAAAATACCATGTTTTTATCTGAGAGAACACCTCTCTAGGAATCTCTAGGTCCTCCAGTGCATCTTTGTAGTCAACATCTGCCAGATATTGACCATAGGGTTGTGCTGGAGGAGTTACAAATGTCTAGTGGAGTGTTCTCTCTACGAATCTCTAGGTTCTTCAGTACGACTTTTGGTTAAAGTTGACCATAGAGCGACAGTGGAGGACCTAGGGATTCCTAGAGAGAATATATTAATAAAATCCATGAATAATCAAAGCTGCAAATGTGGAGGGAAGAGTGTAATTGTGAGTGTAAAGTGTTGTACTATAATTTTTTTTAATCTTCATTGGACATTATGCTTTAAATATGTTTTAAGTGTTTTTAATTGATTTAATAATCGTTTAATAATATTGTTTAATTATTTTTTAACTTTTGTAAATTAATATTTTAGCTTGATCTTATTAAATTATTGTAAACTGCCTTGAATCCCATCTTGAGAGAAAGGCGGGATATAAATTCAATTAAATAAATAAACAGATAAGTAAAAGTTTACTCATTGCATTCCTCTACAGTTTCTTACATCGTGAACCAAGTGTACGAACAGTTCACTGAAATGTAATGATAGGTGCACTATGTTACAGTAGAAAACAAATAGGTTTGCACATTTCTTTCTTGCTAACCTTAATGTATATTTCCATATGGGTAAACAAATAAATGAGTAACTGTGAAAATAGAAATTCTGAAAATGAAGATGGGAAACAGAGAGGATAAATAGTTCATTTTTGTAGTATATTAAGGTAAATCAAGAGATATTCTAGAGAATCTGTGGCCTTTGCTTGTATGAATTATTGTGTTCTCAGAGATAAGAAAAATGGGTGCTGAATGATTCTAATGGCATATAGATCTTTGGTCTTCCTAAATAGCTTCTTATTTCTTCATCCACAATGCAGAAATAATCCAGTTTGACACCACTCTAATTGTCATTACTCAATGCTATAGAATTCTGGGAATTGTAGTTTTGTGGGACATTTATCTCAGAGAACTCTGATGCTACAACAAACTACAGTTCCCAGAATTCCATAGCATTGAACAATGGCAGTTAAAGTGGTGTCAAACTGAATTGTTCCTGCAGTGCAAATGCATTCTTGTAGTTATAGCTAGGCAGAGTCTAATCTAAGACTGCTTTTGTGTCATAGATCCCTTTGAGAATATCAAATAAGACATAAGTCTTGGAGTAGTAGGGCATTCACATCTATTTTTTTTTAACTTTCAAAACATTATTTTTATATAGTTAATAGACCAAGAGAGGGTTTTCCTAGATATTTAGGAAGAAACCTTATTTGAATTTCTGTTCATAGAAACTGAATTAATCCTATCCAGTATCACTTTCTGTTCAAGTAGCAACTTTTAACACAACCCAAAATGAATGTAAAACAGTCTGCTTGGAAGGTTTCTTTTTCCTGTTTATTTATATATTTGTGAAAGTTTATTTCACCTTTCTTCCAGTGAGCTTAAGCAGATATATATGACTTTTTCCTCTTCACTTTATCCTTCATACAACTTGCGACATAAGTTAAACTAGGAAATCGTAACTAGCCTAAAGTCATTCAGAGAGTTTCCATGACAGAGTGTGAGCTTAAATTTAGATCTCCCAAAATCTAGCCTAACTCCTCACCATAGATTTATAGAAGACACCTGTCTACCTCCTATGAAATCTGTGACACTTAGATGACCAAGGAAATTACTATATAGCTGTCGTTTCTACCAATCTGTCACCTCATGAGGAGAATTAATTCTGCTTTGGTTTGGTTAGTTATGTACAAGTATCTATAAGGCTACCTGGAAAGTTACCAGGCTTAGTGTTTCTTTTTTTTGTCTATTCCAGCTCCCTCTTGATGTCTTCAACAATTATTTCAGCCTTGGTTTTGATGCTCGTGTGACACTGGAATTCCATGAATCCCGAGGTAAATGGCAAAAAAGTGTGAAGTGGCTGGTACTTTCATAGCACCAGAATTTGGTGAGGGGAGGGAGGATCCTGCAGGGTGGGTGGGAAACATACCTTCAATTTCTGAAGATAGTGAGCCATAGTTTAGCATAAGGGGATAATGCTGAAGCAGCAAAAACCCTGTGAAGCAATATGTGTGGATGTATTGGCACAAATGATGGTCAGCATTGTGATGTCCATTATGAGTAAAGCTTCAAAACACTACTTTTTGGACAATAGTTCCCAAAATCTCCTCACTGGCATGTATAGTGGTTGTGCTAGATATAGGTTTGTAGGCTATGTAGTTCTAAAAGGGAGGTTTCCAGGTAGCCTTTTTGCTGATTACTGTCACTCCCCCCTCCCCCAATGCCAATGCTGCCCTTGCACAGAAAGCGCTACTGTAAATGGACTACAGCCACAAGATTGGGGATGGAGGGATGGGCTCCCCTTCCAGCAAATGACTGATAACCAACCTCTTTTTCTAGAGGCAAATCCAGAGAAATTCAACAGCCGATTTCGGAATAAAATGTTCTATGCTGGGGTGAGTCCACTGGAATGTTCTGTCATGCACCATTCAAGAATCACTGCCTTGTTTTCAGTACAATCATAAGTTGGTTTCCTTGAACAGAGATGGGTAACTTAAATGGATCCCGAGTCTCTCTGCGGGCTGTACAGACTACCAAAAATGCCCTAAGATGTGGAATGATGTCAGAAAGGGCTGGATATCTACTTCTCATTTTGAAAAACTGATTTTTTTTAATATGCAAAGGGATCTTATAGCACCTTTGAGACTAACTGAAAGAAAGAAGATGATAGCATGAGCTTTCATAGACTTGAGCCTACTTCCTTACACATATGCATGCTACCAAAACCTCTTTCCTTCAGTTAGTCTCAAAGGTGTTACAAAATCTCTTTGCATACTGATTTTCCAGATTAACACAGCTATAGCTTTACTTTTTTAAATGTTAAACAAGCAGCAAAAACCCTGTGAAGCAATATGTGTGTTTCTCCTGCCCACAACTTAGTTAACATGTGAATTGTTCTTAGAACTTTCCAGGACTAGCAATTCACTCTCTTTTTTTTTCACCAGAAACAGAGGAGTCTAAGATGATGGGGGTGCAAGCACAACCTTGTGGATTGTACTTTGTCCATCACCTGCACTAGAACATATATAGCATCTAGGGCAGGGGTAGGCAACCTTTCCCCTTTAAGGGCCGAGGGACTTCAGCTCCCAGAATCCCAGGAACTATTGGCCAATATGGGACTATTGACCAACATGGCTGAGGCTTCTGGGAGCTGAAGTCCCTCAGCCCTTAAAGGGGAAAGGTTGCCTATCCCTGATCTAGGGGTACAGGCATGTTTTCAGAATTATGCCTTTGGGAGGAATACATGTGTTCTGCCTCACTTGAAAATCTACAAATGAACCAAACAAGTGAGGATTTTGCCAAGAAAAGGAATTTTAAAAGTTCAAATACAGTTGGTGCTGTATCAAAAGTTTCACATAGAACCTTTTCTACAAAAAAATTGGGAGCAGAGGATGTGGTGAAAGTAGGAAAAAATCTGGAAATCTGGGGCTTATTGTGGAAAATGGTAACAACTTTTCTCACTTGCTTTTAATTTAGTTTTACTTGTCTGGAATGCCCTATCCCAACTTTTGTGATCTATACTTTGGATTACAAGTCCCAGAATATCTGAGTTAGTATGGTCAGTTGTAGGGTGGGGGGGGGAGATGTAACTCAATCAATATCTGAAAATAGGGAACATCTTTAGCTCTGCACTACCTGATGCTACATGTTGTGTGTCTTGATATGCAAAGTGACATAATACTATCAACTTGGATCAAGATAGTGCACATTAGGTTCTGTATTCTACTGTGCATACATTTCCAGTGTAATAGGGAGAAGCCATAGCATTTTGAACACAGCTGAGTCCCTTTCACCTGAAACAGTTACAGCAATATGTTTCTAGTTTAGTTGCCATGATTCCACACTATGGAATCCTGGGATTTACAGTTTATGGAGAGACATTTATAATTATCATCCAGAGAGTTCTAGTTCCTTACTGAAATGCAAAACTTCAAGATTTTATAGGATGTTGTCATGTCAGTTAAAGTGGAATCATACTACTACAACTGTAGTGTGAAAGGGCCTCTGTTCTTTTCTTATGGACACTGCTATTCTGTTCTTATGGATGCTAAGTAGGGTCTGGTCTGTTTAGTGCTTTGATGGGAAATTACTAGGAAGTACCAATGATCCTGCCTAAAATTCTGGAGAGCAGCTTTCAATCACTGTTGATAATGCTGGGCTGGATAGACCATTGGCCTAACTCAGTAAAAGGCAGCTTTGTTGTTAAGATGAAATATTGGTGAAGTAGGAAGCAGTGTGTTCATGTAGGGTTCCTCCTGAGACTATTGTTGATGTTTAAACTTCTGCCTTTTCCTGCTGTTTTGTTTGTTATACCTGAGACATGAAGACAACAGCATGTAATACAGCTCTAGTGGAAGCTGAGAAATTGCCTAAAATCCATCTGTCTTCTCAACTGCTGCTACAGTCTAAGCTGAACTAATGCAGCCTCGTTTTCTGTGAACTAACTAGCTTTCTCTTCTGTTGGCAGACGGCATTCTCTGATTTCCTCATGGGGAGCTCTAAAGACTTAGCAAAACACATCAAAGTGGTGGTAAGTGTGTGTTGTGGGGCTAGTGGGTTCCTTAAGGGCATTGGGCAAACAGACAAAGGTTGTTGGCTGTGCTGAAAAAGTCATTTTGCTCCCATGTTAAAAGATGGTCTCCATAGACAGTATTGGAAGGGTCCTCAGGGATGGTCCCATGCCTTGACAGGCAGTCAAAAGTTGACTCCCCTCCCCCCCCCCCCCCGCTCATTAGAAAGGAATATCTGGATTACATCCCTTTTGCAGCCAGATTTGCAGTTGTCTTTTCTGCTTTCCCTTCACTTATATTAGTGTGATGGAACAGACCTGACTCCTAAGATTCAAGATCTGAAGCCTCAGTGTCTCGTCTTTCTAAACATTCCAAGGTGAGCTCTTCTTCTCTCTCTCAGAGGGCCACTGCACATTCTGAGCCCCATTTCTTCCTTTTACTTATATGCATTGTCCTAGATTCAAGGCATGGAACTGTTTATCCCTAATAACTCTTCTCCATCCCCACTCTGTCTCATCTGCGTGCAGGTACTGTGCAGGCACCATGCCTTGGGGCAATCCGGGAGAGCACCATGATTTTGAGCCTCAACGCCATGATGATGGTTGCCTTGAAGTCATTGGCTTCACCATGACTTCCCTGGTAAGTCAATCCAACCACTAATGGCTGGTGAATCCGGTGGCAAGAAATTACCTATGTTACTCATCAGGACTCCTTAACTACTTTCATTTGTGCTTGCTGACAAAGAAGCAGCTCTCTAGGAAAAAACAAGCTTCTGTCCTTTATAGCATTTACAGATATAACTTGAATAAACAAAATACAGATTGAATCTCCCTTATCCAGAATTCCAAAAAAATCCAAAATTGTCCACATGGGTGGCTGAGATAGTGACTCCTTTGCTGTCTGATGGCTCAGTGTACACAACCTTTGTTTCACATGCAAAATGGGAGCAAAATGACTTTTTCAGCACAGCCAACAACCTTTGTCTCCCATGATTCCACCAATGCCCCTGGACACCTGCTTTTAGGGCTGGGGGGGTGGAATGCATCATTTGGTTTTTGTTTCTTTTACTGGAGAAAAGTGGCATTCTTTGAAAATCAAAATGGAGGACAGCTGAAGGGGGAGTAAGCAAGAACTGGCAGGGACCTGATCCATATCAGGATTCCAGACCCTACATTTCACATCAGCATGATGTTCCATTTTCCCAGTAGGATCTCTTTTTGCAATGCAATTTGACAATGTACAGAGCATGGTTTAGTTTGGGATGACCCCTATGTATATATCACCATTACATTCACAGCTGAGACAGTGAAGGGTGTCCCAAATTGGCCATTTTGTCCTTTGTGGGAGGGTTTTTGTTTTGAAGGGGCAGGGCATGATCCTGAGAGATAGTATGTGGGGGAAGGATGCATGTGCATTAGGGGGCAGTCTTGGCTATTAAATGAGTCCCTCTATCCCTGTGGCCATAAGATTCCATTACTTAATTCATCTCGGCCAACAACTATCATACACTGTTTGGGAAGCATATTTCTTTAATGCATAAGTCAGGAATATGTCCTGGCTGCCTCCTGGCTGCTGCTTCTTAGCAAACAGATGGGCAACCATTTTACTGCCCAGATTCAGCTCACCTGTGATCTCTAGCTGAGGTTGAGTGTATATGTTCCTTCCCATTCATGCATTTCTTGCTTTTGCAGGCAGCACTGCAGGTGGGTGGCCACGGAGAGCGCTTGCACCAGTGCCGGGAGGTGCTGCTCACTACATCCAAGGCCATCCCCATGCAAGTGGATGGAGAGCCTTGTAAACTGGGGGCTTCTTGTATCCGCATTTCCCTGCGCAACCAAGCCAACATGGTGCAGAAGACCAAGAGGCGCAACTCTATGCCTCTTCTTAATGAGTATGTTCTATGTGATACTGACTGTTGGGGAAGGGCATCCATGAGGTTGTGGTGCAAGCTTAAAAGAGAGTGTCTCCCCTGCTATCTTGTCATCTTCCTTATAGCAAGCTTGCTAAGTATAAATCCTTGCTCCCTTCTCCAGCCCACCTCCATCCCAAATTCACTATCCTTTCTTAAAATGGATTCATCTGGTACCGGGAGCCAAGCAGATAAGTGTAGAATGAAGAAAGATGTTCAACTGAGCTCTCAAAGAGGATTCTGAGAAGGGAAAAATATTCTTCACTGCTCTTTTAGGGTGTATGGGGCATTATTTCACTGAGTCCCAGACTGTATGATTTGGGAAAGGTGATAAGATGGTTTAACACATTCATGGCATATTGAAAGGAGAAGGGCTGAGAGATGTTTATGTCCTCTCCAACACTGATACTCCTCCTTCTACCCAGAGTACATCCACTCATCAATTAGTTATGCTTCCATCTCATGTTGTGGTACAGAAATGGCAACATTTCCCTCCATCCTCAGCTGTACTCAGTTATGGAGCCTTTTTCCTAACTGTATTGTCCATGGGACTTCATGCCATCGTTACATGAAAAAAGAGAATTCTCAAACAGCCAGGAGTCATAACTCTCTTTCCTTTGGTCTCTGTGCATTTTAAGCGTAGAATGGTAATGAGACTGGTGCTAAGAAAGCAGCCTGTAAAGTCAGAGAAGTGAAGTGGGCATATTGATGTCTTCTCTGTGTCTGTTTCCTTCTGCTTCTTCAAGGGCTGCTTGCAGCATGCTAACTTCACTGCTAAAGAATGCATGCCAAAGCAAAGGAAATTGTCTGTAGATTTGACCATAAAAATTGCACATGTTCCTCTGTGGGAGTGATTCTTGTCCAGCAAGATATCAGTTTAATACTATTAATAGTTGTTGTTATTAGGGAGCATTTTTGGATTTTCTGTCAGTTCATAGCCCCCTTTCCCCCTTTTTCCCATCTACAGCAGTGTCATCTTCTCCCTTTCAGTGGTTCAGTCTTAATTATTCCACAATATTTCCTTCCTACTTGCAGTCAGCAGCCAGTTCCAGAACGGCTAAGAATCCGCGTAAGCCGAATTGGCATGCATGACTATGAGGCACTTCATTATGACAAGGAGAAGCTCAAGGAGGCCTGTAAGTAGTTGGCATTTAAAGCCAGACTGTTGAGGCCTTTAAGGGGTAAAGCAGTCTGAAGGAACTTTCTGGAACTTGGAGCTACCAATGTATAGTCATGCTCATTTGATTAGAGCAAGGCAATGTTGCACAGTTAGAAACAAGATATCTTTTGACCTTCTACCACCTTATTCTGCCTATTCAGATGTGCTTAACATAATTTATTTGATGATTTGATAAATGGTAGTATCCTGTGAAGTGGTGCCTTGTTCTAAAGAGGCCTTATCAGAATTGCCTGTACATAAGAAATTAATACATATATGGGAAAAGCTGTCTACTCTAGCTTTTTATCCCTGGTGTGTTAGATTTCCATAGGTACAGAGAGCTTCTCCAGGGAGTGCTTTCAAACAGCCTGTTTCTCATGTGCATTGTTAAGTCGTGCAGTCCTTAACAGCACTGTACTGTATATATGACCTGCACACATGAATTACCGCCTAATGTCTGTCTGCTCAATGAATATTTGGGAGGGTGGGTTTTTGTAAATTTAGTTAGCAGGCTAAATGATGTTTCCTGGTTTCATTTTTTCAGCTGTGCCTTTGGGAATCATTGTTGTGCCAGGAGACAGTGACCTGGAACTGTGTCGGACGCACATTGAAAGGCTTCAAGAGGTAAGATACTACGAAAACTTCTGGCTGAAAAAGGGGGTGCAGCCTTGGCACAATTTTACTACTCTTGAATTGGCAGATTGCTAAACCACTCTTACTTATATAACTATCACTTCACGTGGGAATCCAGGGGCAGCTGTGCTGGGCATTTAGCAAATTCAACAAAAATCCATCAGTGATACCAACCATTGTGCATTTTGGTTGGCCAATAAAGGTATCACTGATGGATTCATGTTTGATTGAACAGCAATATTTTTCTCTGCTCCCAACTCAAAGCAAACAGAACAATTGGTTAGTCATTTCTCTTCGTTTAGGTTATGAGTGTGCCCAGATTATTCCCCCCTCCCCATCTGTTTGCATAGATATATTGGATTATAATGCCCATCATGTCCAGCCAGCATCCTTTAGATAATGGGAGTTACAGTTCAGCACACTGCAAAGATATCAGGTTGGGGAAGATAGCCTAGCCTTTTGAGTTGATAAGCCATAAATAGAGTAGAACAGAATAGTTGTTAACCTAATACATTTTCAAAATGGGAATACAAAAGAAAATAAAGAGTAAGAAAGCCAGACATTGTATGCACTATAGATTAGGAGAAAGGGAAATACAGTACAGTGTTCTTTGTAAACAAACCTGGCTGGAACTCATTAAAGGAAACTGATTGAAAGGAGGAATATGGATATCCATAATGAGTTGTTTCTGAAGGTTTAATCTCAGGAGGAATCTTGGAAAGGAAAATAAGCTCAAATTCATTCCTACATTGCTTTATATGCCTCAAAGAATTCATCCAAATATAAAGATATTGTCACATTTGTAACAAAAGATTCATTCCACAAATCTGGAGAAAATTTTAATGTATAAAAACTTTGTCTACTGTTTTATTACATAGATTTTTATTCCATTAGAATCCAGAATCCTATATTGTACTGCTTCCAGTTTTTTGAAAAGATTGTGCCTTGTTGTGCCTGCTGGCTTCTTCCTTTGCCTCACGAGAATTAATGCATAGATAGAGCCACTCTCTAGAGCAGGGGTAGGCAACCTAAGGCCCGGGGCCTGGGTGCAGCCCCCGAGGCCTTTGGACCGGCCCCAGGCCGGTCCTGCTGCTGCCGCCACCTCCCGCCATGATGATATTGATTATTGTTGTTATTACTTGTTCTTGGGGTTTTCTTGGCAAAATCTCCACAGGGGTTTTGCCATGGCTTTTCTGGGGCTTAGAGAGTGTGCATGCATTTTTTTTTTCACAGCTGGCCACTTTGCTTCAATCCACCTCTGTATGTTTTGACCCTATATCTACCTTATTTCAAGACAGAATGTGACCAATTATCTCAGGGGGAGGGTGAATCATGTGCATCTAAATCAGATAAGGGGAGACTAAAAATGGGTTAAAATGACTAATTACCACTTGAAGGTGCACTAGAGACCATTTGGGGTTTTTTGAAAAATTGTGAAAACAATTGGGAGTGTAGTGTGCATGGAAGAAAACAGGTGGTGTGAACCACAGGGGAGCAGTGTTTCTCATCAAAATCTAGAATTCCCCCACCTTGGCTCTAGAGCTCAACTACAAAGGCAATGAGATAGTTGTGCAGTTTTCTATAAGCATCCCATTTCTCCCTCTTATCTACATTTCTGATTCACCCCGTCACTGTCAGCCAGAGAACAGAGCAATAATATTTGGAATGGAAGAGCCCTGAACTTCACAAGGTTTATTTTAGCCATAGGTCAATTATTGGAAATGACCATGATTAAGTTGTTCCAGCTGGGATGGCTGGCCTAGACTGGCACACTGGGTGAGGTGGGGGTTGGACTGCAATAGCTCATGGGTTTTTATCATATAGTTTCAATGTTTCTTGTCCCTTCTTTAAAACCCCTTTATTGCACTTGGGATTATTTGCTTTCAATGGGTGCATTTGGAGCTGGCAGCAGATACCTATGGGAGAGGTGCAGCTGCATCATAACTCAACTAACCCAACTCCTCCCTTTCAACAGGATTTCCCTCCATGTCCTTCTAGTATTCACAGCCTATTTCCTCAGGTGTGTATCTTCTGCCTTTCTCCTATGTCGGGATTCTCCCCTCACACACACACACCATTTCTCCTGATTCCGTCTTGCATGATAAGCTTGCATCAGTTTCTGTCTGGTGACATTCAGTACATCTGTTTTGAGTTTTATCCATGTGCTATAGCTCTGTGCCTACCTATTTCTGTCAACATTTCATATATTAGCTCTAGCTGAGCTACTTGTACAGGAACAAGCCAGAAGAGATTTTTGCAAATGGGGCCTCCATGGAAAAGGACTTGGTAGACTTGATTCCTTTTTACTTATTTTGATGCAGGAAGGGGATGGGGCCAAGCCAAAGACACTGTCATGCCAGAAGCTGTCGCCCAAGTGGTGTTTCTTGGACTGTGAGTACATTTGTGTATATAAATGTGCATGTATGATGGCTGTCTAAATATACACTAACTTTTAGAGATTAGAAATGTTACATTTTTGGGCTTTAACTTCCAGATTTTTCAGCTAGCACAGCCACTGAGCTTACAGAACCATCCCCAACTGTGGCTGATCAATGGGAAGAACAGATCTCATCCAGCTGTTATGCTCAGTAACTGTGCGTCAAGTATGCTTGCTTATATCTGGCCTATTTGAATTCTAGTTGGTTATAAAATGGGCCCCTTACATTACTGAAATGCCTTATGTTGGAAGTACAGCTAAAGTAGGAGTGAAGAAGATGCCGTCTGCAGATCACATTTAACCTCTGAACCCAGTTTTTGAAGCCCCTGAAGCATCTCCCCCAAGTCCCCCAAAACCCCTTGAACTCACAATATTTTTTAAAATGTGAATCTCACCAGAAATCATACCCAAATCCCCCAGTGTGTGCATGCAGACAAAGAAACGTTCCCAAATCCCCACAGAACTTCCTACCCCCTCTCAAATTCTTTCCTCCCTGTTCTCTTTCAAAATGGCAATAGATAGTGATGTGATATCACTTCTGGTAGCCATTTTCAAAGAGAAGGCAAGCAATATATTTTGACATACTTTGGAGGGGGTGTAGCTCATGGTATTGGGGATAGAAAATCCCCTCCCTCAAAAAAAAATCCCACCAGTCAAATTTTAGTTGTAATGGTCTGGCTGCTTTGTCTGGTTTATTTTTTCTTTTGCATAAAACATGCATTGTTTAAAAGGCTTTTGAATTTTCTTTTAATTTCTGTGTTTGTATGTCATTCATAATTGGCACTGAGCACTAATAATGGGTCTGGAGGGGAGATACTAGGCCTGTGAACAGTCTATATTTTGAGTCAGTAAAGATTTGTGCCATCTCTTGCCATTTCTTTGTTCTGGACCAAGTCCTCATTCAGCCTTAGCAGTCCTGCTATTTATTCTTCAGCAGATGGCGATGTAGGAAAAGGTGTGAGGAAAAACCAGATGATCCAGCATTAGTTCCTTGGATCAGTGAATAAGCTTGCATTCAGTGTTACCTTTGTACATCAAATTCAATTACCACTTTGGCCCTGGGGGAGTAATGAGACAAGGAGAAGGAAGAGTGACTGGTTTTGTTTTGGACTTTTCCTTTGCTGGGCCTGTGATCCAACCAGCTGTGTTTTTGCAAGAACTCCCCAAGTGCTCTGCAGGGCAGCAGAGGCTTGTTTACAAACATGGCTTTCTTCCAGCCCCTTTCTCAGCCCCTATTTTCCCTCTCTCTGCCCCCCACCTGAAGGGCTGATGCTGTGTTCTTCAAACCTTCCAATCCACACATTTTACTTTTACTAGCACATTTTTCCCCCTGCAGTTTCTCAGTTTTGGTTTGATCAAAACTCTGAAACTCTCCCACAGGCTGGGACAATAGGGGCTTTTGTGCCCCTGTAGCAATGTTGGAATGAGTTCCCAAACACACAGGGAGCAGCTTGTATGGCCCACTGGGCCTGTTTGCTGCACTTGAGCCTCAAAGACAACAACAAGCCTCCATCCACTATGGTTATTGCAAGTCTCAACAAGAAGACCTTTGAGGCTTAATAGATGGGAAGTACACCTGTCGCAGTTGGATTTAATAGCAGCACAGGAAAATCCTGGAGCCCTTTCACTTTACACAGTTATAGCACTATAATTGCACTTTAACTGTCCTGGTTGGATCCTCTGGAATCCTGGGGTTTGTAGTTTGGTGAGTCCCTAGAACTGCAAATCCCAGGATTCCATAGGTTGAAACCATGGCAGTAAAAGTGAAAGCATAACAATACAATTGTGTAGTGGTGAAGAGAGCAGAAAACTAAAGCAGATAGGCCAAAGTCAAGCTAGGGATTAACTTAGGGCCTTTGCAGACTGCCAGAAATAGTGCACATTAAATTGAGGCACTGCCCTGGCTCAGTGCTAGGGAATCATGGGAACTGTAATTTATTGTGGCACCAGAGCTCTCTGACAGAGAAGGCTCAATGTCTCAGAAAAAAATACAGTTCCCATGACTCCCTAGCACTGAGCCAGGGCAGTGCCTCAATTTAATGTGCACTATTTCTAGCTTTCTGCAAAGGCCCTTAGTTGTGGTAGGGAGTGATTTTACCTCAAATCTCTATGGTATTTAAGAGGCTGGAGAATTCCAAAATCTGTATTATGGTAATACATTTATTACCCAAAGAAGACACCAAAGAAAACTTGACTTGATTAGTTTTATAAAGATATTACCACAACATGGAATTGGGAAAAATTTTGCACTGCCAAGATGGCCACCTCTACCTTTGATATGGTCTGAAGCAGTGGTTCTCAGACATTTTATCCTTGTGACCCCCTTTACATCTACATGCGGATGTTGTCCCCCTCTGCTTGATGTGGTATATGAGTAAAAATACTTTGTTTAGTGTGCATATTTTTGTTCACACATTTTGCCTTTCTCTTCCCCTCCAGGACAGAAAGGGTTAGGATGAGGAGGGGGAGAATCAGGTCTCTTGTCCCCCTTTGAGCAACTCTCAGCCCTCCCTGGGAGTCTTGCCTCTTCCTTTCACAAACTCTAGTCTCCAACAGTATCCTGGTCCCAACAATTTTTTTTAAAGAAGACCACCTTTCTTCTTTTCAGCCCAGTTCTCTAGAAATTGTGCGGTGCTGACATTGCATCACTGTCAGCTACTAAACCATTAACTTTCACTTCATCTCATCCCTCAGGCTCCAGAATAAGAGGAAGTTGTTATTCCAAATGCACATCATTATCTGTGATCTCTGATCCAAAGGATGTGTAATTATCAATACAGAGAAAGAGTGAATGTTTGGTTATGGGATCCTACTGAGAAGAGGAGAGTCTCTTCTGTGCCCACATATGAGAAGAGTGTTCCCAGATATGGCTGTTGCAGATTATTTCTTCTCTTTTGCCAGTTTCCCAGCAGCATGTTCCAAATTGAGGAAAATGTGTCAATGGAAAAGACTGGAGTGGCATTCAAGGGCAATGTAGGCTCATTAAAATGGTTGAATTACTGGCCTTCATCAACAGTTCTGTGGCTGTAAATCTCTCCCCAGGACAGGATAAACGAGGCTCTTTCAGTCCTCTAATCTGCTCTGGCTTGTGTCATGGACACCCCTCCCTCTCCCCCCCCCCCACACACTATTTCTGCTCTATTCCCAAGGAAAATTCTCCACAGAGTTGTAGGCCCCAGCCATAGCAACCTCAGATTTACCAAAGCATCCCTTAGCCTTGTGGAAATCAAAATTGATAAGGAAAGCTACCATGATGCAAAAAAATCCTTGGACTCAAGCCTTAGTCCTTTACCCCACTCCCAATTTATGACATCATTAGCATTTAGGTCATAGTCACACAGTCCCTGTGTATGCAATAAAAGTGTTAATGAGTTTGTCTTGATTGATTCAGCTTTACATTTGCCTCTATAAAGTTATGCAACTCAAAACCTTTCATGTATCTTAAGAGTGTTTTTCTGTAAAGTAGGAGAGTGCAGTCCATCATTGTTAGATGGAGAACCAAAGCAACAGGTGACTTAGCATGATTCCTCAGATCACAAAGAAGCTCTGTCAGGAAAAGGATGGCCACCACCATGGCTGGTATTCTATTTTCATACTCCATCTGCCATTGCCTGGGGTGACTTCAAGTTGGAGTTTTCCAAAACAGTGGGGAGTCAGAGCACCCTTAGACTGCTCCAGCTGGACAGGAGCACAAGGTTATCCCCACAGGTACACTGACATGCAAGTACACCCATTCTGTGGTGGCTGTGCTAGATTTCCTTCATAAAACCATGATTAGGCACAGGTATACTTGTGATTGTGTACAGATAATCCTATGTGATTCCGAAATATACACATACATACAGATTTTTTATTCTTATTCTTTTATTTGTGGTTTTAAATTTTGTTGCATGCAGCCACTGGAGAATTTGCCCTAAAAGCCTCTACAATTAATAAATGATACAGCAGACTGAGAGCAGTTATTTCCTGCCGTATCAGTAGCACTTTTTGGAAGTTTCAGTTGCAAAGCCTAGTGGACTCACTCCATACTGTTATGGGGTGTCTGTGATTTCTATGAAGGGAATGCAGTGCTGCCAAGGATTGTTGAAACTCAGATGTGTCTAGACTGGCATTCCTCTTGGAAAAGATTATAGGCTCCACTAGTGGACAGTGGAAATGCTTGTAGAAAGCAAGCTGGGTGCTGCTTGCCTTGAGTATCTGTCAAATACATTTTGAAATCAGAGTGGAATTCTTTATCTTCAGATGAATATAGAGAGGTGACTTTTGAATACACTTTTCAACAGTCTATTTAGATATGTGACTCTCACTTGCTTTACATGCATATCTAAAGTCTAGGGTGTTATGCCTGGAAATGTTCATATATCCTGAATCTGAGTTTAGCAGCTTATGGGTATAGCAAGAGTTTTAAGGGTTCCCTAGTATAAACTTTTTGACAAAAGTGAATGGGATTCAAAGGAAAGTGCTCAGTGTTTCACTCCCCTCCCTACTCATCCGGAAGCAATAGATTGTTAGATGTACAAGCAGGACATGCAATAAATTTTTGCAGTGTGGGGTGCAAAATCAGCATTAGCTTCTTCAGTGATAATTTATTTCATTCCTCCTCACCTTTAGCTTGTTTTTCCTCCCAACAAATACTTTGTATGCTGGGCCGAGTGAACCTGCACAGTCTTTATACTGCTGTTTTATGTTTGTGGGTTGTCCTATTTGTAAAATCTCTGATTGATGGTTTCTGAGGACTGTTGTTGTTTGCCTTCAAGTTGTTTGGGACTTATGGCGATCCTAAGGCAACTGTATCATGGAGTTTTCTTGGCAAGTTTCTTCAGAGGAGGTTTGTCTTTGCCATCCTCTGAGCCTGAGAGTGTGACTTGCTGAAGGTCACCAGTGGTTTCCAGGCAAGGAATATTCAGAGGTGGTTTTGCCATTATTACTTAGAAAATATATTTTGTCAGTGGTGGCAAACTTACATATTTACTAAATCAATGTCATTTATATTAAGTGGCTTCGATTGTAACCATGTGGAACACCCTCATGGTGGATTTCAAAACTTGGATTATTGCACTGCAAAGGGGCAAGGGGGTTCATACACCTGCATTTTTGCAAGCAGATCATCCAAATGAACAGGAAGCCTCAGGACAGCTGCAAAGTAGCTTTGGAAAGATCCTCTCTGCCACAGCATCCCCAACAAATAAGTCTTCATTTCTGATGTCACAAAGAGATGCTGTAGGGGTAGGGAACTCTGGTCTTTCCATTTGTTGTTTGCCTTTCTTTTTATTGTTCGCTCTCACTTGTATGCCTGCCTGCCTGCCTACCTGCTGGCTTCTCTTTATAAATATACTTTGTTTCCTTTACTTGAGACTTAACCTTTGAGCTATTTGAAAGGAGAGCCTTGCCAGATGAACAGTTTATAGCTTAGTACTCATTCATTTGTTTCTCTCTCTCTCTCCGTAACATTTTTTGTTCTAAAATAAATCAGTTGCATTTGGGAAGATTGCCTCCTCCCTAGCTATTGTGTTCACTGCTCTTGCCAGGGATTTTTGGAATGCAGTTTGTATTAAGATTGCATGTGTTAAGTCATGGTTAGCCAACTTGCAGTATAGGTGCTACAGGTAGAAGAAAATGGGGGTCTGTAGATTTAGCTGTGGCATGAAACTTCATTCCTGGCCAGCCCCTCCAATACTACATAGCTGCTTGCTCTTCTGTATGTTAGGCTAGAAGTAAAACCACTTCAGGGTATTGTGTATTTGCACTGGTGTAGCGCTTTTTTTTTTTTTTTTTTTTTTTTTTTGGTAGCACTTCCTCTTTCATTTCTCTTCCAGAATACATTTGACTTTCTGCCCTTTGACGTTGAAATTATAAGATGGAAGGCAGGGCTTGTATCATTTTTTAAATCTTTGAATACTTTCTAACAAATGTCACTAGTAGTAATAAAAGATAATTACAATATGGTGCTCTGAACCTAGGAATTTCTGTACTTGAAATCTTCCTTCAGCCGTATTCCTAGATAACTTCAGGCCTTGACTCTACATTCTCTGCTTCAGCCCTGCCTTTGCAATATGTGGAAGATGCAGGCCTTTGTCACAGTAATGTAAGAATTACTGAGATAATGTATGTGAGGTGTTTTGAATTCTAATGTACTGTATAAATACTAAGCACTCTGTTGTCTTTCTCTTGCAGCAACAACAGCAGATCGCTTTTATAGAATAGATCGTGCCCAGGTGAGATCCAGTTTCTTCTGCATAGTCTGTGGTTGTTTGTCTGTATGTTTCCTGTGGAAATGGCTGTGCATGCTGCCACTATCTTGATTTTCATTTTCTTTAAAATGTCTCAAGCCCTGTGATTATATTTATTGAATAAAGGGATTCAGTCCTGAGGTCAGGGATATTTGTTTCCTGCAGTCAAAAACTCTTAGACCTTTTTTGATAATCATTTTCCTTCTATGCATGATCCATATGGGTGGAAGAAATATTTAGGACAACTTGTCACTGTGGGTCTAGAGAAAAATGCCATGGAAACTGGGAGGTTTACATGTGTACATTTTAGTCCTGCAGTAAAAGTAATTTTTTATTGTCTCCAGTGAAATCACAATATTTATTTATTTATTTATTTATTTATTATTTTGGTAGCAGTATAGTATACTGCACTTGTAATAATCCAATGATTCAAGCTTCTTACAATTGTAAACAAGACATCTGGAGTTTGGTATGTTTTTAAAAAACAGAGTTCAAATTGTGCAATATGAAAAAAAATAAGTGAACAGATACATAATTCTATATTATTACTTTTTGGGATTTCAATGTAGAATTTCTAATAGTCTGCTTGTTTGTTTTTGTTTTTGTTTTTTACTGAGAATGATTCTCTTGAGAGTACAATATACAAGATGTCATCTGAGGAGAAAGGCTAAAACTGATACCTTTGAAAAGTAGCATAATCCTCTGTTTAGAGTATTCAATCAGATTTTCTCTTTTTGTTTTCTTTCTGAATTTATAGAGGATCCCCATACCTTCAGTCTTCCACTATTACCACCACTGGAATTGGGATGTTGCTTTCTTAAAAAGAAAAACCAAGTCTTCTTAGGATTTTATTCAAGTGACAGGGTTTGTGTTGCAGTCTACATAGCATTCTGACTGTGCAGGTTCAAACTTTGCCTAATTTAGTAACCATTTAGTGTATCCTTCTCCAACCTGGGAATGGAGGGCACCAGTTTAATATAAAGAAATTTCATTCTTAAATTAATTGTCTTATACCATTTCAGGAACATCTTAATTATGTGACTGAGATCTCCCAGGATGAACTCTTTGTGTTGGACCCAGAACTGGTGCGCACCCAGACAGTGGGAACATCACCTGCCATGCCTGACCTTGTTGATGTGCCTTCAGCACCCACAAGGCAACACATTATTCTCCCAGCTTCACCATCCACTACGCCAGTCTCCAGGTGAGGCTGTCTGCTTGGGTCCTTGAGGTAAGAAAGACCAGGCAAGGTTGAGGAAAGGACCCCAAGGAAGAATAGCTTAAGAATGAGTGCAGGATGGAGAATGAGAGTTAAATCTGCAGATTTTGACTATTTCTGTCATGTTTGATCTCTGGGAGACACAAGGGAGATATTTGGGGTATGAGAAGATTTTCTCCCTTAGTCTTTGTCTGATAGATGTTATAGATTAGGTCATCTATTTTAATCTTCATGGGATGGAGGTAGACTCAGACATATGAGATTAATGTAAACTGCCTTGATAGCTTCAGCTAAAGGCAGGGTATAAATAAAAATTATTATTATTATTATTATTATTATGATTCCCAAATCTGATCATGTACCAAGCCAGGGCTGCAAAGTGAGTAACATACAGACACAGGAAAGGGAGGCAGAAGTACAAAGAGCTAGTATGGCAGAACAAAGTGACTAATGTTTCGAAATGCTGTACGCCGCCCCGATTGCCTAGCAGAGGGGCGGGATATAAATAAAAATTATCATTATTATTATTATTAATGGAACTAAACCAGATTAGGATCTGGATTCTGTTCTACTTTTCCTCTAGAGCAAAAATCTCCTAAGTCTATCACTGATCTCATGAAGCTAGGCATGTAGAGAAATGAGTTAATGGCAGGGATTGGGGGCGGCACTGAGAAGATGGAAAAAGATACTTGAGCAAGGACCTAATCTCTTAGCTTGAATCTCTCTTTATTTTGTTTTTCCAGGTCAGAAATGGGGAGCAACCATTCACTCAAAGGTGAGGCTTGTAACTCACACGATGGGCTTCCAAAATAATTTCTGTAACTCCTGTTCAGGTCATGGTTGTTAACTAGTTCTCTGTTTTTATGTTTCATTTTTATGTCCTTCAGTCCCTCAATGTAATGCCATTTTATGGTCTGTAAAATCTAAGAACTTGTTTGTTTGTTTTTGGTTTTTCTTTTGCATTATGCATTTTCATGTGTGTGTGCAGATTTAAGATAGTCAACCTGACATACACATCTTTACACTGATCTGGGGACATTTATGTAATGCCTGAAGAAAGTGAAAATGCTATAATTTAATTACTGCTGGAATAGATCCAGATGGGTAGAGTTGGTCAGGGCAATTGCTTTCTGCTGGACAGAGTAATTTTTGGGGATATAGTGGCCATTTTTGTAACCCAGCCCAGATAATTTTACATTTTCCAGCCCACACGGTACTTGGGGTTCTCACTGGATGATTCAGAGAACTGATATCAAAATTTGCTGATATTATTGTTGGAGATAGAACATGTCAGCCAGTATTTATAGTAAAGCACAGTTTAATATGCAAATAAATGGAAAGTAGGCCTATTACAATTGCGGTTGTATTACTACTGCTTATGACCATGAGGCCTCAAAAAGTTACATTGGAGTTAGACCAGGTTTGAAAACAGGAGAGTTTTAGTACAGTTTGAGATGGAATTGATATTTAGCCTTGAGTGGATTACATCTGGATGTATTTCAGCTGCAGAGGCTCCAGGGAGAAGGAACAAGGCAGAGTGGAAAGCTGCACAGTGTGCTGGCATGAAGGAGCTTTGTAACTTTGTGCCTTTCTCCATGCTGTGTAGTCACAGAGATGGGGGATCTGTCTGACACACACACACACACACGTGTTTCGGCCAGCAACTTACATTGGCTCAACACAGCAGAGCTAGTGATACAGGTTTACAAAAATTGTAAAGGGTTACAAAAATTGTAGCCCAAAACATCTGGGGGCCAAAGGTTTCCCACCCCATTATTGGAGGAGCTGAGTGCTGTAAACACACCAATCAGACAATTCCTTCCAGGGAGCAGCTGCAGAAATTACTAGCTGGGTGAAATATGACATCCATTGGCTTAACAAGCCGTCTTCTTCAGCTCATTTATAAAACCTGGCAGGAAATACCATAGTGGTGAAGGGTTAATCTCCCACCTGTAGGGTGCATGGATAGGGAGCAGAGCTAGACTCTGCCAGGCACCAGTGAAGTTTCCCAAAGGTATGCACACAAGGTCAGGGGCCTCCCTTGGTTGAACAAATGGGAAGTGTTTTCTGGAGCTTGAACAGAGCTGAATTCCTGGAAGTGTGAGTGAGTCACTGACAAGAGGCATCCCCAACCACTGTTTCCATGGGGACACCTGCTTTATGCCTCCTCTGCTCACCCCTTCTGCTTTACCTCTCCGTGTTGACCATTCATTGCCCTGTGCCCAACAGAGCTTGGAGAAGTTTTAGACTGCAGATTCTAGAATTTTCAAGATGACCACTGGCCATGCAGGGCAGACGGTTCTGGAAGTTGTAATCCAAAGATTTGATTTGGTTTGAAATGATCCTGCCAGAGTTCTCATTTCTGCTTTAACTTTGCTCTCTTGCCTTCTTTCACCTAGTGCTTTTGATTCCCTCCTTATTACCCTTTAGTTTATTTCTTTAATTCCCTACAGCCTCCCTCAGTTAGCCTTATGAAGCTATGAACCCTCCCTAAGCAGTTTTTCATCCTTTCCAGGCCCCCATAGCAACAACTCGTCAACTAAGGCATGGAAAAGGAAGCATAATACCTAACAGCCTGAAGTTCCACCAAAATAATACCCATTATATGTGTGTAGTATAAGCATGAGAGCTAGCATGATGGGCTTCTGGGAGCTGAAGTCCCTCGGCCCTTAAAGGGGAAAGGTTGCCTAACCCTGGTGTAGTGGTTTGAGCATTGGCTCAGCTATGTAAACATACTGTGTGACTTTGGGCAAGTCACACTCTCTCAGCCTCAGAGGATGGCAATGGCAACCCCCCTCTAAGAAATTTGCCAACAAAACCCCATGGTAGGTTTGCCTTAGGGTCATCATAAGTAGAAAACAACTTGAAGGCACACAATGACAACAGTATGTGCAGTATACATATGCTCCCAATGCCCATAATACACAGTTTGTCAATAATAGGAGAGTGCATACAGGAAAGAATCCAAACAGCAAAACAGAGCTGCAGCATGTTCAGCACATACTGGAATAATATTAATTGTGCTGTCATCACACTAAGAATTTTAAAAATTTTCTGGACTCTAATGTCCCATTCTCAGTCTTCATCCTCTCAGACTCTAGGCATACGAAATGTGAGGTGCAATCTAGAAAAATCTAGATGCCAAGGGCTAAAGTACTTTTACCTTTAATATATAGTACCACTGTATCTGGGGTGAGGGTGAGGAATTATTCCTGAAAAGTAAGTATGGAGGGACTGTTCTGGAACAGGAATCCAGCATGGGCTTTAACACTTTTCCCCTTGTGTTCCTGATCCGTATGTGGGATCCCATTACTACCATTTGCATAGGAGCAAATTATTTTTTTAATGTGAATTGTGTGTTGGGAGAAGGAGTTTGGATTGGGACCATGGTATGGGACCAAAGATTAATACTCTGTACCCCTGTGCCCTTGGGTACCAATCTAAATTGTTAAAATAACTGTTTTAATATAAAAATCCCTTTTTGTTGATCCCTGCCATGGCCCTGGTCTGGAGGAGCCCAGCCGCATGGATTCAAGGCGAGCACATTATGTAGGCACCTGAAAGGTCACATCTGCACCTACAGCAATTTGCAGATCAAAAGGGCCAGGCCTAGGAGCTGCAAAGCAGGATATTCGCACCTAGGAGATTTATGGGTACCAGTCAGGATGTTTCTGGCTGAAGATAAGATAACATTAACATCCTATCTCCTGTCCTTGGTAATTGTTTACTTCAAAGAGGAGTAATCCAGACTCCTTTGATATACAATAGAAACTCTTCGCCTCAGGCTAGATTTAAGGGTATAAAAGATTTCCTAAAATCTCAGGCACATTGGGTCTGGTTAGATTTCATGATGACACTACACCACTGTGAACTCTGACTTGGGTCCCAGCTCTTTCCATTATCCTTTCCCTTTCATAACAGTTGAGTCTATCCATCTTCATTCATCATTGGAGCAGCCGCCTTCAGGTAATTATCAACATTAGAAAGCCTTCTGTTTCCTCGCCAAGCTGACTACTTTATTCCTGAGTTCATGTGTGTATGAGTGAATGGTAGAGCTGAATCACCAAATAAATTACAGTTCATTGGACATTTTTGTCTCTATCAGTCTATTCTCTAGCCACCTCCGTAAACATAAGATAAAAGATCCCATTGAAGACTTGGACTTTAGTAATTCCCCAGGTTCAAGTCCTTCTTACAAAATCAACTCCTGTGCATTTACATTCAAGTAAGAAAAAATGGACAGGGATAGCTGCATACTGTGGATTAAAAGTAATACTTACTTTTGATCCTTAGAAAACTTAAGGAGAACCATGCTAGAGAATGCTCTATAGCAGGGAAAAGTGCCCTTATAGGTAAAAATGCTCTCAACGCATTATTGGCCAAATAAATCACAGGGACTCTCCCTAGAGGTCTCTAGATTACAAGTGGTCTTCTGTGTTTATTAGCTAATCCCTACCCTCTTTTTAGCTAATAGTTAATTACCCCAGTTGCTATCCTTATATCAAAGGAGTCCACCCTATTCTCCCACCACATGTTCTCCTTATCTCCTGCTTGATGTTGTAACCCTGACCTATCTCTCCTCCTTGCAGATGATGCTTTGATAGATGCTGCCAAGAATAACGATTTCCAAAAGGTAACAGCTACTGCATGTTAAAAACCCTAGCTGCAAAACTGGAGAAGGTGCAATTACCTTTGCCACGGTGTTGTCACTCCCCTTCCCTTCCCTTCCCTTCCCTTCCCTTCCCTTCCCTTCCCTTCCCTTCCCTTCCCTTCCCTTCCCTTCCCTTCCCTTCCCTTCCCTTAGTGTTGCATACAGGGCTGTTAACTGGCTTTCCTTCTGCAACCTCTTGGTGATGCCAGCTGGCTTAGCTTGCTTTTTAGTGTTCACCATAGAATGACACATACACACTGTGCCCCCAATAGTTGAGGCTCCCTTTTAGGGATTACCCTCCAATGGACTTCCTAGCAAGTTCATTGAGAGGACCTTATATTGTAATAAGAGAGTACAAGGACACCCTGCAGCTTCACCAGAACTGTGCTTAGTTCTCCAATCAGGCTATCTAGATGAGATGTTAAGGATTTTTTCCTTGTTTGATTTTTTTATTGGTCAGTACTGTTTAGAATATTCTTACTTGTAAAATCTGCATTGTACCATGCACCCATACCACACCATATGCATTGCAGTTAAGAGTGGTATTGGCATAAGGTTACTTAATGTAATGAAATCAGAAGCATGGCAATCTCATGATCTAGACATGCAGCAATAGTGATTTCCCACCCACCCATCCACAACTAGAAACGTGTGGAGGTGCCTCCTTGTTTCTTGCTCTGATAGAAGTCAAGATAATTTAACAATATGTCAATGAGATTTATATAGTTTACTATATCTGATTCAGATTTTGAATGTATTGTTTAAGACAGGGCTGGAGGGCTAGTAATATTGCTGGTGAACACTGATTCTTATCAACAGTAGTCATGTCATGATGAAAATAGCATTTCAACTGTACCTGGAATGCAAAAAGGTTCCTACCCCTAGTTTAAGTCAGTAGCTTTGATCATGACTATTGCAAGAGAGAGAGAGAGAGAGAGAACCATTAGATTTCTTTAATAATGTCTTGTTTAATGGTGATGTGCCTGTTTTAGTCCCATGGGGTACATTTATAAGACAAAATAACGGAGGAAAGATTTCAGTAACTTTTCATTTGGTAATGCAATCACCCTCCATTCTTACAAATTGGTTAGTGTGCAGTTATGCAGTGTTATCTCTGCATCTCTCTTTGTTTATGGAACTGGGCTTTTTCCATATCCCCATATGATGAGAAGAAGTTTTTGCTGATAAGAGGGATCAGACATTTTAGAAGTCTGGTTCTGTGGGTGGGATTCCCTTTGTGGAGGAGGTGAGTTGTACCCGACACCACTATCTTCTCTATGTGGGAATATTAAAATGTTTCCTCTCTAGAAAAACATTGTTAACTGTTTCTATTTGACACAACATTCTGAGTGGTTGATAAATAGCTGGTTTCTTTATTGGACTGCTCTTGTTCTGGCTTTGTTTTGAACATTTCTATAAACTTTTCTGTAAACACATTGTAAATACAATCCTCTAGAAAGTCTGCATTATAGCTCCAGCTTTCCTATCATGTTGTAGTTCAAAGAACTGCATAAGGCTGGAAAGGACTTGATGGTGCGCGATCACACAGGCCAAACTGTCCTGCATCATGCAGTCAAATCAGGAAACAAGGAAATCGTCAAATTCATAATTGAAAATGGTAAGTTTTAATTAAGAAAAGGTAAGCGTTCTTTCCTATTATGTTGGATTCATGGGGCAACGATGACCTAATGAGGGTCCAGTGAAGTATTTAAATTAAATATTCATGAAGTCCATCAAGCAAATGTTAAGGAAGAATTCACACAATGGACTCTGAAAATACTGCATAGACTTGAACAAAATTGATACTACTTCAGCCTGAATCTTCTATCTGTAAAATGGGATTGATTATGCTTTGCCTTGCTATCACTGGCTAAATGGGGGAACTGAGCTATGTAAAAAATACTTTACCACATTGATTCATCCTAGTTTCTGCATGCTTGTGCATTCATGCCTGCAAAAAAAAACCTCCACATAGCAGGATGGGGGAGGTGGTATTAGAGTCCTTATTTTCTTATTAGATGGGTTGTACTCAGAAGAGCTAACACAGACAACCTCTCATACACATCAGTTTTTCTGCCTGCCGGGTTTCATTCTTGCTAACAAGTAGTGGTCTTCTCCTGTGCCATGTCATGAGAATTCTTGTACATATTGTAAAAGTGTATTATCAAAAGTCTGGAAAAGATTTGTTTTTACTATAACTCCCAGAATCCTCCAGCCACTTGTTCAGTGGCCACCCTACCATAGGTAGCCCTGGGTTCCACACCACATCTCTAACCTAGGTTCTCTCTTCTCTAAACATTTATAAATAAAAATATTTTTAAAAGCTCTTTTTGTTCTTCTGAGACCAGAAAGTTGGCAACAGTTGTGGTGGAGTGAATATTAAAACAGGGTGCTACATAATTTATAGCTAAGGAAATAAAGACTGTTTCTTGACACAGAAAAAGAGCCATGGGGTTACATTTTATAGAAGTGTTTGGTACTCCTGGAAAATGCAGAACTCTTCCATAGTAGTATGCAGGAGGTATAGGGATGACGCTATGCTTTCCATCTGTAGTAGAATGTATAAAAAGTGGCATGGCCTATGTCATGTGGTTTCATCTTACTACTCCATGTTTGATTTTCTGTCTCCAGCTCCTGCAGAGATTCTGGACATGGCTGAAGAAGAGAAGTAAGTTCCATCCTGTTCGGTATTATTTATTCTGAGCATAAGTGTCCTGAAGTGGGCAGAAGGCAAGCTTGTTCTCTTCATCACTGTTCTATATATATTCAGTTCCCTTTGTTGGCAGTCATCTTTAATGAAATTAAATGCATTTTTCAAAGCCAGAAGAGATCAGAAATTAGGGGGTTGTGGGTTTTTCGAGCTGTGAGGCCGTGTTGTAGAAGAATGTATTCCTGATGTTTCACCTGCATTAGAGAAGATGAAGATGCCAGCCACAGATGCAGGCGAAACATCAGGAATACATTCTTCTAGAACACAGCCTCACAGCTTGAAAAATCGACAAAAACCTATGGATGCTGGCCATGAAAGCCTTTGACTTCACAGATCAGAAATTAATTTTTGAGCTTGAGAAAAATGTTTACTTTTTTGTTTTTGTTTTTGCTAAAGAGCCCCCATACTCTAATGGCCAGAAGATGGTCAATTTCATCACATTTTGCAATCACACCAAAGCTTTTATAGGCTGGGGCCCTTGTTTTACCAAACCAGAAGTGATTTCAGAACCAGAAGTGAGTCCTGGTCATTTCTTGGGGGGAATGCAGTCTCTCAGCTTAAAATAAGCCAGGTCTGCCTCAAAATATCGTAAAACCATGGACCTTGGAAGACACAAGGAGGGAAGGCCTTTTCAAGTTAAAAAAATGCCAAAGGGGACATGGATGGAGGTGTAGTCCTGTCAGGCTCAGTGCAGAATATATGTGGCTTACACCTGTGCTAAAATAAGACCACATTCCATGCTTTAATGGAGAATTGGGTTCCATTCTGGGAGAAAGGTGGCATATACATGAAAGTAAGTGAAAGTATTGCTCCTGGATGCTTCCAGAGCTATAGTTTTACATTTTCAAGCTAATTCCTCCCCACCCCAGGTGGTTCAGATGGGTCCAGGGGCACAATAATGGACCAAAGATCACCTGTGGGCCATGTGTTATTCACTCACAGCTTTTCAAACACCCAGTCCATATGAAACCGGATTTGTGGAAGTGGAGTGTGTCCCTCATAAGCACATCTGCTTGCAGGGTAAAGTGAACATCATATATTCCTAGCTATAGTTACACTCCTAAGGAAAGTCACCATCCTGTAGTTCTTTGTAGCATTCTGGGTGCCACTGGGAATGGAATGGCAGAGCCACTGATATAAAAGTTTTAAAATCTTCTAATTCAGATGTTCCTGTTTGTCTTCCTCACCTCAGTACCCCAAGTTTCTGTTTCCTTCCTCACAAAGCTCCCTAAACATCTGAAAGACAATGGCTTTGCCTGGGATATCAGAGGAAAGTCTTTCCACTCAGCCTTTTGTCCAGTTATATGCATAGCTCCCTATACTTTTCTGTCTTATTGACCCATAAATGTACACATTAATGTCTGTGCTGTAAAGTGGCTCCAGGCCCCCTGCTGGAGCTTTGTATACCTTTGCAAGAAGATGGTTCATACGGTGTTCACTGTGTTCCTTCTTTTTAATCTTGCTACTAGTGGTGAGACCAGTTTGCACCTGGCTGCAGCCCTTCGCCAGCGCACCATCTGCCATTACATTGTGGAAGCTGGAGCATCACTTATGAAAACTGACCTGCAGGTAAGAACCTTGTCTGTTGGAAGGGGATGCTAAGAATGGTCATTTTAGGAGTCAGTTTCTATGAGCAGTAGATTGTGTTTTTTAGTTCTTCCAGCAGGGATGAGGAACCTTTAGTCCCAAGCAGAGACAGCATGTGGAGATTCTTAATCCAGTAAAAAGCTTCTTCTGCTATTTCCCACAGTACTCAGAATATGAGGCAGACAAGAAAGTTGTTTCATGGAATTGAGCTTTGGTTTTGTAGCTCAAGAGGTTCTTCCATGGAATTGACCTCTGATTTGCAGCTTGCTGTTCCATGGACATGAACATTGGTCTGCAGCTTGGGGAGCTGTTCAATGGAACTGAGTTCTAATTTGCAGCCCAGGAAACTGTTCTGCAGAATTAAGCTCTGACTTGTAACTTGGGAACATGCTGCATAGAATTTCACTCTGGTATGTATTGAAGGAAACTATTGGACAGTAGCTTATTGCTAAATTGACATGTAGCCCCACCCACTGATGGACTGTGGCTTCCTAGGATGTTCCCAAATTGAAATTTGACTCAAAGGCCAAAACAGTTGTCCCATTCCTGAATTCAAGACAAACATACAGTATCAGAGAAAAGTTTGACCCTTACTGACCACTGTTAGATTTCTTTGTATAGGAAGTGTTTTTTTCTGGCTGAGAATGTGAATATGAACATTCACTATAATTTGCAAACAAAATACTGCAGTCTAATGGAGGGGGTTAGGGTAGGGGAACATGGTTTGGATTATTTATACAATGAAAGAGTCAGGAAAAAACTTGTAGATGTTAAGTTAGGACACTTACCTGTATGATGAAAAAACAAAGCCACGCAAGCTGTTGTAGCTAGGTCTTCTGGAGTTGTCTGCAGCATTTAACCCAAGAGCATGTACCTCATGCTGCTGTTTTTATTGTTTGTTTGTTTTCTCCAGCAGTCGGGATGTCTCATCCCCACTCTCCAAGGTCGCTATAAGGATAGTCTCAGTGAAGACTTTTCCATCTCCTAACTGCAGACTTTCATGTGTTCTGTATGCTATACTACTCAAGGGAAACATCAAAATCAGGACTCAGTAGAATGGTCTGCTGTCACCTTATGTGAATGGTGTTCCCTTTAATATCAGAATGTCACAGCATTTTGGCATATGATGGTTGAGATGCATGCAATTAGGCTTGTGTACCAGTAGAGGTTTGGAGGAGAAATTGAGGTTATACTTTAATAACAAGGTTCCTAGATCCTAGTCAGCACAGAGGAGAAAGAAACATGTATTCTTCATCCAGTTGAAATGAAAATAATCCAGCCTTACTGCCTGCTGTTTGTTGTGACCTGATGCTGAGCTGTAGGATTATCAAATGGGGATGCATCATGTCATATTGCCAAAGACTGCTGGGGCCTGTGATTTCACCTGACCAATACTGATGCTAATGGAGCTATAAAAGCATTGGAGCATTTCAGACAAGTAATAAAATCCTTTTCCAACTGCTTGGACAAGTTTTATAGCCAAATCTTGGCTGCTCCTTTGCTCCCCTAACCCTGTTACCAATGCCTCTGGCACTGTGACATGACCAAAGTAAAAGTGGGTATAGCTGCAAATGGAGTGAGTAGCCCTGGAACTAGAAAATGGCCCAGGTGAATGGAGGATTGAGGATTGATGAATATAGGCAGCTTGCAAACTACAAAGAAAGAATGGACTATTCTCTGCTCATTGTTATCTCTTCTTATCTTAGTCAATGGCAATAAGAAACTGACTTGCTGTATGAAAGTAGCCCTAGCTCCCCACTTTACAAAGTGGCTGTGTTAGTGTGTTATTGGATGGATGGGCAAGTGTGTTATTGGATAGATGGGCAAGGGTTGGATGGGCAAGTGAATGTTTTAATTTATGTATTTTAATTGCTGTAACCCACCCCGATTGCTCCGCAGAGGCTATAAATAAAATTTATTATTATTATTATTATTTATTGATTCCTAATATGGACTCCTGTTTTTGCATTATGTTCTACACTAAAGCTCGGGTGCTAGTGTGTCAGAAACTTCACCACACCGCATCACCACATGGCGCATGCTGTATAACATGGCTTGTTCAAACAAAATAATTTGGGGAAGATTTAAGCCTGTTTTTTTATAATTAGTAGGGCTTGTAACATGATTCAGACACAATTTGCTGCCTAATATACATGTGGTGGCAGCAGAATAATCTGGGGACCATACAAGCATGGCTTTGTAGCATGACTGAAACACAGTTTGCTTCATGCTTTACACATGGCACAGGCACATTACAATTCCCATAATGAAGGGAGCTTGCATGGAGTTCTGATCCAGGTGTAGATTCAAGGAGGCAAGTGCTCTGCTGCTATCCTTGGTGCCAGAGAAAAAGGTTGCTGAAGCCAGTGGTGATGTTGATGAGGTTCTGTGCAGTGGTGAAGTTTGTGTGTGTGCACATGCACAAGTGTGCATATGTGCTTGCTCTTTTGAATTTGAACCTGTACGTTGTATTTTGTGGGTGGGTTCATGCATTAATTGCATTCCCTTTGCTTCTGCCTTTGTCTGTCTGTAGCTGGAGAGGGGTCAGCAGTGGAACTTCGTGTTTCTACAGCTGCATGTCTGTAACAACAGAGTCCCTGAATGTCTGACCCATTGTGCTCTCCAGTGAAATATTGCTGGCAATTGTCCTTGGGGGCTTGGGTCCCTTCCTTCTTCCTTGCTATGACTGCCGCCTTCTCCCTGCTGGGATGTGAGGGCCAGTGTGAGAGGATTGTCCTCTCCAGCTTTCAATGGAGACGGCAGAGAGCCAGTTTTCCTTGGCCTCTCTCAGTAGTGAGTTTGTTCAGCCCTGGTGGAGTGCAGGGGAGGGTGGGGGTTAGTTAATGAGGGAGAGTGAGAGTTTTGTGTGGAATTGGCGGGGGGAGAGAGAGAGATGGCTGAAAGCTGTTAACAGATTTGCTTTTTATGGAGTGCAGGAGTTCATTAGTGGACGCAGTCCAGATGGCTGCAATACGTTCATGAAATGTGAGACTCCTTAGGGATCAGGAGCGCTAGCGAGGCTGTGGGGGTGGAAGGGTGGAGAGATGGTATTTCAGGGCACTCCCCAAGCACACACCTAACCGTCCTCTCTCCCCCCCCCCCCATTCCTTTTGCTTACATTGGCCTGGCTGCTGCAGACCAGGAAAATAAGCTTTTAAGGCAAGCTTTTATTGCACAACTGAGCAAAGCTCTCACCTTTTCCTATTTGCACAATCATATGTGGAAGGGGGCGGTTGTGCACGCATATGCATGCACATATACACACACTGGTCTTTATTTTCCCACTGACTAGTAAATTGTGGAGGAGGGCAGGAACACATACAAACAGGTCCTTGAAGATTTATCTAGCTGTCAACTGCTAATCTCCCAGCAATCCCTAGGCACTCCTTCCCAGCATGCTCTTCTGGCTTCCTGTCTTGCCCCTCCTCCCTCACCCTTGAGGCAGCACTTGGCTCCATAGATCCTAATCACAGACACTTATAGGGAGCCTCTTTCTGCTCAAAGCTATGTGAGTGCGCATAGACGTTCCAGGCTAAGCTGTACTTCCCTTCAACTATGCATCTCTTCTGCCTAGAGAGGCCCTCTCTTGCCCCTCTGTCCAAATACAAGAGCTGTCCACATCTGCAGGATCCTATCTCTCCCCACCCCACTGCTGTTTATAGAAAGTAACACAAAGGATGGCTGGGATTTTAACCAGATATAAAAACCATTATTGCTGTATTAGTCACAACATCATTTGGATACAGGACACAGGGCTGATGTGAGAATTTGAATAATTCCAAAGTTTGGTAGAATGTAGGTTTCTGGTCTCTTTATTGGAAGAATTCAAAGATATAGCCTTGTTAGTCTGTAGAATAGTACGTAGAGAGATCTTGTAGCACCTTTGAGACTAACTGAAAGAAAGAAATTGGCCAATTTCTTTCTTTCAGTTAGTCTCAAAGGTACTACATGATCTCGTTGTTGTTGTTGTTGTTGTTGTATGCCATCAAGTCATTTCCAAGTTTTGGTGACTCTAAGGTGAACCTATCACAGGTTTTTCTTGGCACGTTTCTTCAAAGAAGATTTGCCATTGCCATTCTCTGAGGGTGAGAGAGAGTGACTTGCTCAGAGTCACTCAGTAGGTTTCATGGCTGAGCAGGGATCTGAACCCTTTTCTCCAAAGCCCTAGTCTGATGCTCAAACCACTACACCATGCTGACTCTCCTTTGGTCTCTTTACTACTAATTTATTGCCAAGTGATCTTTAAAAATGTTAATGTAAGGACTGGAGAAATCAGTGGGGTTGTTTAAAGAGGGGCTCAGATACCCTAGACTAGAGACACCCGATTCTGCCTGATCTTAGAAGCTAAGCAGGGGGCCAGTCCTGGTTAGTACTTATATGGAGGAATACCAAGGAATTCCAGAGGCTGTATGCTATATTTCAGAGGAAGACAATGGCAAAAACACCTTAGGTATCCCTTGCCAGAAGTCTACAGGCGACTTGAAGGCACATATTCACACGCAAAA
Organism: Phrynosoma platyrhinos; assembly: GCA_020142125.1. Taxonomy (NCBI): domain Eukaryota; kingdom Metazoa; phylum Chordata; class Lepidosauria; order Squamata; family Phrynosomatidae; genus Phrynosoma; species Phrynosoma platyrhinos. The sequence continues at coordinate 73,989,491 of CM034701.1, read as the reverse complement.
GGGGAAAAGATGTACTTTGTACACTCATCTGTTTCTCACTTCTCACTTTTCACAGCTTCAGCCCACTGTTCTTGCTCACTTTTGGTGTGTTCATGAGAGAAAGCGGGACTGAAGGGACACCCAAAAGTGACAACAACAACTTGTCTCTCCCTTAGAAATTATATGGAGATAAAAGCAATATCTTCCATTTCTTGAATACCTCCATAATCTAAGGAAAAGGGATTGGCATCACAAGTACTCCATATAACAGTTTATAATTTACTTTTCAAACTCACACCCAAATCTTAGGGTGGCTAATATTCAGGCTAAAATCACATTTGTAATAAATCGTAGCAGAGCTGATGCAGTGGTTACTGTGAAAAGGAAGATGAGATGAAGTCCTCATTGTAGCCAGGACAAATTGGGTTCTTGTCATCATCAATGACTTGGATCTGTTTGAAGGATCAAGGCTATGTGAAGGACTGTATTTTCCCTTTATGGGCTTCTGGTTTTTAAGATCTTTGTGGGGAGCTCTTTTCGTGTTTTCAGCACCATCACAGACACATTTGTTGAGGACATGAGAGAGGGCCTTCTTGATGGATGCTCCCATGTTATGGAACACCCTTCCCATGAAAGCTATAATGGCCCCTTTTTGTTGTCCTTCTGCTGGTAGACAAACACCTGTTTTATTCTGGTAAGTTTTGGCAACTGACTAGCAGCTAAAGTTGGGGACTATAATGGGGGTGGGGAGAGGGAGCTTTTCCTTGATTTGTTTTAAATTTATTTTATATTCAGCTTCTGTTCTTAATGTGATAATTTTTTAACTGACTATGTAATAAAATTCCTCACTGTGTTTTCATAGAATCATAGAGTTTGAAGAGACCACAAGGGCTGTCCAGTCCAATCCCAGTCCAGATGTATCTGTTTTTTAATTACATTTTGGACCATATTGCATCCTAATATTGGGAGAAAGTGAGGATGTTAGAGACAAATAAATCCATATTTTGTTTCTCCTTTCTTCAGGGAGACACGCCTAAGCACAGAGCTGAGAAGGCAAATGACCCTGACCTGGCTGCCTACCTCGAAAATCGACAGCACTACCAGATGATCCAAAGAGAGGATCAGGAGACAGCTGTGTAATGCTCAGCGGTGTGCCTTATCCCTGCCTAGGGGAGCAGAAGCAGAGTGGCACAAGAGCCTGGCCAGCCTTTCCTTTAATATCCATCAAGAAGAGGATCAAAAGCTTGGTTTGGGCTAAGCCACCACACTGTTATTTATTTGTGTAATGGATTTTGAACAGTGCTGACTCCATTTGTTCCCACCACCACATTCCAGGGATGGACTCTTGCCACCTAATATTCCCTTCCTACCTGCTTCCAGATCCTGTTGAGGGTCACGGCTCCTTCCATCAAAGCACAAGGAAGGAAGTGCTTGTTCTCTTTCAACCACTGCTGGAGCCTCAGTTGTGGTGCCCTACACCTAGTGTGTGTGATGTCATCAAAACACAGAATCTGCAGCCCTTTCAGGTCTTCTGCTGCTCATTTTCACTTCATCTGGTTCCTAGCAGTGGGTGCTGCCTTTCTCAACAGTTTCACCAGTAGCAGTGTCCATTGTCCTGGTATGCCCTGTTACTGGAAGAATACTAGCACAATTCTGGGGACATAGCAGGGGGTGTGTGCTGGTGATATACTACAACCCTGCCTCTGAGGGAGTCAGACAAACCTTGAATGACAGTCAAGCATCGCAAGAACACAAAGCAGGTCATAGGCCATTCTAGCATGCTTTCCAGAACAGCATATCCTCTGCTTTCCCCTTTGGTTCATTCTTTTTGCCCTGTTGACTCCATGCTGTGTGATCCTTACTGTGAGGGGTGCTTATGTAACAGGATGAAAGTGCCTGGTATGTCCAGGGAACATCACACCCTCTTTAGAGCAAGCTGTTCCAATCTGACTTTGAGCCTGCTGCACTAGACATTTCAAGCAAAGTGCCTCTTCCCCATCTTTCCTTCTTCTCCTCTCCCTCCATTCTCATATAATGCTTTTCCTCTTCCTTTCACAGACACTGATTTAGCAAATAGCCTGTTCTGAATGTGTAAAAAATGTGTTTAAGTAGCACTGTTTGCTCAGAAGATGTGGTTTCAAATCTCACTCTGAATAGCTACCACCTCTTATCATAGCTAGGAATGAAGGGCTCTTGCTGGGCCATTCCCTTGTAAGTTTTAGGGTGGTAGGACTAACTATTTCATATATTCAGATAAAGGGAATCAACTCATCAACCAGTATTAATGACATACACTATATCCTTTTATCCAGGGACCAGTAAGCTGCCAATGCTAGCAGTAAAAGAGAATTTTTTCTGCATAGTCCCCTAATTCCTTGCCTCAAGAGGAATGAACTTTTCAGTTTATTCCTAAATACTGTCTATACTTACATACAGTCAACCTCATACATTTTCCAACTGAATTATTATAAGTCAGAATGCTTATCCTTTATACTATGCCAGTTACCCAAGTAGTCATTCATTTTATCCTAAACTCTTTGCTTACTATGGTCTCTCAGCTTTAGCTCTTTGTCCCTTTTCTTTTTTCTTCCCCCCCCCCTTCCCATTGTGCTAAAAACAAAACCCCTACTGTTAGAGAAACCTGTGTCTTCACATAGCCAGGCACATGTAATGGGAATCATGTTCTCAACAGGGAAGGCTATGTTTGCTTTGAGGTATCCTGAATCAGTTGCATTTGGATATCACATGGCTGCAAAGCTGGTTTCAGTTATCTTCAAAAGATGTTGAGCAGGTACCAGCTGCCCTGGTGTTGGCTCCAAATGGAGTTAGTCCTTATATGGGGGCCCAGCAGACCTGTAGTTTGTTGGCATACAATTTTACCAGAAGGCTAAGAGGCTAAGAGCTCTGCTTAGGAAGAACAGACTGACTGGACAATTTGAGGCAAGAACACTTAAACTTCAAACAGTCTGCAAACTATTCTCAAACAATTGGGAAATGATTGCCTTTCTGTGGGATGCAGTCAACACCAGAGTGTAAAGAAGAAGAGAGTATTGAGGGGTCTGTCAAAGGAGTATTTGTTATGAGAGTCTTGGACAAGCTGATGGAGAAAGATAGTTTGCACATAAGACTAACCAATGTTTGTTTATTTTAGATGGGAAAATTTGAATTTGTGGGGATGAGCTGCAAAGACTTGTCCTGGTTTTTCACATTTTGGAACACTCATCAAGATTAGGGTCAGAAATGTAATGCATTTTATCCAGCTAATTCCCACTCTCCATTAGGGAATAATTTGAATCTGCCTGGAAGTTTGTAGTTCTTTGAGACTGACTTTACTTTTTGTACCTAACACTCTCACGATTTGTAGAGGTTTTGAGAAGCCAAGACCTAGTGCATATCCATATAACCATCTGGGATTTTACTTTTCCCATCCAGCTTTGTCCTACTCCATGTGTACGTTACACATTACATCATATAACAAAGGCCACAAAAGAAGTATAGCTATGGCTGCAGGTCGTGGGAGAGAGGAAAGCAAATTTTCTTTGCTTTCCTCTCAAGATGTGTAGAAAAAACATACAAAGCTCTTTAGGCAATTAAAGGTTGGTGCAAGTTTTCATCCACCTTGCAGACTCAATCAGGAAGTCTTTGTTTTCAGAAAGCTTCCATGACCAGTAAAGGCAACTTCCCAACCTGGACGGTGGGCACTGCAGATCATGTGTAAGAGCATGTCCTGTAATTTAGACCAAGGATGGGAAACTTGTAGCCCTTCAGGTGTTGTCAAACTGTTAATGCTCTTATTACTCTTGCTATGCCAGTTCCCTTACTACACTGGCTAGGGCTGATGCGAGTGGCAGGCTAACAACATCTAGAGGGTCGCAAGTTGCCCAACCTTGTTTTAGATAGTCCCATGGGGCCCAAACTGCTTCTGTTTTGGTCTTTTTAATTAGTGCAGAATTGTTTTTCTATAGCTGGATATGTAGACCAGCCTCCTGGAAGCTTTTATACCCCATGAGCCTGCTGTCTCTTCTCTCCTTTTATATGTTGTCTTAAACTTTGTACAGGTAGTTCAAAAGCACACTGTTTCCCCCACTTCCTATGTATGTGTGTTTGTGCACGCGTGCGTGTCCTAAGCTGAGTTGCTGTGCAATTCAAACCTTGGCTTGTTTTACTCCAAGGGGGAGGAGTATGTTTGAGGGTGAATTTCCCCCCCCTTCCTGTGCAATACATACTTCCTCTCCCCTAGATTCAAACCATTAAGACTTTTTGATTGAATTTATTTTTTGTAACTGTGTTGGGAGCTTGTTCTTCCATTGGCTTTCCTCTTGGACAGTTTAAATGTTTTGTTGGATTTTGCCATTAAAATATACAGGTGGACATTTTACTTCCTCTCTCTCTTTCTCTCTGTGAAGATGATGTTCATAACAGAAAAAGATTGTGCATCAAGTAAATCCAGCTGCTGCTGTACGTTTGGACAAGAACTTATCATGTGACTGGATTCATAAATTGTTGGGATTCAACTTATTGGGGAGTTTCTTTCAGTGGTACCGTTAATCCTAAATTCAGTATTTGTAGACACTATCAGTATGAATGCTCTTTAACCTGTTGATACAGGACTTCAGTTTAATGGGTGAATAGTAAGGTGGTCAAACTTATTGGTGGCAGAATTTAAAGTACTTAGATCAGTAATGGTCTAAGGAACTACGAAAGCAACTCTCCTTAATGGGTATTAAATAATAAAAGAGGCTCAGTGTAAGAAAGTGTAATATATCTACTGAGACAAAAATAATAATAAATCAAAAACATACATTTGAGCTTGCAATAACTGACTAGAAAAGGAACGTTGGGTGTGGTGAGCAGCTCATTGAAAATATTGACCCAGGGTGTATCTGCTGTTCAAAGGCAGCTGGGGAACTACATGCTGAGCATATTTTAAAAATCAGGAATAAAACTGTCTACATTTGTCCTTCGATATCCACAGATTCTGCATCCACAGATTCAACCATTCACTACTTGAAAATATTCCCTCCTCCTACAAAAAAAATCCAAAAAGCAAATCTTGATTTTGCCATTTTATATAAGGGACACCATTTTACTACTCTGTTGTAAATAATGTGACTTGAGCATCCATGGATTTTGGTATCCTGGAACCAAACCCCAGCAGATACCAAGAGTATAATGTATGTCATACCACTCCAAGACAAATCTGTGGTTGCAACTGTATTTGAATATTGTGAACAGCTCTGGTCCCCATGCCTTAAAAAAAAAGTACGTATGTCAAAGAGTTGCAAAAGGTGAAGACCATGACAGTATAGGACAACCAAAGGGGACTGGAACAACTCCACTAAGGTTAAAATATTGGGTGTGTTAGCTTAGAAAAGGGAGAGGTGAAGTGAGCCAGTGTAGTGTAGTGGTTTGAGCATAGGACTACAGCTCTTGAGATCAGGGTTCAATTCCCCACTTTATCATGGAAACCCACTGGGTAACCTTGGGTGAGTCACACACATTCAGCCCCAGAAAATCCCTTGATAGGTTCACCTAAGGGTCACCATAAGTTGGAAATGACTTGAAAGCACACAAAAACAGCAAAGAGGAACAAGCCAAAATTATGCATAGTGTGGAGAAAGTATATAGGGGAAAAACCTTAATCCTAGAATCAGAAATTATCCACTGAATCAGAATGGTGAGAGATTTAGGACAAATTAAAAAAATAACTTTTTCACACAATGCATAATTAAAATGATAGAATTTGCTGCCCCCAGAAATGATGACTGACAACCTGCAGCAGCTTTTAAAAGGGCTGAACAAATTCGTAGAAAATGAGACTATCAGTGGCTGCTAGTCAAGTCAGGTGTATTTCCAGTAACAGAAGTATTATGTTTCTGAACATCAGTTACTGGGAAATATGAATAGGAAGATACTGTTGCATTCATGTCCTTGTAGGCTTCCCATGGCCAGTGTATGAACAAAATGCAAGAGAAAATAGACAGTATATTCCAACACACTTATATGAGTATGAGATACCTGTCAGATTCCCAGATTTTGCAACAAATACATTGTGTTAAGAGACAAAAAGCATAGATGGTTTGATGTGATGATGGCCACAAATATTCTTGGGAGAGTCATCTTGCCAGTCTTGCACTTTATAATAACTAAACTATTATAGAGTGCATTTCATCCAAGACACTCTTCTCTGGAAAAAAACAAACCTGAACATTGAGAAGAGTACATCCTTCCAACAAGATGTAATGAAATGGATTTGAAGAACAGTTTTGTCCATGAGTGGAGATCCTTTTCAGATGTAAGTAATACTACATCTAAAAATATATATCCCTTCATACATACATCTCTCCTTCCTCTTTCATCTGGCACCAGCAACTTATTTGGGATGCCAACAGAGAAAACCCATGGAGGCTGTTATAGGAGTAAACCATCTGCCCTCCATTCTCATTTCATTAATGGATACCCTCCTTGGTATTCCTTGGCATATGTAGTGGTTTTAAGCTGGTCTTAACCCAAATGGGGGTGTGAGTGAGGAGAGAATACACATTCTTGGATGTGGTCTTTTATAAATCTAAAACTGGCAATATGACAAGCAGGCAAAATCCTCCTCCTCCAAACTTTCCTAAGATCAAAATCCTCATTCTTGAATTCCAGTTTTTGCTTGACTTACCAGCATCCCTTCCCCTTACTTGTGACTAATGCTTGAATTTTACACAAAATAATCCTAACAATCTTTACTCTCAAGTAAGGCGTGTTTATTTTAGCAAGGATTTACTTCCAAGTAAATGCACTTTAGATTGCAGCTGCAATCTAACATGCAGGGAAGACTATTCCCTATTTAACTGAGGTGATCAGCTTTGTGCCTGAAGTATAGGGCAGAGACTCCCTGAAGGCTTTAACATCAATTTTATTCTGGCAAGGGGTTGCAGGCTCCCAAGAGCAAGCTTGAACATATGAATCAGACTTTCCCTTTCATTTGTAATAGATTTCTTGTTCATAATATAGCTTGGAATTTTTAATCAGCAATGTTTAGTTTGGAGCTCCTCAAAAGAACTCTTTGGCATCCACTCCACCCTGTCCATAAACTGCCTGGTCATATCTCCTGAAAGGATATGTGGTTTGAAAGTTAAGGCCAAGGTCTGCTTGTAATTTTGGTCCTAGTTTAGTTTGCTGGGTCATATGTTTGTGAATATCTCATTTCCTCTGTCTGTCAGTTTTATTCTTAGTAAGAAGTTAGAAATTCCCCCATACAAACAATTATGCTGAGAGAAAATTGTGCTGCTACTCAGAGATCTCCCTCTTAAAAACTAAAATCTGGGAAAAGAACACTGAATATTTTTACCATCTAAAACACTACTTTGCATTTTGTAGCCACTAGGTTCTATGTTTTCTTCAAGAAACAGGTAAATGGTGAAAGAAAAATGTGTGTCTACATATCTGGCAAGTGCTGGGTGGCCATGCTTCTCATTCCCACTTAATACGTTTAGCAGCAGGAACCACACTGGAGCATTGCTGCTGTATACAGCATGAAGCAATTCTTACTGTTTCATCGGCAGACATTTCCAAGAAACCATCAAGATTTCTATTTGCTCTGTGGTCAAATTGTTGGTAGTGGAGGTGAATTCTAGATAGAGTTCTTTGTTCTCACAGGACTGTAGTTACAACTCTCTAGGGAAAATGATATAGTTCTTCAAAAATGGTGTTGGGTTTCTAAGGCTTCCCACAGCCTCTAGGAGGGTAGGGAACTTTGCCAAAAAGACAAGCTCCTAAGGTTTGTAGAGAAGCTGAGGAGAGGTGGTGAGTAAGTGATAGAAGGATAGAGACAACAAGGCAAGCAAATCAAAAGCACAAGGACATTCCTATAAATATTCCCTGCCAGCATCTAAATTAACCTGAGGAAACTTGCCACAAATGCTTGACAATATCCCCAAGAGTCCTAATGACCAGACCTACCATTTTCTTCCCATCCAGGAGAACAGACAAAGGCCAATGCACTTTACAGACAGAACACATGGCCAAGGCAGTGGCACACTTTTGCAAATGTTATTCAAGACAGAGGAAACCCAAGTGCATGTCACTGCATCTGTATCTCCACAATATTGCTCTCAATTCAGCATTACAGGAACCTTGTCCTGGGTTGTTTCCTTCAAAGAAACAAAAGCTTTTGCCTCTGCAATCCTAACTGTAGTCCTACACCTCCTCTTTTCCATCAGAGCCAAAAGCCTCCATTTTCCAAGATCCAAATACTCTCATGAACGCTCCTTCCCTTTTTCATTAGAAATATAAAAATGTGCTTTCTAAGTCCCAGACAATTTCCCAGTGTTGCTGTTTCAGAAAGTAAATGCACTTTCCCCCTTACCACATTGGAGTCTTTCAGAGAATATATTTATAGCATTGTTAGCCATGGTTAAAGTAAACAAATGATTATATCCCTTGCAGATGAGAGGAGTTCCTCAAAATCTGTAGAAGACAGCAACATGGGAGACAAATTTAGCTGAGTACA